>JAPQRN010000002.1:4022661-4033689 GCA_037367275.1 Coranthus polyacanthus
TTTTTATAATCAAGCAAGAAAGTGTCGGCAGAGATTCCTTCTTCATCTTCACATCATCGCTACACAATTAACAATACATTAGTGACGCAACAGCAGCGACGACTGTTATAAGACACTAAACAACAGTATAACCTATGAGACATGTTGTGGAGTAACTAGTTCTTTTGTTCATTTTGTTGATTATTTGGTTCATTTTGTTCATTTTGTTAGTTTCGTGCTTATTTATCAAAATCAGTTCTTCATTCTTAATGAACTTTATTTTTTTTATTTCATCATCAGGAGGAGAAAATACCAAGTTGTGATTTGACATCTGAGGAGGCAAAATGTACTTGTGTTTTTGATCAGTGATATTAGACACACGATGTGTCTGAATGTACGTCGACGTCTCATTGATCACATGTCCCACCTTAACGTTTGGTTTGTTAGGACCTGGTTACCATCGTTACTACTGAGTTAGCGTGACAAGTTAGTTTTTTGTTTCTTTATTTTCACATTGTTTTTCTTAAATGTGGCCAATGTCAGATTGAAGTGTCAACTGGTCATGATGCTGAGCAGATGATGAGGATGAGCAGAAACAGACACAAATGTGTAATTATGGCTTTTTTGCGGAGCCGTAGCTGCTACCTCTGTAGTGTTGGTATCGTGACATCGGTGACTTTACTGAAATAGATTTCATCCAAAAAATCAGCTTGTCAACAACTGTCATATGTTGATCTAGAGCGATGCATGATGAAGCTGCATGAATTCTGACGTGACTGCTCAGACCTTGGCCTGCAGTCTGAACGTAGCCTTATGTTTTTTAACAGGTCAACTAGTAATCTGTGACCTGTTCCATTTCGAAAGGAACCTTCACAACATTACACGCATAGTGTAGTGCAGCTTTAAAGTTTATGTTGCTGTGATGTTGAGTTACAGTTTGTGTCTGACTTGGTGTTTATCGTTCTCAGCCTGAGTAAAGACATTAGAGACATTTGCTTAAAAGGTATCAGTAGGTTCATAGAAGACCTCGTTAGCTGCTCTGTCCTTTCAAACAGTGAAAGCAGCCTTTCTGTCCTCCTCCTCCTCCTCCTCCTCCTCCTCCTCGCTGCTTGTTTAGCTGCAGCCATGCATGCTTAAAATGGGGAGGAGGACGGCGCATCCTGCAAATTAGCAGGCTGATTTCCCTCGCGGGGTTTGGACAGAGGACCCGGCGGCTGTATGCCAGGCCCTAAACACCGAAGCCACCGTCACAGTGGCTGAGCGAAGATGGACGCCTTCGATTCAAAACGCTCCTGCTGCTGTTATTACAAGCAGGGATTACCCAAATATCCTCTGCACAGGCGGTTTAGTGCTGAGGAAGATGACGAGCTGTCATCATCAGGGAGAGGTTTACTTAAGTCTTTTTCACAGACTGACAAGAAAGAAACTTACAGACCCCATTAAATCAAATGTGATGTTTTTGTATGATATGTCTGGAGCTACATGTCACCTACACAGTATCTGACCCAACTAGGACAAAAACTTATGTTCTAGGTTTATGGTATATTAGAGTTTGTAATTTCCTGGAAAACAATAAAGAAATATTTGAAGACCCATCTGACCAAGGGGCAAAGACCTCAGTGCTTCAGTATCTTAAAGTGTAATACCGCTGATGGCCACTAGATGCTGCTCCAAAAAGCCCTAGCTCCCATAGACTTACACTGAGCTTCTCTCTAACAATACTAAGTCAATAGTCTTTTTCCAGTCATTCTGGTCTCATTTGTTTTATTTGAACCCTTTAATACGTGTTCTGGCCCATCTTTAAATTATCTCTTAGATTTCAGGGTGAATAGAGGCTTTGATATCTATTGTGTCAGGCTTTGATTGACAGGTGTGATTGACAGCTCACTGTCTGCCAAATCAGACTTTCAGAGCTTCTCTTTATTGAATTAAACATGTTTTTTCTGCTGTAGTTGTTATATATAACATACACTAACAAGACGGTAAAATGCTGGATGACGTTTACAGTTTTCACCCATCATCCCTTGAAAAATTGTATTACAGTCAATGGTGAGAGACGAGTCATTTTTTGATTCCATTTGAATCATGCCATTATTTACAGATATGATGTTTGTCAGTTTAAAAGATAATTTTACAAGTCAAGAAAGTCGCAGTTTGTTGTAAAACTGTTGAAGCATCAGACTGTGAAAATACGTAAATAGAAAGACTACACTCCGAAAGCTGCTCACTACTGCTGAAGACATCTCTGCAGCTTCAACATGACCAGACTTGTGGTGATTTTCACCTCTTTTAATACATTTTCACCTCCCTCTCGAAGAACAAGGTGAAATATGCCGAGGTAATGGTCGTTTTGGTGTTGGTGATGTGCATCACGTGAGAGGAGAGATGCAGTCCACTGCGCCGTTTCACACTAAACTAGATGTTGCTTTACCTGTGCAACAAACAGCGACTTTCTTGACTTAAAATGATCTTTTAAATTGGCAAACATCATAGCCGATAGCAGGATTCAAACAGGATCAAAAAATTATTTGTCTCTCCCCATTGACTGACCATATTAAGTTAGGTCCCATGGGGCACAGCGGAAGGGGCGGGACTTCGCATGCATCCAGCACAAGGGGGCGTGTAGTCACTTTACATCCAATTAAATGTTTTTTCAAATTTTTATGTACTTTACCCATGACTACAGATTCTGTCAGTTACCGACCATGGAGAACTTCAGGGAAGTTCACTCACCAGGTCCACTGGGGGAATTGGTGACAGTTCTGAGTGGAGATGCTGCTGCAAAACATTCCCGTGGCCCAAAAGGCATTTTCCCACTGACCACAATGATAATAAGGGACACGTACAACTGCGAAAAAAAGGTTGTCTCTCTTTATTATCAGATTTAGGTTTTAAATGTTTTAAATCATCTAAACACTCAAAAAACAGATGTTAAAATGTGTGACATTCCCCTTGCTCTGAGTGGGAAGGTGTGGGCAGCAGGTGAAGCCATCGTCCACATGTGCAATGGGCTGCATAACACGGAAGTAACATGGCAAGCAACAAGTCAGAAACTATCTTGGCTTAAGGCGCCAATGAGCAGCTTTCTGTTCAAAGAACAGGTGCCATTTTGGGTCTGGAATCCAGTTCTGATAATACATTCAAGGCCAAATTTGAACATAACTATCTGTATTATCTTCTCTTTACATTTTCAAAACAGGCTCATTACTTTGCTCTTAATTATTATCCATTATTTTTTATTTGCTTCAAGACTGATTTCAACCTAAATGGTTGGAACAATAACATATATAATACAGGGTTTTAACATTATAAAGCTTAGGCGCCACCCAAGCCATTTTGGGCATCACCTAAAACAACATAACATTAAAGTCAGTGTGGAGTTCATCAAAACTAACTACAATGACTTTCCCCAGATGTGATGCTTGTAGTTGGGTAGTAGTCAGAATACTTCATTAGCAAACTTTGTTTTCAGCTTTTTTGATGCTGTTTATTTTTCTAGCTTTTTTAGCTTTTGGTCCAAAATATTTTGAGTGAACATCTACAAAACCCCCCAACCATGCGCTTATGTCTTCCACAAACTTAAGGAAAAACCTGATATGAATATGAACAGACTTTTAACTAGAAGCACAATAGGTGTTGATGGCTTTCTTTGACAAATACGGTAAGGATGATTGTTGAAAACAACATGAAAAACTAAAACTTCCTTTGAATAATTTCAAACACCCCCAACAACTACATAACCCAGACAGCACCTAAACCCTCTGAAAACCCAGGGAAAACCCAGGGAAAGACGAGCCCTTGGTGTATCGAGCAGCGCATATCACACATGACAGACGTAGCAACGCAAAAGATGTAACGAGACAAAACAGACAATAGATGGAGACTTGACTGTGGAGATAACGTGTCATCTATTTAATGAAAGAGAGATTTACACAGAAACAGCCGCTAGAAACGTAGACATACTTTTACTCTTTGAGTACATTTCAGAGCTTGTAATTATACTTGAAAGGATGAATACTTACTTGAACTGTCACCTCTACCAGGTTTTGTTTTGGTTGCTTTGTTCTTCTGTTTCTTAGATAAATAATAATTCGTCTTCAGTTCTCTCAACCTCTTTTACTCTGTTGTCACTATTTTATTTTCCGTTGTTGTTTGCCTTCTTCCACACCTCTATTGGTACCTAATTACAATTCCTCAGACACTGTTTTAGTCATTTATTAGAGTTAAATATAAGCACTGCCGTAAGGTTGTGTGACTGCCTCCATCAAACCTGCTAATTGTTGCAATATTCAATTTTCTTTTGTCTGAATGTGATTAGCACCCAGCTCGCATCAATGAAATCAAACATTATTTACACATTCATTTTGGGTGCAAAAAAACCCTACGTATTCACCTCGAAATCTGCAGGAACCCCCACCCACCCAGTCTAACACTCAACTCAGAATAGAAGCTCAAATCTAACAAGGTATTGTTCCACCTGCTGAAAACTACCAACGAAGAAGGGCCCAGTTTGGGTGTTAAAATGTCCCCAAGCAACACAACAGCAGCCGCCTGCCGACTGGAGGTCCTGTTGTTTTTCTCTGCTCAGGTTTATGTAAATCAGCCCCCACCCCGTTGCGTTCTAACATTAATTAGCACGGTGCTACCTTGCTCAATATTTGGTAACAGAGCCACCATCAGCGGATGCAGAAATTTGCAAGAATCGGCTTTTAATTAGGTGCAGGAGAACACAGGTGTGCTAACAAGCAAAAAGGAGCTAATTTGAATAAAAATTGTCCCGTGTACGGGGGCGGGGGGGGTTTAATTAGCGACACAGAGGTAAACGGTGACAGTGTTTGTAGCTTCTGCTGCAGCAACTTGAGCTCGGATTGCAACGTTTATTGTAAAACCGTTCAGAGGAGTTTAAGGCTCAAACTGTCCTCAATCAATCAATTGATCACTCGATCAAACGCATCAAAGGCAGCTAAAATAATAAAAGCAAAGATAAAAGGAATCAATTAGAGCTGCACTACTGAGAATGAAACAAGTAGAGTCAAATCTAATCGCAATATTGGCCAGAATATGACAATGGCAATATGACTTTTTCACCAGCTCATGCATCCCTATAATCAATTAAAATAAATTCAAGATTCACTTTGTCCCCACGTTGTAGGGGATTTGTCTTGGGCTACCACTCATGCTGTATCCACGCAACATAAAGGACAAAGGAACGCAATGCAGAGAACATGGAAGACATAGAGACAACTGCAGAGTACAAACAACCACTGAAGTTAAATACATTAACACTAAATACATTTTAGTTGCTACGACTAAAAAATGAACACACATCAATAAGTTCCATTAATATTTAAATACAATCAATCAATCAGTCATTTACTATATTTGTCCCCAAAGGGGAGTTAAGATGTGCAGAACTGAATCATAAAGCACAATGAAACTACAGAGTTAAAGTAATTACAGTCATTTCAAAAAACAAGTTAGAACAAAAACTAAATTTTAAATAAGAAAGAATTAAAACTAAATAGTTTTAAAAGTTAAATAAGTTTAAATTTTAAAGTTCAAGTGTTTTTTAAATGTTATGTATAATGTTCAAATATTGACTTAAGAATATATCGACTAAGTATTTTACTGCAGTACTTATTTCCATTTTCTGCTGCTGTGTACTTCTACTTCTATGTTTCTGAATATTTGTGAGAAACTGAAGGATAAAGAGTTGTTTGCAGGTTGAGTTTCATATTCTGCTGCTTCAGTTTGTTTATTGACTGTGTCATCAGAGACCTGTGTCCGTAAAGAAATCAAATATGAGATTTAATGATGTTCCTGATGTGTTCACAGCGAGGCGGATGTGAGGTTCCAGTGACCTTTAACCTTTAATCTTGACCACAACATCTAATCAGTTCATCCAACTGAACGTTTCTGAACAAATTTGATAAATTCTCTCATGTATATTTTAGAACGTGTAATTTTTATTTCAAAATATGTTCAAATGTTTTTGTAATTCATATTTTTTATACGCTTTCATGCCCCCGTCACTGACAGGTTATTAAATGTCAAAAATGAGAAATATGAGTGTAGGAATATGGAACACAGAATGAAATGGATTCGTCTTTTGTGTGATTCAGCTTCAGATCCATCTTTTTCCTTCCTCTTTTTCTTCTGTAATGAGTCCCGCTGGTGATAATTAACACGGAGCTCGACTCACTTTTCGGCTCGTCGGCTCACCTTCAGAAATGATGCGTTTAAGGCTTCATTTTCCACCGTCGTAGCGCCGTAATGAGACGTTTGTTTGCAGAGAACTCCAGCAGCAAACGAGAAGATGAACCTTAAAACTTCTGCATAAAGCTGCAATTAGTGTGTGTTGTGAAACACATGTCAGCATTTCAGACCGCCACAATAAAAAAACACGTGTCACATGACTCATCCCCCTCCTCCTCCTCGACACCTCCAGCCTCCATCTGATCTGATCTGATCTGAAGTCAGGCCGTGCTAGCTCCATGCATTCAGGTGTCGGTGTGAAAATGAGACAACTTGGATTTCTGAATGCTGCATATGTTAATGATTGAATTCAGGTGTTTCATTGCTAAAACAAAACTCAAAACTCAAGCAAGAAGCAGATTTTCCAGAAGACGGGGCAGTCGTCTGCACCTCATATTAAAGGATGTCTTGCACATTGCTGTGGTTGTGATGTCCATGTATCCATATAGTGTTTTGAGGGCTGTGGCTTTGTTGTACACATGTATAAAGAGCAGTGTCCAGATGATTGGCTGATCAGAGCTGACGACACTGAATGAGCTCCATACTGTTGTTATTGTGGATTATTAGGTCTAACTATAAGAATGTTGCTGCGGTTAAAATATAATGACAGTGACTCTAACAGCTAATTTTATTACAAAATGATGTTTCATATAAAAGTTATTTAACTATTTAACTGTCACTAAGCAACAAAGGAGTAAAACTAACAATAAGGAATATCATATCATTTCTGTGTTATATTATGTTGTGTTTTGTTGTACATATATATTCAATTATATAAAAAAACAGGAAAATCACACATTTTAGAAACAACAGGGGAAAACACATGGCTAAATGTTTGTGAAAACCTGAAACAATTATTCATTAATCATTGACAAACAACAGTGATGGGATTTCCTCCACTACTCTGTACTGTGATCTACACAGATATATGACAGTAATGTGTAATTCTGTGTGATCATTGTTGTTAATATGTTCGTTTACTGTCTGTTTGAGCTCATTTAAATCATATTTGAAGAAATACAGCAAATGTTAACAGCAGGTCTCACATGACTTAATGTGATCTGACTCCACTGTTACGTGACGTCCACATACATGGACGGCTGTTTTTTGACGTATATAGACGACATATTTCTTTAAATGTCGGTTTAGAAAACATACACATCTTTATCATAGTTCCCTGTACAAAATAATATGTCTTTTATCTGAGTGAATCACTCTGAATAGAAATTTTTCACAGACTTGGACGTCTACTACTGTCGGCCATCTTGGATTAAGCACGTCACCATTGAAAAAATATTTGAAGGTAACTTCGTAATCACTGTTACAGTATTACAGTGGATCTACTTAAACATCCTCAAGTGGTTTGGAGAACTTTATTATGACAAACTAACCCAAAAAGGGGTTTAATTAACTGTCCACATATGTCGACACCCTGCATGTAAGGGTCAGCTCTAGCCAATCAGAAGTGTTTTTATTTTTTTATTTACTTTGTTGTGTAATTGGATAATTTTCACTGGGTTGCCAAGTGGCCTTGAGTGGAATACAGGCACTTCCAGGACTCCAGAATGAACGTAATGAAAAGATGATTAACCAGCTCCAGAAGTCACCACAAAGTGGTTATCAGCCTGTTCCACCTCCGTATAGTCTCATCCACCTCTGGGTTTTACACAGAGATTGGTTCAGGTCGTGGGGTTGTCACCTGGGACACGGGTTTGATTCTCAGCAGTAGGGCAGCACAATTAATCGAATCGCAATATGTCAGACTGACACTGACACAGACTGACACTGACACAATGTCACAAAAAGGCTGCAATTTAAAAAAAAAAAAATTTTGGATGGAAGTCATATCAAGCAACACAAGGCTCTTCTTACTTTCCCGTTCTGCGCCTCCTCGACTCCTCACTCCCGCTTGTGATCTGGAAATCAGTCTCAGTACGGCCGACTTAACTCTCCGACTGTAAAACTACCTTTGAAATCTGCTGGTGCTGGAGTCTCTCCTGGTTCCAGATGTCCTCTCTCCACACAGCGGTGATTTCCTCCATTAAACTTTGTACCATCTTTAGTATCAAACAGAAGTAGTGAAAGCAGTGCCTCGGGGTGATGTGGTGAACACGATGCAGCAGATTCCCTCCTGCTGGACCTGCAGGAGCTGACGTCACTTTAAAATCTGCGATCGGACGTCCTCTGTCATTAATTTCCTCCTGATACAAGTTAGTACAGGTGATCCCTCACAGGTACGCAGCTGCCGGGTCTCCTGCTGAGACTAACTCATTCTGTGGTTTTTTTATTAGAGGGCAGAGGGCGGCGGTGGTTCAGGTTCCCAGAAATGGAAAGTTTTTTTTTTAGTTTTGAGAAACAAAGGGTTGCTACCTTCACCTGTGTGCTCCACAACACCTGTGACGGTAACTGGGCGGAGAACAAAACACACTTTCTTATGGATCTTATTGACCTTTAATGACAGGTCTTTGCCAACCAAAAAAGAAAGCTTTTACTTCTTCAGACCAAACCTGAAATGTCATTCCTTGTTGATACATTTAACTGTGAAACATCTCAATATGTCACCAGATGATGACAGCCTTTGTACAAAGAGCGTCTACCCTAGTGCATTACTAGAAATACCGGTATCCACATGCTGACCCAGAGCCTGGTTGAGTCAGGGTTTTTTGCTGTCACCATGGGTTTGTTCTCACTAGGTTTGTTCGTTGGGTTTCTTCTCTTTATAGTATTTTAATTAATTTAAGTGCCGTTAGATGATCGTGTATATGATTGGTGCTAGTTAAATAAAACTAAATTGGATTGAACTGAATTATGAAATTATCCTAAAGAAGTTACATTAATGTATTTATTGTTTAAAATGGTCAATAATGCTTTCTTTTGTGTAAAGGAGACCATGTTCAAGATTTACTCATTCACAGGAAAAACGCAGCAACCAGATAGAAGTCAGTGTAAGTCCTTGGAAATGGACAACATGGACCAGGTGATGTTGTGAAGTAGCACAAACCTTAGTAGGAGGCGGGTGTGGTGGTTGTGGTGGAACACCAAAGTGTGTGGACTTCACACAGGAAACCAAGGTTCACGTCCTGCTTCATGCTGTGTTTATTTGTGTATTTTCTGTCTTTGTCTTTCTTATTTTAGCCCTTCCTTTGACCATTTTCCTAACTTTAACTTGAAGTTGTTTTTATGCCTAAACCTAATGAAACCAAAGCCATGGCGTTGTCGACATGTCGTTTGGACTACCCCACATGTCAACAAATGATGCTCTAAGGGGATCCAATATGTTGAAATGTGACTGTCAGTATGTGACAAGTTGAGAGTGAGATCTTAATGCTGCTGCTGCCGCTGCTCTGAACTGAAGTTAGACTGATGTACTGACATTTACTGACAGGCTGTCTGTGGTGTATATATTGTTATTAAGTGTAATTATTAACTATTAAATGTCATTATGAGTTCGTGTCAATGGTCCACATTCAGACTCGAAGTCGATCAGTCGTCGGCGTTGTCGACTTCAGACTCGACGTCTCTGTTTTCATTTTCCAAACTGTCCGTGTCAGCTGTTTTCGCGGCAGGTGGTGATGCTGGCGGTCGGTGGAATTATGGGACGTCAGCTGGTTGCCGTGCCGACTGGAGCTGACATCCTGTGCGAGTGACTGTGATGGGCGCTTGTTTGTATTTCAAACACTGGTGTAATTGGTGTTTTTGTGTTTTTGTGTTGTTCACCTGTGCGACAGGTTCAGCCACATTGTCCTGTGTGTTTGTTAACTGTGAGGAAACAGACTGTGTGTTTGTTTCATGTTCACACACACATGGTGTTTGTATTAAGGTGAGATCAGCGTGTGTTTCAACCTCCTCCCACACTTAATTTTCTACACTTTCACCTTTTTTACGGAAGTCCAAAAGCACCACAGGTGTCATTATTTTGCTTTTCCCCCGATAACAGTACAGTTATTTTGCGATTTGAAAATAACACATCTAGTTTCCTTGATAATTATTTCCTGAGCTCTGAAAATAACACGAACGTCTTCTCTTTCATTAGAAGATAAACGAATCATTTAATCACAATCAGAATGTGAACGTCGTTTGTGTCACAATCACAGGAAAATGAGATAATGATGCTCCTCTTGAGATCAAAGTAATAAATCTGATAATTTATCTGTGATTAAAAAAAATATTATTACACCTTTACCAGCTCCGCAGATGAGTTTATCATCTACTATTTAACAGATAAAGTGAATGGAAGCACCAGTGTTTACACAGTAACACAATTAATGAAATGTAGAAATAACAAATAAATCACAAACAAATAATACTCACCTTGAAAAACTCTTTATTTTATAATTAATTACAAATCTGGATCTTGAATCTCAAATTAAATTAAATTAGATGTTGTTCCACAATGTTATCAATGACGAATCAAAGACTGAATTTAGATGTTTTTTGAATGTTTTTTGGCTTGAATGAGTTAGAAAATCTTTCACAAATTTTCCTGAAACCTGTTAAAAAAAGAAATTAAATGAAATAAAGTGAGTCCAAAAGGAAGGAATAAAAAGTAAACAGTAGTGAATAAAGTTAAAGATAGATGTATAGAAAACATTTTTTTTACTCTCTGTATGTGAATCATCTGCCGATTGAATGAATCAACGCAGAAATAACACAAAAAATAGTGTAACTATTTAGACTAATAATCTACTGTCAGTGATCAAAGAACTCAATGGGTTCATTAAAGTATAACTGTAACCCTGCTCTGAGTCCAGCTCCATCCACCTCATGATTGTGAACATGTCTCCAAAGTGTTTG
>JAPQRN010000002.1:4050829-4062903 GCA_037367275.1 Coranthus polyacanthus
AGAGCCGTTTTTATTGGGTCGCCATTTGTCTGAGTAAAATACATGACAATAAGATGTGGATTCATTTCATTAATTAAAATAAAAGAAGAACAAAAGCATGTGAAATGTAGAGGAGACAGGCATAAAAGACACAACAAGATGAAACCGATGTAACAGATTTGATTTGAAAACCTGTGAACTGACCCTTTAAGGCGTCTGTAACAGTTTCTTTAATTACTTTTAAGCTGCAACAATCAGTCAGATAATCAACTGAAAAGAGAAATGAATCAAAAACTACAGATGATTTGCTGTCTTTTCTTCTTTTTGTGACATTACATGAGATACAACCTTTTTAAAGACGTTACTTTATACTAGAACATTTACAGTATAAAAAAGAGAGAAATCATCTCTAATAATAATTGAATAATTACATAAATAATTATTTCTTCAACGAAGAAAACAATCAAGAGGTTTCAGCTTCATGAAAACTCTTTCAACAGATCCTCAAACGTGTCAAACACAACCGCTATCGAGCACGTTGCGTATGTTGTTAACACTGCACTGAAATCAAAAATATGGATGAAAAAGTCTTCAATCACGGAGCAGATTCATGCAGCTGCCTCTAAAAGAAAGGAAATAAAAACAGTTTCAAATCCAACATCTGCTCTGCCTGTCTTATACTTCACTTGACCTTTGACCTACAGGTGTAACTTCATGTTTTTGTTTAATCCTTGAAACGCTGCAGGTCTCAGACTGGAAGTAGATAATGACAGTCTGCACTAAACGCTCACCTCAAAGCGACACCTGAGCTGATTTCAAGACCGTTTACACTGTTTTCTAAAGGTTTTAAAGCTCAACAAATCAAGGCAGAAGTTACATTTACACGTGAAATGTACAAAAAGTATAAAGGAAATAAATAAAAAAGAGTTGGTGGGGTTTTCTGACATTTTAATGATTCAATTTCACTCCACGATCCTTTTAAACATTTCAACTTTTCCCTTCAAACTTGAATTTGTTTTCACAGTCACTTCCAAAAGAAGGAATAGTTTTGCTTTTCTTCCTGCCAATGGAAATACTCCTGATGACTCTGTTTTATTTCGACACTTACGGATCAAAAACATGAGCATTTTGTAAAACTATTAATAAAAAACATTGTTCAAGAGATGTGAAAGTGCACTGTTAGTTTACATTTTAAACCAAGAAGTTGAAGAGAAAAAAGCAGTCGGAGGAAAATGTAGAATAAGAGGAGGAAAAAAAAAAGATGTTAAAACAAATCTTCAAGTTGAGAAGGAGAAGAGGAGGATGTGAACAGTTTCATATTAATCAGACATGAGCCAAAATAAAAACATGAAAACCTGATTTGTCAAACTTTAGAGGGTTTCAAAAATATTGATGCTATATCTGCCATGTATTTGTGTTTTTCTGTATCTTTATCATCACATCACATGTGTAAACTGAAGCTGTTATTGATGTGTGATTCATGCTGAGGGTGATTCATCATTAATTCATTTAAATACAGATACCAGCATCAATTCTTATCAGCATCTAAATATAACATTCGAAACTTCACTCACTTTAACTCAAAGATCAGAAAAACAACGTTTTTTGATGTCAAAAAAAAAAAAGAGAAGAAGAAGAACAGACATAGTGAACGGAAATGAAGAGACATTTTTTTGTTTTCCTGTTTCCTGCACTTTCAACTTTCATGACAGAAGGGGACAGAAAGGACAGGGAGTACTTCATTTAGGAAGACGTTAAAAAACACCTGAAGAGGAGGAAGAGGAAGAGGAGGAGGAGGAGGAGGAAGAGGAGGAGGAGGAGGGGGAGGAAGATGTGCAGGAGGAGTTGTTAGCAGGAGTTGGAGCAGAGGACACATCGTCAGCATCTCCCCTGGCATCACAAACAAGTCTGAACCTGTTGTGAGTCTGCAGCTCTAAGTGAAGATGCTAAGCTAACACGTTACTGTTTATATCATTCACCTGGTTTAGCCTGTTAGCATGCTAACACTAGCTAATTAGCCGTAAACACAAAGTGCAGCTGAGGCTGATGGGAACGTTATTAGTTCTGCAGGTATTTGGGCATAAACAAAAAAAAAGGATGAAAAACTGCAGCAAACAAGAGTAACCCTCCAGGATTTGAACACCACGACTCATTTCTCCACGTGCAAAACCAAACGTCTCCAAAACAAAGACACTGTAAGTAAGTCTGTATGCGTGAGACTAATAACACTGCACTGTGCAGTAACGGGTGAGTTAGAGCCTGTAAATACTGAGAAAACCAGACTGTTTAACACCACGTTCTAAAACCAGCCTCTGGAGATTTGAGAAGCTGAGTGTCAGGTGGTCGGAGTCGAGCTGAGACCAGTCAGTTCACACCACTGCAACCTTTACCTGAGACGCTCTAAAACCCTTCTGTCTCATCATCAGTCTTTGAGTTGAACTGAATTTGAAAGTATCACAAAAATAACCCTCGGAAAACCTTAAGGGAACGTTCCTCAGAGCAGCTGTAAAAGTTGAGTCTTTAAAACATTCCTAGAAATGTTTTAAAGGTTGCAAAAGACTCAACCAGCTCTACAGTCATGTCAAGCACACGTGACCTTTATCTGTGCTCTTCTTTACATCAATGAAACCTAAGTTAATAGTAATCACTTAGTCGCATGTTTTTTCAACATTTGGATGCTGCACGGCATTCTTCAGATACATAACTTCATCATAAACGAATATGGAGGACATGAAGGCAAAAAGACGATTAAAACGAGGACTACTACCGTCACGTGGATGTGGTTTGGGTCCGAAAAGCCTGACACGGACCAGAAAACACACCTAACACCTTCCACCACCAACACGACGACCAGGTCAAAGGAGGAGCGAGTCGACAGGTGAGAATCACAAAACAAACCCCAGAGTACGTAGAGACCTGAGGATGAACGTCTCCATGCATTTTCACATCAGTCCATGTCAACAATTATCACGATCATTATTTTGTTCAAGTTTAAAGGCCGATTTGTGGTTTTAAATTATTTGTAAAAGACGCAACAAGGTGAAAAGGACATAAAACACAAAATGGCAAAAACGACATAAAAGACTATTAGAGAATAATAAATGTTTGGTTTGGATCATCTTGACCGTGTTCACAGTTTAGTCCTATATTTATTTTGTCTCCAGCTACAGTAGAAATGTTTTCTGTTGACCTTTTTAGAATGTATACATTGAAGTTGAATTGAAAATGTGCACAAAGGCTCCAAATAAAAAGGAGAATAATAATAAAACCTGACAAAGCGGACGTAGTAAGAAACAGGCCTTTTAAACCAGACAATGAACCATGATCTGAAATAACAGACACCAGGATATGAGGTTTTAGGTCCCATTAATGTGAATGTCCTCCTGATTGGTTTCTAATCAGTTATTGATGACACGTAAGGGGGTGTGTCTCAGGATGATTGACAGCTGTAATGACCAGCAGCTCAGCTAACCATCAGATGAAAAGGCAGAAAAAAACCTGACACGTCATGCAAATATGGAGAAAGAACCGGAGGCAGCCCGGCCATAAAAGCCTTTGTATGATGAACACTAATGAGTGAGGTGTTTTATTATGGAGGCATGTGTATGGGCATGTGCAAACAGTGCAAACAGGACGGTATGTGGAAATTTACACGTGCAGGGGTTTCTTTTGAAAGGCTTAGGTGTTTTTGTGCAGCAGCTTCGTCCAAACAAATGTAGGCATTTAGTCCATTTCTAGCCTGTTTTACATCCATCAAAATTGCTAAGATATTAACTTATATAGATAATTCTGTACTGTACTGCAAATACAGCCCGTTAGTTGACACGGCCCATGTTCAGACATTCAAATGCGTCCTGAGATATCTGAACATACGTGTCGAGCTGTAAGAGAACCAGGACGTGTCTCCAGATGTGTCTCAGTGATCACTTCAACATCGGATCTGACTTCCTCGCTTCATATGCAAATAAATCAGTTCATCTTACAGCTCACGTGTTCAAATCAGTAATGTTTCTGTGTTTCATTTAATTCACTGTGCTGCTTGAAGGCGACCGGAGGCAGGCTTTAAAGGTGGGAGTGTTTTCTGTCTGTTACTCACTGCACGAATCAGTCAATACACCTCAAATATCAATATGACAACTTTGACCGTTCTATTTGTTTTGTTAGTTCTCGTCACGACACACAGCAGCTCTTAAATCATGTTTATGGATGATGTGAACTGTGTATATTGTATTTCATGGTTCACCGTCTCAGGCAGCTCGTAATACATTTCTATGAGCGTTCTTAAAGTTTCACGCATCTTTAGAAACACTTTAATATAACGTTGTTGAACACTGAGTTTCACAGACGACGTCAGCTGAGTGTTCAGTCCTTCGATTCCTGTTAAGACTGATAAGAGAATGTGGACAAATGAGACCCAGACCACCTCTGAATGTGAGTGTGTCCAGACCTTGCGTTAGAGCCGTCCATATATGATGGCATTTGACTGCACATCCTCAACTCGTCACATACTGGCGCCTGGTCAGCGGGTTACATTTCGACACATAGGGTAGACGTGTGCCGCTTTTCCACCGACGGCATCAGCTCAACTCTCCTCGACTTTACTCGAATTGGCTCGGTTACATTTCAACGTAAACGTATTGTGACGCCATCTTCAGCACGACTGCAGCTGCGAGCGGCGCAGCAATGGAGGAGGAGGAAACTTCAAATATTTTCAAATCTGTGGCCGATTTATGAAGATAGAGCCTAGTTGAAAATGTGCTCTGACGTTGGCGACATGATGACACACATACGTACAGCAGCAGCGATTCTGGATCGACCAATCTGTGATCTGCATGATGTTACGTCACTTTTAGTATCACTTTGTCTCGACGGGAACCTCGGTGAAGGTGATTAGAAACAGTATCTGCTAGCACCGAGCGGTCCCTGCTCTCACGTAATGGAAATGCAAAAAGAAGTCGTGTTGTGTTGTTAAGGCGAGTTGAGCTGGTTTAGGCATAAAAACAAAGAGAGAAAACGCACAAATAGACACAGCGTGAAACGGGACATGAACCCCTGGTCTCCTGTGTGTAAAGTCCACAAACGTCGCCTGGTCCACGTCGTCAGTTTCTGACGTCGATGTGTCAGGACGGATGTTAGTGCTGAACTAACGTTAGTATTTAACTGTCTTAAAGCTAAACAAAGTTACACTGTGTTCACTAAAGAGTGAGTGATTAATTGGCACCAATAGGACGTTCTGCAGATCTAATCGGTAGCGGCTGACGACTAATAAGACGCTTCTAAACTGGGAAACAAGGAAAACAAATGATATTTACTCTGAGTTTGATGCTCAGTGATTTATGTAGATATTTATTATTTTACTTATTGTCAATTCAGCTGCTACTCAGGTTCTAATAAAGTGGAAGATACCTAATTTCAGACATGCATAAGGCTCTTTTTGGATGGAGGTGGGAGGATATCGGCCCATTGATGTGCTTTTTCCTGTTCCACTATCGTTATTATATCAGCCTGTAAATGTCCACTATCGATCCATCTCTAATGTTCACACGTAAAATCACCGATCAAAGTGTTTCTCATATTTTAAAAAATCCAAAATACAGTTGAGGGCGTCCTTTGTTACCATAACATGTTTCAACATGTTTATCCCTCCTGTGGGTCAAAGTTCAGATAATTCACATATTCATTTAATCTCAAACATTGAATAGACGTTCAACGTCGTGAAAAACCTTAAGTCACTTAAATTTCCTTAAATTGTCAATTGGCAAATCAAACACGACCCCAGAACCCAGACAGCGCCTTCTGAATACCTGAGGAAACTCTGCATTTAACGGAGTAAAATTAAAGTACAGCTCGACCAATAGAGGACTTTAAGAGGTCGATATAATAATGATGGTTTCTAAGAGGAAAAAGGTGATTAATCGGCCGATGTCACCGTCGCCCGAAAAGAATTCAACACTGATGGAAATGTACTGTTTTTGACTTTATTAGAAACTATAACTGTTGAACCAAACATCTCAGTCGAACCAATAAATACTCAATTCAATACATAAATAAATCTGGAACTGAGCTTCACATTGAGCCTGATATTATCCATCGGCCAATACTGATGGTTTGTAAAACATCCTATTGATGTCGATCAATCGACCAAACCAATCAGTCGGTCTCTAATTTAAATAACACATTAAAGGCTATTAAATAAGCTTGATTAAAACATTGAAAAGAGAGGAATGAGTCACTTCTTTCAGCGTATAACAACACACCAGAGGCAGAAAGCTGGAAAATATGAAAATTCACAGCAGGTTTTAGGAGCTTAACTAAACAACACTGAAAACGTACTTTAAACGTACACATTAGACATATAATTATAAAAGTAAAGCATCAACGTGTCTTTTTCATCTTCCTCTGATCAAGTTAAAACATCTAAACTAAACCCAGTCTGGATATTTCCTACATTTGTCGAGTCGTGTCATGAATTAACTCTTATTTTTAAGGCCTGACTGATGGAGCGACGCGGCCCTGTCAGGGTCCAGAGCCATGTGTTGACACACTGTTACTTTAAAGTTTTACAACCACACATTTAGGGACACGAGCTGTAGTTTAAAAAGCCAACGAGAAAAGACAAAAACAGCTCTATTTTAAAAACTGGACGAGATCCTGAAAGAAAGTCACTAAAAATAAAACTGAGTTGATGTGGAAACGAGAAAAGGAACAGAAACAACAAGAGGAACAAACGAGTCGGGAGATTCTAACACAGGACGAGAAAATGATCAGGTTAACACTAAATAATGACTAAATGATAAGAGAAAGAAAGTCAGGTTAAGTGCTTTCTTATAAAATAATTAAGATCTATTTAAGTTTGTTTTCAATAAGAAAAACAAATCAATTGTATATTTTTTTTAACCTGTGTTTAAAAACAGACAGTGTGTTTATTTAATCCACTACTGTTATATGTTTAATAGAGTTATTCTGTATTTACTTTGATATTTGTAACTAAACTATTAATATACATGTGTTTTATTGTCTTCAGTTTCTGTTTTTTTTTTTTTTTTTTATTAACTTTGGATTTCATTAAATATAAAGATGTTAATTTACTGTATTTACTGTATTATTTACTATTTTTTATTATTTTGGTTTTAAATATAATTAGATTTTGCCACAATAATCAAAAATAGTCTGTGATTTAACTCTTTTTATTTAAAAAAAATATATATTAATTTTATTCCTTTTTTCTTTTGTTTTTTCTTCACCTGATGTTGATCCTTCCATTATTATTATTATTATTATTATTATTATTGACAACAACAATAATAATAATAATAATAATAATCCGTCTCCAGCTGATAACAAATAATCAGACATTTAAAGACTGAAAACAGGAGAAAACAGACGTTTTGTTCGATGTATTATGACTTTATCACTTTTATTTTGTTTTTTAAAAATTCAGATTTTTCTCTTTAACTGTGACTTGCGAATGTTTTTAATAACAAAAATATGGAAATGTACTTAAAACGGGTTCAGATTTAGAGATTATTTTTAAACGTATTCGAACAAAATCCAACGTGATTTTTCGTCACTGAAATAAAATAAAAACCTTTGAATGATGAACACGTTAACAGCATGTTGTTTTACACACATCCCGAAAAAAATACATGTTTGTTAAAACCTGCCTGTTCTTTTATATTTTATTATGTTGATGACCTGCATCTTTAATTTTACTTTTTACTCATTTTTATTGAAATAAAGTCAACCGGACTCAGTGGAATTAAAAATACAGCAAAAAGCAGCAGAAAAATAAACTAGTTTTTTAAAACTATTTTAAATAAACTCGTTAATGATCGAAAGAGCTGAACCGTTTCAAACCCGTTTCATGTTTACGGCGCAAATTTGACCCGAATTTGTAGGAAACAGTTGAAGGTTTTGCCAAGAATTTAAATAAAAAGAGAATATTTTCATGAACTAAAACTGTCACAACTTAAAATACAGCAGCTGAGACGAAACTGTGGAGAAAGATTGTCTAAGTTAATTTAAAGTAAAACGATTCACACAATGAGAATCTAAAGAGATGTGTTTGAGACAGACAGGTTTTAACAAATAATGTCAAGAGAAAAAGTCTCATTTACAAATATGTCGATGAAAATGAACATTAAACACAGTGTGTGTTGATGTGGCATTCATTCATAAAACTTTATTCTGAAATGAAATTTAATACTCAGTAATTAAAGACATAAAACACAAATCATGTTCTAATGTTCATTTTCACATCACATTTTGTCGGATCTGGTGTGACCTCTGACCTTTTAACAACCAGCACAAAAATGTAACTATGATCTGATAGTTTATGGTTTTTTATCTGAAATAAAACAAAACGAGGCGAGGCTCAAACTGGATAAAAATAGAAAAATAACGACATCAAAGCGACAAAACAACTATTAAAACCTCCAGCACGAAAGGAATATAAAGACTGTTATTTTACAGTAAATTATATATTTTTTAAAGTGAATCAGCTGATTAATAACAAGAAAGAACAGGAAACACGGGATTATTGGGGAAAAAAAGAGTATAAACAACCTTCCTTTTCTGATCCTAAAAATCAGTTAAAAAAAATACTAAACTAAAATCTAAACAAAAACATTATATATGATTAATTCTAAAGGTTATTACGTTGCATTTTACAGCGGTTTGTAGGATGTTTTAAAAAGAGGAATCAGAAGAAAATAACACTGAATAAACCATTATTTACAAAAAAAAGAGAGAAAAAAACAATGTTCCTTTGCTGATCCTAAAAACAAAAAAATTAAACACGACCAACTAAAATTCAAACAACCAACTTATTATTAAAGCTTATTATTTCGTTTTAGAAATTGCATTTCAAAAAGTGAAACGTGAAAGATGATAAATAACAGAAGAAAACAACACTGAACGCACCGTTATTTAAAAAAAAAACAAAAAAAAAACTATTAAACAGGTCAAAGTAAAACAACACTGATTATGGAGATTGTTATTTATGCAGAATTTTACCTAAAAAGAGCTGAAAAATAGGAAACGAAAATAACATTAACTACCCCGTCATTTGCCAAAAAGTCCTGGTTTCTGATCCTAAAAATAGACAACACAAACCATTAAACTACTAATGACTTCACTTTATAAATGACATTTTAACCAGATGATAAATAACAGAAGAAAACAACAATGAACGCACCATTATTTGCAAGTTTAAGTGTTCCTGGTTTCTGATCCGATATAAATAACACAAACTATTAAACACGTCCACAAAAAATCCATGCAGCCAAACACTACGATTAATTATTAAATAATAGTATTATTTTACATCAACACGTTTAAAAAGAGAATGAAATGTGATGAAAACCTGAAGAAACGAACAATAAATACCATGTTGTTGATACTAAAAATACTGCAACATAAACTGTCCAAATAAAATCCATGAAACCAACACATTACAAAAAAGATTACTTTGCATTAAAACAAAGTGGATGAGCTGATAAAACCTCACGAAACGAGTCATAAATGCTTGATTTGTAAAAAGCGAGAAAAACTGACAGTGAAAATAAAAACTGTGAAAATAGAAATAGAATTGAGACTTTTGAGGACAAAATGCACACGTTGAATGAAACCAAAGCGCGTAAAATGAGCAGAGATCATGTCAGAGCTGAAGTGGAGGAGATGCTCACCTTGGAAGCGGGGTCCCAGGTACCGGCTCCGCAGAACCCACGGGTAGAAGCTGAGCGCGTCCCGGTGCTGCGGGCTGAAGAAGCTCTGCGGGGGGATCTGCAGCGGGTGCAGCGGCAGTCCGCCGGGGCTCTGCGTGTGCGTCCCGGGCTCCTGGAGCACCATGTCCGGCCCCGTCGCCGAGTACAAAGTCCTCCCGCCGCTCCCGCCCTGGAAGCAGGAGCCGAACACCCCAGCGGCGGCGGCTGCTGCGGCTGCTGCGGCGGCGGCGGGGTGCAACGACTCGGGGAACCGGAGCGCCGTGGGCCGGATGGGCTCATCCCCGCCGGAGCCGCCGCTGTGGCTGTTCGGGTCCTTCCCGACCAGAGACTCTATGGTGAAGCATTTCTTATTATTGCTGTGCTGGAACATCTTAAGAACCTGGATCTGAAGCGGAGGAGGAAGATGATGAAAGAGCAACAAAAAGAAAACAAATCGGCGTCCAGTTAGTCCAGTTCCTCGGACTCGGGGAGCTCAGATTCCCAGCTTCCCCCACAGACCCATAACTCTCCCCGAAAGTCCGCCTGGGCTTTCCTCAATCCGGATTCGTCGCACCTGGGAGCGGGGGGGGAGTTTCCCCTCACCTGTGTCCGGGCGGGGCGGTGTCTCCGTCCGCTCCTCTCTGCGCTCCTTTGCGGGAAAAAAAATCACAAACTCTCCGCAAAACTCTCCAGTCAAAGTGCAGCAGCGGAGGCGGCGGTGCTTCCTCCGCGGAGCAGCCGGGTTGGAGCGGAGCGCGGCCGGGCTGCGGGCTCTGATCAGTCGGTGTGTCCTCACGCCTGCTGCCGCCGCATGCTGCTGGAGCCTGAGCCGAGGCGGGAGTGTCTGTCAGTCAACGGGGCTGCACCGACGTACCTGCCCTGCCCTCCTGCCAGAGGTGCGCTGCGCATGCGTACAACCAAACCCTCCAACAGCCATTTTGTTGATGGTGGATGACGAGGAGGAGGAGGAGGAGGAGGAGGAGGAGGAGGAGGAGGGATGCTGCTGCTGCTGCTGCTGTTGTTGATGAGAGTAATGAGGTGATTATGAAATTGAGGAAGAGGATTAATATTTATTATGATTATTCATTATTTAATTATTGATTATTATCTAAACTTAGATGTCAGTGAAATGTGTGTGACTACCAGTCCCAGCTGTGGAGATGTGGGTATCCATACACTCTGTGTTTATTTATATACTTCTTATGAGTTTTGTCTGTTTACCCTGAGTCTGTCATAAAAATCTGATGGATTGATTATTGATGTGTGTAAAACCTGTAAAAACCCTGCAGGAACATGCAGCAAACAGGTAACGCTGAACTTGAATTTGTCTTTTGCAACATAAGAAATGTTCCAGGAAGGTTCTTTAAAGACAGGCCGAACATTTTGAGAAGGTTAGTGTTTATGAAACTTTACAGAATCTGTGGAGAAGTTTAGAAAAAACGTTCAGTCTGTCGCACATGAAGATTAGTTTGAAGATGTTTCAGAATCAAATGAATAAGACGTGAGACACTGATGTACCTAAAGACTCTGATCAGATTTTCTTTATTTTTGTTCACATTGTTCATGTTGTTGCTTATTGTCTTCATTTTTTGTTCATTTTTGTTCATGTTGTTGCTTATTGTCTTCATTTTTTTGTTCATTTATGTTCATGTTGTTGCTTATTTTCTTTATTTTTTGTTCACTTTTGTTCATTTTGTTGATTATTTTCATCATTTGTTTGGTTCAAATGAACAAACTTCTTCCTTCTTATCGAACTTTCCTTTTCTTGTTCTTTTTAGCAGCAGGAGGAGAAAATAAATAAATAAAGTTGATCTGAGGAGACATAATGGCGTGTGTTTATTTTATTTTAAGTCAGATATTACATCTCCATGTGCATCTACGTCTCAGCGTTGGTAACATGTCCTGCATTCTTTCCACTGTTTCTCACTCTCCTTTTTATTTATTTATTTATATTTGTCGCTACCTGTCTTTAAAGTCAGGTAGTGACTAGAAAATAAAACCTGTCATCATTATTTATCATGTCTTTTAGTCTGTGAATAATCATAAAGTAATGAAAGATACCTGTCTCCATATTCCCAAAATATAAAACTTTATTGAGACCAAAAAACATAAAATTGCCAAACTTCATCAGCAGGTTGTGTTTTGAAAAATGATAAAAACGTTTAAATGATTATCAAAATAGTTTGTGATTAATAGTCGTCAATGGACAAATCTCTGCATTTCTTTAGTGTGTGTGAGTCGTTTTAAACATATGAACTGATTTAATCAACAGTAAAATCACATAAAAGACATAAAACATGTTATTGATGCCACTTAACTGTGTGTGTGTGTGTGTGTGTGTGTGTGTGTGTGTGTGTGTGTGTGTGTGTGTGTGTGTGTGTGTGTGTGTGT
>JAPQRN010000002.1:4075967-4098703 GCA_037367275.1 Coranthus polyacanthus
TTTTAAACTCCGCCTCAACTCATCGAGGAGTTTTAAACTCCGCCTCAACTCATCGAGGAGTTTTAAACTCCGCCTCAACTCATCGAGGAGTTTTAAACTCCGCCTCACCTTATCGAGTATGCTCAGGACAAGGGCACACACTTCTTCATCTGCGTGGTCTTTCAGAAGCTCCGCCCTCTCCGGATTCCCATTGGCTGAGAGGACTTCCTTTAAAATCCTCAGCTGCCACTCGAAACGCTCCAGCTGCTTCTCCAGACAGACGTCCGACTTGTCCGGCGCTTGCTTACCTGAAGACAATATGAGACATGACGTCAGTAGGATTCGGTATTTAAGGTTTTTAAAGATGTTTTAGGATATTTTATTATTATTGTCTTTTCTTATTTCACTTTACTATTCACATGTACATGACTATAAGTCTTTTTAAGTTTCATTTAAGTTATTCTTAGTATTGCCAAATATTGTCAGATAAAAATATTTTTAGAATATTTTTTAAAATATTTTGTTACTAATCTTTTCAAAGAAAATTTTTTTGTTTTATGTTCTTATTTTTTAATTTAGTTATCTTTTGAAGTCATCATCGTTTCTTTTTAAAGTTATTCTTAACTTTAGGAGATCATTCTATTTAGTTTAATTCTTTAATTTTCTAAAAGTTACCCTTTTAAGATATTTTAAGATTACTCTTCTACCTTACTAGTTTGTTTTTTAAATTAGTCCTCTGTATTAAAGTTAGTCTTTCTTCCTGTTTCAGTTATTGTTATTCTTCATATCTCTTGGTTCAGTGTGTTTCGGTTTTCTTAAATGTTGGGTTCATGTGAAGCTGCTCATGAATGACGTCACCTTCACAGAAAAGTAAAAACACACACAGATGTGAATGTGCATGGAGGCGTTCAGGAAACGTTTTCTCACTGTTATATGATTTAAAGTTGTCAGTTACATCATTGACGTGTCCACACTCGCTCTCTCTCCTTTTCCTTTCTTTTCTTTTGGACACTGAAAAGCTTCCTGCCTGCAGACATCTCATTCAAATGTTATGAAGCTCAGGCATTCACAAATAAACTGGAAAAACATCCTGATAAAAAAAAAAAAAAAACGTAAAAAACACAGACCTTATGTGGCAAAATGATTAGAAACTATAAATTACTATAAATACTATAAACAAGTATAAGTGAAACATTCATGGCCTCAGATATCTGTAAATGATATGTCTATCTTTTTTTTTCTTTTTTTTATAAATTAGGTGAAACAGGTTTGAAGTATTTTCACATAAAGATCAGTTCTGATAAAAGTCTGAATGTATAAGGTAAGAAGAGTTCATGGAGCTCAAAAGTCAAGAAAACACATTAAAATCAGAAAACTGAGCTGTCACAGACTGATGTTTTAAGCCCTGATTGATTTTATCACATGGTGCTTTTCTCAGATGATATGTTATTATAATAAAATAATCTTCCCATCAGGTCTGCGGAGCAGCAGCCGATTGGTTTGTTCTCAGTGATTCAGTCCTAAATGAGCTGTTTTAAAGTGAACAATCTGCTCGTAAACAGGAGGAAATGAGTCACAGTTTCACTAGACGTCATCACCTCTCATTTCTCTCACACTCATCAGATTCTGTTCTGCAGAAGAAAACAAACTCATTCAATTCATAGTTTTCAGTCACATTACATCACAGAGCCCTGGAGGCAAAAACACTGATCCCATATGACGGTTCCACTGAACACAGAGCACAGCCCTGTCAATTTAACATCTGTTTCAAACCA
Source organism: Coranthus polyacanthus (assembly GCA_037367275.1). NCBI lineage: Eukaryota > Metazoa > Chordata > Actinopteri > Kurtiformes > Apogonidae > Coranthus > Coranthus polyacanthus. The sequence goes on from JAPQRN010000002.1 coordinate 4,077,722, forward strand.
TAAATACTTGCATCACCTTGCAAAAGAATTCAAAGATATGTGACATGGTTTGGACACTTACGGCTCGCACTGTAGTATTTAATCACCAAAAACAGCAAAGTCCCTGTAGAAGTGCAGGAACACTGCTGCCGGACGAAAGTGGACAATGTACATAGCCTGGTCAAAAAAAGTCACCACCTGGATTTAACTATGCAGTAGGCGAGTCTTCCAGTAGATAATTACGGCAGTGATTCATATGTTTCAACTGACAACAAGTTATTTAACCCTAACTGATGCAGTGAGCTTCTCATTTCTGAAACAACCACGTCAGAAGACCTATGGAAAAGATGTGACTCTGTTCCAGAAGGGTCAAACTGTCAAAGAAAACAAGTAAGGAGATGCTGAAACTACTGAAAGTGGGTAAAGAACTGTCCAATGTATTATTAAAACCTTTATGGATAGTGGTGAACCATCATCTTCAAGGAAGAAATGTGGTTGGAAAAAAATAATGAATGATCGTGATTGGAGATCACTCAAACGTTTGATGAAATCAAATGGTAAAAAAAAAAATCAACAGTAGAACTCACGTCTATGTTTAATAGTGAAAGTAAGAGCATTTCTACACAAACAATGCAAAGGGAACTCAAATGACTTGGACTAAACAGCTGTGTAGCCTTATCAGTTCAATTTGCTACAGAGCATACAGATTGAAGTCAGAGCAATGGAAAAAGATCATGTGGTCTGATGAGTCCAGATTGACCCTGTTTCAGAGTGATGGGTGCATCAGGGTGAGAAGAGAGGTGGATGTAGTGATCTCCCATCATGCCTAGTGCCTATTGTACAAGCCTGTAGGGGCAGTGTTATGATCTGGGGTTTCTTCAATTGGTCAGGTCTACATTTAGCAATGTTATGTGTCAAAAAAATGAGGTCAGCTGAAAACCTGACTATACTGAAGGACCAGGTTTTTACATACATGGCTTTTTCTTCCCTGATGACACAGACATATTCCAAGATGACAATGCCAGGATTCATCAGGCTCAGATTGTGAAAGAGTGGTTCAGGAAACATGAGACATTATTTTCACACATGGATTGACCACATTGACAATCTTTGGGATGTGCTGGAGAAGACTTTACACAGTGATCCAACTCCCATCATCAAGACCTTGGCCAAAAATTAATGCAACTGTGGATGGAAATAAATGTTGTGACATTGCATAAGCTTATTGAAACAATGCCATAGTGAATATGTGCTGTAATCATATCTAAAGGCGGTCCAACCAAAGTGTGAGCATGTGACTTTTTTTATTATTGTACATTATTTTACATGTGGATGGATTATTGCTGCTGCTGTTTGGGATGTGGACAAGTGACTGGTGTGGTTTGTATTCACTCGGAGAAATAAATGTTTTTTGTGTCTGCATTTTCTTTCTTACACAGATTGTGTAGAAGTGTAACCCAGGCTCGCCTCCTTGCCAGTTTGTGCATCCGAATGAACAACAACCACTTACTAACTTAGCAGTGGATGGAAGCCTTGTTTTGCCTCTAGGTGGGCATTACTATGAGTGTGTGACCTCACATGAAAACTCTTTTTTCAGATTGTTTTTGATTAATCTGTAAAATGTCTATATCACACTTATTAATCACAGACTCATTCAAACCCAACTGTTCATTTATTTTATTCTAAAACAATTATTGATGATTAAAGGATGATATTTATGATCTTTGTATCTCTAACACTTAAAGCTGAACATTAGGCATTAGGCATAACATTTATGTAGTGATGCGTTGTCCAGATGCACACTTTATCATTTCAGTGAATTGTAGAGATGTTTTTATTTTATGTCGTCCACATCACAGACTGTATGAAGTGAACGGAGCCACCGTGATGTTACTCATTGGGTTTTAGACTGTTTTGAAGCCAGTAGTTTGTGTGTTGGTCGTCGCCATGTTAGCTTGTTGGAGCCAGAAGTGACCATATATGGACAAAAGGGGCAGAGCTGCAGGAGCTGATGCTAAACGCTAACTCACTGACTCAGTAAAACTGTAAACTTCAAACATTAACCATAAAAAAGTAATTTATGGTATTTTTAGTGTAACTTATTAACCACAATTACAGTTATATGTGTAAGCGTTGTCACCTGAACACCTCATTTTAATGTTAATATCAGACACTAATTATTATTCTAAATGGAGTATTTTACTATGTATTATAACATGATTGACGAGGAGCTAATTTCAGTTTTTTGTTACTTTTCTCAGTGGTTCAACCATTTATCCTATATTTTTATTTAATTATTTTAACATTATTGTATAATGAAGTTATTAAAACTACAATATTTGTCTGATCTTCCCTCTTAAAGTTATTTATATCTGATTTTTAGCTCAGTTTGGACTTCTTTGGACTCCTTTATTCCATTAAAGTTGGTTCTGTAGTGTTTTCTTTAGTGGTTCTACATGTTGGTCTCGACGTGAACTGAGAGGATTCTCATGAAAGTCAGTTCAGAAAACACGCTGAGCAAACAGGAAGTGAGATAAGTTAATGAGGTTTGAAGAGGAAACACTCACCTCCGTCATCTTGACGGCTGCCATTCTGTCTCTTCTCACCCTTCTTTCCTTTGCTTTTCTTCTGATAAAGACAGAAAGAGAAGCAGGACAAATTCAGTGACCTCATGAACAAAACAGTCTGATATAAACCAGAACGAGTCCACAACACTTCAGTCCTGAACTTAAAAGAACAGTTACAAACACACACTTATTTATATAAAGGGTGGCATATTCTGGACATGTCCAACTTCATAGGTTTATTCTGAAATTCTACTACTAACAATTAATACTCTCACTGATTTTTAAGTAAAAATGACAAACATTTGCTTCTGAAATGTGCAGATGGGTCCAGTTTTTATCATCCAGAGTCAATGAAACATCTTTAAGTTTTACGGCTGTCAGTGGTGAAAAAATCTCCCTGAAGAGTAATGACAACTAGGTTCCTCAAATCACCAAAATCTTTTTGCTGTCACGCAGAAGAGACTGGGATCAACACAATATACATTTTATGTAGGTTTAGTGGAAATTGTGTGAAAGACAGTGATGTAAATAAGTGAGTTTTTCTGGGTTTCAACAGAAATGTCTGCTCTGATTTATTATTGGGTTTAATGGGACAGTGGATGGAAGTCCTGTCACTTTGAGGCTCATAGTTCAATGATATTCATACTGTGTGATAGTGGACAAATGCAGCTACATTTGTGGTAAATATGGTGAACTGGATGTAAACGGTCTCAGAGTAGCAGCAGTTTTAACAGAAAGATTTTAAATATTTCCCAGAGCCTCTCTCCACTCCAGTGAAGACACCATCCACTCTAAGGCTCAACATTCAAGAAAAAATTTCAAACTTGAACTGTGATTTCATAAAAACTGTAATGATATCGAGATACTGATTGAGCACAATGAAGTCTGAAATCTTGTAACCGATTTAAAGTTTCAACCATGTTTCTATGTTAAAGCATGACGATGTAATGTGGCTCTAAAGAGGGGTGGGTTGGATCATTTTCACAATATCTTTCCATTGGAAATGAATGGAATGAATTTTTTTTGTGTGCAGTTTTTCATGTTTTTTGTCACCGTGGTTACTCAAATCACAAAACTGTACGATAACACACTATTCCCGAATTTTTCATGTTTTGATGTGTGATTTGTGATGAGCTACACTTATGTTTGTACATAGCAGGTACATAATGATCACTAGCTTTAGCTTTAAACGAAGGTATAAGTAAAACAATCACAGAAAACGTGTTCAATTTAAATAAAACTATTTCTGGTTCTTGGCTGTTGAAATGTACTACTTAAATCTAATGTCCACCTAGTTTATTTCATAAATTCAGGATGGATTAACTAATAAAAAGCCCCGTTCTAAACCGTGCTGGTCCTGGTTCAGGTCTGGCTGCTGAACCGGATCACAGAGTCTCTTATGAAAGCTGCTGATGAAGGTCTGAGCTCATTAATCTCCACATGACTGACGCTGTAACTTTCCCTTTTCTTCCGTTACATAACTTCAGCTGCTGCTCAAACACTGACACAGAACCATGGCATCATCGCTGTTCACTTGTTGATTAATGTGGAACAATCCTCAGTATCTCTAGTCCTCCTTTCACTGTACTTTATTTATGCCATATTTAGTGCAGAAAACACTTTGCTTTGTGTAAAACTACTGTAGAAACTAGTTTCAGTGTGTCATCTGTGAGCATCTTCTGCATTTTTCTTTGAACTAAAACCAGATTCAGAAGCATTAGGGTGAACTTTAAATAAGCTGAGTATGAGCAGTGAGTTTCATGAAAAGGCAGGTTTATGTGTCATCAGCTTCTGTTTGCTCTGGATTATTATGGATTATTACTGAAGAAAACAGCAACATTCTCCGTCAGTTACTTTTCCTTCATTTGTAAGAAAAATTGAGGACAAAGTAGTTCAGCTCGATTTGATCTATAAAGAGAAATCTAAAAATGTTGCGATAGTGATTTCATGTGTAGGCCTGGCTGTTGCTAAGCGTACAATGAACACATCAAGGACAGAGGAAATCACTTTATTTACACATACCATGCCTTCACATTTTGACGTAGGACTGGGTGATAAAATGAGAATTAGTGTGATATGATTTTATATCATATCCCAGTATTTATATATTATATTGTGATCATGTGCCTTGGACATCAGCAGCTATGGATACAATAATACTTTTTTTTGTCTTTAGGTTAAGTTTTGATTAAGTTTAGATATTTCAATGTTTTGCTGTTTTTCTTCATTTTGCGTTGTTTTGTGCACACGACAATGAAAAGGAGGAAAACACATGTACAGCTTTGGTTCACTTACTTTACATTAATACAACCTGTATCAAACTGTACCAACACAGTGTGTTATGTCAATGACAGAAGTCTCTGTACGTATCATATGATACAACGGTTCTGGGCAATTTGGATAAAAATGTTCTCATGATAAGAATTCAAACAGTTGATATCAATAATGACCATGAAAAATGTCAAGTCATTGTTTCTTGACAGTTTAAAGGCTGGCTTTTGGTCCTGAGTGAAAGTTGAAGAAATCAGACGGAGTTATTTCTGGTTTAAAATGATTTGTTCAAGAGATAACAAGATGAAAACACACCTGAAGTCTCTGATTTTGTGCTTATTTCGTGCATTTTGATTTATAAAGAAAATTAGTGCAATATGAGTTCTTATTCAACAAGATGAAAATGATATAAAACACAGTTCTTTGCCGTTTTAAACTCTTCTTTATGGTCACAACATTTCACAAATCTAGAGGTAGAACATTCAAAACTAATATAATGACAAAAAAGTTTGTTCAACATCAAAAATCAAACATTTTCTACATGTTTTAGCTGAGAATGTAAACAAAACAAACCCTAAAGACAAAAGAAAAAGATACTGCGATAATCATCATCATCAGGATCATCATGAGTTTGAAAACATTTATGCGATGTGTGTAAACTCCTGACCTCAGCTGTGTCTAAACTCACACACCGAAGCTGCTTTATGTGGGTTTTGTTTGGTTCGGTTTAAACAGACACATAATGAACGTCTTCTTAAAGGGATGGGAGTTTAAAAAGGCTCATATTACCACACACTGTAAGTGAAGGCGTGTGTCCAAACACACGGACATGTTACTGTTACCACACACCCACACATTACTCAACAACACCGAGTTCAAACAATCACACCCTGAAACACTGACACAAAACACACTTTAATCACCACAACTAAACGTCCAAACCTGATTCAGACCTCATCCTTAAACCAAGTCTGAACATTCAAACTGCCCTCACGTTACAAAAATGTACAGACACACACACCCTCCCACTGTATAAACACATCACATGGAGCTCGGCAAACTGGACGCCAGCTTTACTTAAACACAGAGCTGAAACAATAAATCTGTCGGTTTCAAACACAACGCCTCTGGCTGAGTTCAGGAGGCCATGTGGACGAGGAAGAGGAACAGGAGGAGAAGCACATGGGCCTGAACAGGAATCACAGACTCTAAACCTCAGCGTCCAGATAAACCGGAGCGACCTGAATGCCTCGTTTCACTTGGACAAACTGTCAGAGGGGCTTTAGTTTGTCACTGGCTGCTTTTACTCTCCGTGGGAGGAGCTCAAGTTTAAATATAGGCTTCCACACACAGATTAAAGACACAAGATTAATATTACCAACCTGTGACCGATCAGCCCTGACTATTATCTTCTTACTGAACATCCTCGAGTTGTTCAGTTACAGACAATAAAGAAACCACCACTGCACTTTATCAACTCACTCTTTTATTGTATTTCTTCTAATTCTATTTCTTTCATTGTTTAAGGACGTTGTGTTCATTTTCCTCTGGAAGTTCCTTTCATTTACTGACTTGGCTTTGTGTATGACATGTACCATATCCTCCTAAGACCTGACAATTTGTTTTAGTCCTCTGTGGAAACCCAGTAGTCCAGTATCATTCATGTGATCTGTTTAAATCCTACTGTACTGTCTTGGAGTAGAGCTGGGACATATGGACAAAGACATTCTGTCACGATAAACATTTTTGTATCAGTCGATATCGATAATTATCAGGGTAAATGTCAAATCATTGTTTCTTTACAGTGCAAAGGCTGAATTTTGGTCCTGGGAGAAAGTTGGAAAAACCAGACGGGTAAGTGTGGTTTTAAATTGTTTGTGAAAGACACAACAAGACGAAATCGACATAAAAAAAACGAAACAAAACACCTGTCATCTGTGATTTTGTGATTTACTCCTCATTTTGTTTCACAACATTAAACAAAATAAATACAATGAGTGAAATCTGAAAAAACTGAAATGACGATAAACATTATGATAGACCATATTTCCTCAAATAGTGTCCAGGTCTTTATTCCTCTCAGCTGCAGGAGGCACCAGGCCTTTATTTGAAGGAGGCTTGTATTAGAGTCAGGCCTTTATTTAGAATTTCCTCTGTTTAGTGCGTTTTGATCCGCTCCCGTCTGCAATGTTAAAAGTAATACAATGCACTTTTCCACAAACGCTTCACTTCCTCTACCGATACAAAATAAATATTATTATTGTGTTTCTGTGGATAGAATCGATTTATAGTTTAGCAGAGCTTTTATTGTGTAAATGTTGTCTTCCGGTTTCGCTGGTAAGTTTCTTACCACACACCTGCAGTGACTGAAACCAGATAATAACACTTCAGATAAAGATCTACAACAACAAAGTGTTGAAAATAGCTGGATAATATTGTTGAATGTATTAAATTAAACTTGTAGAAGTGAACATTGTGTTTAACTGGCAGCACATCACATGACAGACACATGATGTTTATCCATGATGTTCATCCATGTGGATGATGTTTATCCATGTTTTTCACCAGTCTGTATTGGACGACCAGCTTCTATTTGTTGGTGTCGTCCTCAACCCTGGCTATTATTAGAGACCTGGCTTTTAATTGACTCCTGGTTTTTATTTGATGAAATACAGTAAGTGAGGGAATAAGGGACTGATTTCGAACACAACTTTTGCTGCAGCTGAAAACCAAAGCCGTCGTCATGGTTACTGAATTCTTCCCAAAGTGAGGCAGAATTTCAAAGTGAACTGTGTTTTCAGTTTTCTCCACATCTTATCGTAATCGTATCGTAATCTTTAGCCAAGCAGCTAAGACAATCAGAAGCTCTGTGATTGGACAACTCTTGGTGAAATGCACCCTGGGAGTCGTAGTTGACTTCTCTCCTTCAGTTTTTATGTCCATGAATATATGGTCAGTAAATCTTTGCTGCAGCTGTTTGACGTCAGTTTTCAGGTGCTGTAAATGAAAAACATGTTTCTTCACAGCAGTAATCACTGAAAAACCACAAAACTACTCAGCACAGAGCCACATGTGAAACGCTGCAGATTTTGTTGCAGCACATGAAGCTACAGACGTTGTTTTTCTAAACCTGAGGATGTTTTCAACTTTTACCTCAAAACTCAACTCCATATTTATGTTATTTTGATTTTAAGAGCAGCTTCGCGTCCGGAGGTAAACACTGAAACAGACTCATGATCTGAGCTCCAGAGTCAGATGTTGGGGTTTTTAAGTTCCTCTGGTTCGTCTGGAAGTGTCAGACTGAGATGTAACGTCCTGTTCAGGGTTAAACTCACACATGGAGATGAACAGCAGCTCAGACCTTCCTTTTGTTTTTCCTTCAATGTGCCAAATGTCTCACCAGCCGCAGCAGAATTCACACTTTAACCCTTTACATCCACACCCTCTGCACTGCTGCTTCAGACACCTGAGGATCAGATTCAGGGTGACGTAATCCTCCAAATGACAACTATAATCCACAAATAAATATCTGCAAAGATAGTGAGCTGATAGTCATCTGTGTGACTTTTAATCCCTATTGTTTCAAAGCTTCAAAGTAAGAACACACACACACACACACCTGAGCTGCAGGTTTAGCTGTAAAAAGATTAATTCTGCACATGCTAGGTGTTTAATGTGTTAAAACAACATTTGTCTTTTCTGATACGATGAACTAGCATTAGTGTATTAGTAGCAGAGTGAGTGGTTTTGTTTTTTTTCTTGACAACTGACTGATTGTCACGAGAGCTCATGGACACATCATGGTTCAGAACTTAGCATCAAATTAACAGAATGAATTCACCAGTGAGTTATTTAACACTAGCACCATCAGGAGTCGCTGTAAACCTCAAACCGCAATTGGGTAAAATTTACCCATGCAACATTTCTAGTCCACAAAAACATCCTCTGTCATTTTAGTAAGTCATGAAGGAACGTCTAGTCATAATGTGAGTTTGTTTCAGCTGCATTCTGGTCTGGTTTTATGATTAATGTATCTTTAACAACAATAATCGCTTTGCATGGACATCAGTACAAATCAGATCGATAACTGGTTTGAGTTGTTTTAGCTGTAAAAAAGTACTTTTTTAGTATAGCTGGTGATTGCATCTTCTTAAATGTGAATATTTACTGTTTTTCTTCCTCCTCTGTGACAATAACTGAATATATTTGGGTTGTGACAAAACAAGATGTTTGATGACGACATGTTGGGCTTTGGGAAACACTTTTTCACCATTGACAATACAGAGCACAATGGGTAAGAAAATCGATCCTAAAACAGGAAACGTTGGGATTGAAAGTATCGATATTTCAGGATCAATTCACGTAGCTCTACCTGAGACCACACACACAAAACACTATGTGACATAAAACCCAGTCTGAAACAAATACAAACTGGTCTGTACGAGCAGAACGACTTGTGTAGACGTGTTTACTGATAAAAGCCTGTAAATAAAGAGGAGTGAACCTGTATCTTCAGGTTCACAGGGTGAACGTGGAGCCCGAAGCAGCTGGAAGTTTCCCCTCAGACAAAGTGTCCAGTAAAACCCAAGCTCGCATTAATCACAAAGAGTCCGGTTTCATTAACAGCTCAATGCAGGAAAAAAACAGCTATTGATGTGGCATTGTCCATGTTCAGGAGGAAAAACAATCAAAGAGAAAAACACTGTGATGTCGTCATGAATACAACAACAGACTCTGGTTTTCTTTGAAGAATTAAAGTCTATAAAAGAACGTCTGAGAAGAACTCATTAGAATAAAACCACACTGAACATCACACACTGTTCAATCTCCATTAAACATCATCTGTAAATCATAACGACCTGCAGCGTTCAGTCTCTGACTTTTCTGTTTCAAAACCACACAAACAAAACATGTACTTCGGTTCAGACTTTCAGGTGTGAAAATTCAATAACGGATTAACATTTCACTGATTTTTAGATAAAAATGACATTTCTTCTCAAATGTGCCATTGGACCATTGGTCCACAGGAAACAGTTTCCAGTCCAACATGGTGGAGGTGTAGTACTGCTGATACACAACAATTATGCTTTACTTCTTATCAGTAGAAGTTGTGTTACAGTAGCAAAGAGTGTAAAGACAGTTTAGAGGAAAAAGACCATACTGTGGTGGTTTTTGAGAACAGATTTCAGTCCATAATGGTGGAAAAGTAGCTCTGCTGCAAAGGAACAATACACTGACTTTTAGTTCTTTGTTTACACATTAATCCAGAGTGAAAGGAATTGGTAGCTGCCGCCTTGACTTATGACTTTAACAAGCTACGCCCAGATTTCTGGGTAATGAAGTCACATTCACGGTTCAATTGGTTGATTTTTTGCAGCGATCCCATCCTCCAGTCCTGATGATTTCTGTTGTTGTAAACTGAATATTCTGAGGTTTGTTCAGACAGAAAACATCCAATAGATAAACTGCATCCAATAGATTGTTTTTGATGAACCATAAACATTGTCCTGATGAAGATCTGACTTTGAGACAAATGTCCTTAGTAGCTCTAGTGTTTGGCATTTAACCATTAACAGGTTTAAATTACAGCCACAGTTTGTTTGTTTGCTCTGTGGACAGAGACTGAGGTCTTCACAGGTCGTTTTCGTCTCCAGTTCAGACTCGTCCATTTGTCTCCGTCAGCCGACAGATGGTCTGAGGTGTTACGAACCAAGGAACACGGAGGGAGGAGAATGTTTTGAAAACAGGACTTTAACTACAAACCTTAGTGACTGCATGGAGTTCTGCTCATATGCTTGGTCTCTTTAGTCTGACTGTGTGACCTGTGATGTTCAGTTCACACGTTCTATTTTAAACTCCATCAACCGGAGGAACCAAAAAAAAAAAAAAACAGGAACTATCGAATCACAGAACACTTTACAAATAGATCTAACACATGCAGAAGGAACTGTAAAGGACTTTTACTGCACCTCAGGTCACTTCAAAACAGACGTTAACTAGAGATAAGATGATCAGTCTGTTACAATAAGACATTCAGTTTTCACACACATCATCATGGACAAATCTTCAAAAATTTTGCATGATTTTTCAGCATCAATTCTATAATGTTCCATGAATTTTCATAGTCTTGTTTTTTGTGTTATGCAATGTTTATTTGTTGCCACTGTGATGCAGATCATCTCCCAATTCCTCAGTAAAATAAAAAGTCACATGGAGTTTCAGATGAGCTGAGCAAACATCAGCTGAGTCCCATGAGCCAGTAGAAGAAGAAGAAGAAGAAGAAGCAGAAGCAGCTGAAGAATTCAGGAGGATCCTCGTGCGACACCTCAGGCCAAAGTTCTTCAACGTGTTCAAGTCCTGACTCTGCACCAGATCTACATACTGACGTCATTTATGTCCAAGTACAAAACCATCACCCACTGAATCTGAGTTTGGACCAGAGTTAAAAGGCCAGAATGTAGAACTGAGCGATAAAGGGTTAATTATTGTTGTGTACCGACCTCTGCCTCATCAATGTACTGATTATCAGTGAACAACAGAGTTTCATCACTGAACTTCAAATGAGAATGATTGAAGAATGAAGCAGAATGAAGGATTGGACACTTTATAGGTGGTTTTGATTCATGTGTTTGTCACTGTGGATCCAGATGTATCTGTAGAAATATTAGTTTAGGTCTGGTTGATCTGGCCCAAAGATCAGATGAGGATCTTTTGAGGTAGAATCACGATCCATGACTTGAATCACAATCTCTGATAAAATGTACCATCTGTGACGCTGCAGTGTTTCATTAATTACACAGACTGTGGCCTCATTTGTTCCAACAGAGTTTTATAATGAATCTACATTTTTTTACAGTCTAACATAACTCTAAAGCATCTGTGTAAATCAGACTCTGCAATGCACTGAGTTCAGAACCGGACCAGCAGATCACAGACTAAAAGCAAACACTTTAGTGCAGAAAGATACTAAAGTATCACTATACACAGACTGACATAAACATGCTAGCCAAGCAACAATAATGCTAACAGTTCATAATGCAACGCTAATGTAAAATGCCATAATACACTGATACCCACAACACTGATGAATGGAATTAAATGAATAAATGATAAATACTTGGATACTGAGTTGGAAGGTTTAGACAGAACTGTTATTTAATTACCGGATCTGTACAATCTCTCTGAAAAGGAGATCATATCACCATTTAAAACCATGACAACAACCAGAACTAGTTTGAATTAAAGCCTCAGTCCGTTTTACTGCTGATCTCCTCAGGCTGCACTCAATCTATTCTGAGCTCATCAAAGATTTACTCAGCTTTCCTGTTACGTAACAGATTTACACCTGTTCAGGTTCTGAGGTCTGAAGAAGAGTTCGGTTCTCTGAGGAGAAACAAGACCACAACGCTCAGTTTTATCTCTGTACGTGAAGCAGAGTCTCATCAAACTGTCAGGTTATTAGAGAGTCTAGAATCTGCATCAGTCTATAATCCTACTACGGTCAGCGTGTGAACAGAAAGACCACTCTGTGTCACATCTCCTGAAGACATCTTTAAGCAGGAGGAACTAATACAGCCTGGAACAACTGTCTCAGCAGACACCACACAAGGCCGTGTTAAGATGTTTGTGTTGCTTCAGGAAACAGAAAACATGAAATGACATGTTTATTACATGGGTCACGATTTTCAAATATTCAAACAGTCGTTATATCATAAAAAATGGATTACTCATGCACTTCTCTTAAATATATGTTCTCTTGTTTGTAGTGGTGTCTGGTATCAGGTCCATCAGACATGTGGAAACAGCTCCCGGTGCCTCTGTGTGTCTGTGATTCAGCCATGTGATGCATACGTGATCCAGCACTGGACTCACTGTCCGACCACAAACAAGCTCATTAATGTTCTACATGAATGTCAAAGTAGCACGCAGCAATATATCTGATTGGCATGACGTGCTGATCCAGATTCAACTCTGTGATGAGGTAGTTATTACTAAAGTTCACACAAAGGCTACGTGTGCCGAAAGTCAGGTTTGTGATCATGCGGATACATCCAGCTCCGCCCCGTCAATGACTTCATGCTTGTTGTTTTCTGCCTCAGATGGAACACATTCGCACTGGGCTTGCTCTTGGAGGATTTGCTGGGGTTTTTTCTCTGTATCGTCTCAATCTGAATTTATTAAGTGCCTTGAGATAATCCTGTGTGGTGTTTGGCGCTATATAAATAAAACTAAAATGATTTGAACTGAACTGAAAAACACAAATACAACACCATCCTGCAAAACTCTGCCATCACGACAAGCTCAAACACTGTAACAACTTTCTACAGTTGTAAACGAATTATCAGCATCATGTATTTCTATATCATATCTATATATTCAATGTGTTGACTTCTTTCACACAACAGAAACAACCAAGCACTGTCAATCAGCTCGTGATCTTTACTTATGTCCATGTGCACAATTTTTAACAGAATTATGAGAACTTGTTTTCAGACATCTTGAACACAACCATGTGATGTGGATATGAAGAGTCAAAGAAAACAGTACTCCTGTTGTTTTATGTTTTAATTTGACTTAAATATGCAAAGGCCATTATGAAATATTCAACCAAAGTAAAAAAAATTAAATAAACCAGATCTCTCCATTACACTCAGCAGACTGAAACGCAACGAGATGTTGACATGAAAACAAAGATGAAATATAATTTCTGTCAGTTTCACCCAAATGTTTTTACACAGGTGAATGGAGACAAATATGTAAAATAACTGTGACATGCCATGTCATTCTTGTTTTTGTTTCCAAAGCCTAAAAGTCAAACAGAAATCTAAGTTTTATTCCTCTGTTTCAAAGGTCAATGTCAATAACCGGCCCTCCTTCTTCATGAGGTATATTATTAAATTATTTTCATCCTATACTGTAACAGCAGCAGAAAATAAACGGCAAAAGACGGTTAATGTTGTTCTATCTTCTAAATGCTGATGATTGTGACAGTCTTATATCAGCTGTGAACCTGTCTCAGAGCCTGTTCACTGATCTTCTGATCAAACTGGATCTACTGGATCACGTTTCACTCCTCACTGGTACAAACATGAACATCAAACGCTGGCTTTCTTTCACTCCAGGTTGAACTTTTAATCTCTTGACATGTTTGAACTTCATGAAAACCGTGGAAGAGAAAAGTAGTGTTTCTTCTTGTGGATGTCATCTCCACAGATTATAAGAGGCTGTCAAACCGTGGCCGCACACCCGGAGGCCCACGGGCCACAGATTGGGCCCCTCTGACCCACACGGAGCCTGGACTGCTTTGTCAATTTCTATCAATAACTGGAGGAACAGCTGTCCACTTTCACGCACGTTTTCTTCAGTGAAAAATAGTCAGAGCCATAAATAAAACAGCTCACATGAAGCAGGACACACGTACAGCGACGTGAACACGACTCCAAACAACTCGGAAATATCAGAAAGTATTAGTAAAGTTTACATTACTGATTAATGTGTGTATTGGTGGATTAAAAATCAGCCCAAAGCGACATCTTCAACCTGCAGCTAAACGTGTCTCACTGGGATATTTCTGTCTGTTCTCACTGTGTCACATTAGGTGATTATAGAGTAAGAAATTCTTCGAACACCGTGACAGACAACATGTTCCTCATTCACCGTCTAAGTCTGGAATCGAGCCGAGATCATGGAGTCTGAACCCGACAGGAGACTAAAAAGGGGACAAAACTGAGCTGAATAATACAATATCTTTCCTAAATGCAAAATTTTTAGCCAAATTTCAAATAAAGCCATCACACACAGGGTTTTCCTTAGTTTTTCAGAGGCTTAGCTGCTGTCTGCGTTCGTTGAAGAAAATTTTACATTTTTTTCAATAAAGGTAAATCATTTCACATCATTTTCAACTGTTATTATTACTAGACCTGTGTGCACAAATGTGGAAAAATAGAGCAGATAAAAACAATAAACAAAAAGCTTAAAAGAAAACGTGGTAAAATAAATCACTGGATCTGGGTCACTTCGTTGAGTTGAGATGGATTTGGTTGAGGAGGTGGTGGTTGGTGGAGAAAACCCTGCACAGACTAAACCTCCAGAAACGAAACAACAACAACTCACAACACATCGGGACACAACTTTTCTAATGTTTGATACGAAAGAACAAGAACCAGAAGCTGAATAAGATGCATCCACCGTCTTTATCCACCAGGATCTGTTCATTCAGTTCCAGGGTCTCGTCTACATTATAAGACTTAGACACAGCATCTGAGTTCAAGCTTGTCAGAGTAGATGACTCCCACGTCTAATTTAATTTAATCTAATAACTGATTTCTTTACCACATTTTACTTTCAAGCTTTTTGTTTGTTTTTAATCTGTGCTACCTTTTCTACATTTTTGTACACAGGTCTATAATAAGAAGAAGATTAATCATGCGATAAATTATGTGACATTACATATTTTTACTGAAAAAAGTAGAATTTTCTTGCTCCACTTATGTACCTAAGTTATTAAATTATTAGCAGTTACAACCAAAAATTTGTTTTGTGAGGCCACAATGACTTTGAGTTTTGGTCACTAAAATCTACTCAGTTCATCTTTGAGTCCAAATGAACGTTTGTGCCATATTAGACAAAAATCCCACGAGGTGTTCTAAAATAAAAATGGACAGACATGAGGTCACAGTGGCCTTGACCTTTGACCACCAAAACTCTCTCAGTACATCCTTGCGTCCAAGGGAACATTCGTGCCAAATTTTGCAACGTTCTGTCAAACCGGTCCTGAGATATGACATTTTAAACGTACTGGAGACAGACGGACAGACACGGTTTTCATTTTCAAACTGATCTACCAGAGGAAACTGTCTGAGAGAGCCTTGTTTACTCAGATTTAATGGCTCTGCTGTCGACTGAAGTGTAGATTCTGCATGACAGTCAACCAACAAACCACAGCTCTTCAACCACATCCGGATCCACCTCCACACTTTGTTAGAGCTGTTCCAGGTCTAGAGATCAGTGTGATTCAATCCACTATCCTTGGCCGGTGCTGAGTGTAGGATGCAGTGACAGCATCTTTGTTCAATAGTGTCGTGGGAGAAGGGGGAGATAAGACTCAAGTGCAGCCCCTAAATGTTCCTGCACAGCACCTAGGCTAACAGAAAAACCCGGAACCTGCATGTGAGGAAGTGAGATGTGGTGTTAAAATGACTAAATCCACACAAAATAAAATCCTCACAACAAAAACGAATCTTTTCAGTGTGTGGTTGCAGCTCAGAGGTTGATATTGTTTCACGTAGCTTTGAAAACGCAGAAGGAAGGAGAATGAGGTCATGAAGAAGAAACAGTCGCCCAATAACAGGATTATTCCAGTAGAGGACATCCTGTCAGACTAAGGCATCAACCACTAGGGATGAACCCAACCGATACTAATATCAGTCTGACGCTGACCCAAACAGCTGGATCGGATATCGGTGACAATCTATTTAGTTCAATTCTGTGTTATTGTACATGTGACTCTGCCAGTCTAAGCCTTTCTGTATCGGACCTGAAAGAGCCGAATCCCTATCACCGACTACCTGAAAATGAGCAACGAAGAGGAGAAAAAAAAAGCAAAAAGGAACATTTGGATGGAAGAAGTCAAGAAACGTGACTTGTGTTAAATTATTTCAGCTACAGAAATGAGGATGCTCAACAATAACTGGCTCTTTGTCCACAGTGGTTTGCAACAGTTGACATAAAACAGGTAACACGTTCAATGTGTTTGACCATTTACATCGGTATCACAGAGTGTAAAACTACATCTGAATGACAGACTTGCATCGTATTAGGAAGGTTTTAAGTAGAGCTACTGAAGTCGTCTGGTGAAAAGTAGGTATTAGTTTCCATTCATTTTGCCTTTTACAAACTTTTCATCTTGTTGTGGCTTTTGTATTGCTTTCATCTTGTACATAATTTTCATTTTATCATCCTTTGCGTGCTGTTTCACCTTTAAAGTGATTTTTATCTTGTTGCATCTTTCGCATCATTCTTGTCTGGTTGCATCTTTTACAAATAGCGTCAACCCTAATAGTGTCAACACAAAGAACCAAAAATGAGCCTTTAAACCTAATGATTTGACATTTATCTTGCTAATTATTGGTACAGACTGACATGTAAATGCTAAGTGAAGCCATGAATCCATTAATACAGCTGATGCCGTTAGTCGCAGCTGTATCACATCCGTCTATAAGGTCACTTTAAAATCACTGCACAATAGGGTTATTGACAGGACACTTGGAACTATATTTTAAGAGACAAAAATACAATAAAACTTCCATAAACTCGCGGGAAGCTCATAAAAACACTTCACCACGCTCTCAAAGAGTAAATACAGCAGAGATTCTCAGGTGTGATAAAGCACCGTGTTTTTGAAACAGGGAGTCTACCTCAAACTGAACCGTGGGAAAACTGATTCTGATTCAAACACGATGCGAGATTGGAAACAGATGTTCGCAAAACAAGAAAGTAACGGTTTTTATCGCGTTAGTTTGAGGAAAAAAACTCCCCACCTGCAACAATAGTTACAGTTGACTAGTTAAGAAAAAGTCAAGTTTGAAATGTGGAGGAATCTGAGTTTGGACACACGGCCCATTATCCGGAGCTCATTCTCGGCACGTTTTGTGGCCGTGCAGCAACAGCAGCTACCGGCCGCCTGCTAATGAACCCCCCACCCCCCCATCCGACCTCCAGCGGCCCCGAAACTAACTCCTGTGCTGCCGGGACTGAGGTGTTTCGTGTGGGTTTCCCATACAGGGAGGCTCACCTTGCTGTGGCTGCAGCCCATTCCTCCTCCTCCGAGCTCTGCCGTCCGTCTGAAGCCGCTTCTCTCCCCGCTTTTCCGCTCCGACCTTCCCTCTGTTGACAACTTTCAAACACTCCGGAAAGAACTCCCCTGAACGCACCGCCGCGGCCACCGGCCCCAGGGGGCGGGGCCTGCCGCTGTGCTGCCTTCAGGGATGACTCGGAGGATCATATACGAACGTTTTTCATTTTTAATTAAGAAATACAGAAATTGAAATAAAAAAATAAATAGAAATACGATTTCACAGGCATTTTAAAGACCTTAAAGATACGAGAAACGACAGAAGAATCACAGCTACACAAAATAATAAATACACCCTTTTTAATACAATTTCACTAAAGTTAATGACAGCATTTTTAACCTATATTCTAATTAGCTGCCACTAGTGCTGCAACAATGAATCAATTAATTATCAACTATAAAATTAATCGACAACTATTTTAAAAATTCATAATCAGTTCACGTAAAAAGTAGCAATTCTGATTCCAGCTTATAATATTTTCAGTTTTTTTTTCCTCTTCTTTGACAGTAAAGTGAATATGTTTGTGTTGAGGATACTATGAGACACTTGAGGACGTCAAGAATCACTTTCTAACTATTTTCAGTTGCTACAGTTTTGTGACACCAAAAACAAATGATCCTCCTCTTCTGTGGGAAAAAGAGCTCAAACAGACACTGAGAGGAAAACTCTGAAAAATGTGTAATATTACTTTTTCCCTTTTTTTATCTTAATTTATTTTAATGAAATTCATCTCACTTTCATAGTCTTTCTACTGGACACGGGTTTCATATTTCTTACTTCAGTGTTTTTGTTCTGTGTTGTTTTTTTCTGAGCAACATCTGGTACAAAAATTCCTTTTGGGATGAATAAAGTTCTTATGTTTTCTTTTCTTCTCTTATATTATCTTCATTTATACAAACACATAAAACACATATTTTGATTGTTTAGATGTTTAGGTGTTTTCTATGTATCACGTCCTATTATATCATGTCCTACAGGACATCTAAAAAATGAAACATAATGTCTATTTCCAGTTTCACTTAAATATTGACTTTTATTTTAATGTCGGTCATATGCTGATGAAGAGCAACACATAGTATTTAACAGGCAA
The DNA here is from genome assembly GCA_037367275.1 of Coranthus polyacanthus. Taxonomy (NCBI): domain Eukaryota; kingdom Metazoa; phylum Chordata; class Actinopteri; order Kurtiformes; family Apogonidae; genus Coranthus; species Coranthus polyacanthus. The sequence continues at coordinate 4,096,483 of JAPQRN010000002.1, forward strand.
ACAAAACATCATCAACAACAACATCACCTTTTATTTGACTGGAACTAAAATTAGTCATGACCCTGATGTTTTGGTCAACCTGCACATTTTGCTTGATCGGTCCTTTTCAAACAACCTCTGGACCAGAGCCCAGGACCCCTCCCTGCACTGATTCACGCAAATCACTGTCTAGGTGAACTACACTAACAATAGGATATTTTCAGTCGATGCTCAATAAAATAGGAATGTTCTGGTTGAATGGTCTTCTTTTGTTTGCCTGAAATCAGTGTATGTTGCTCTTTATCAGGAAACAACAAAAACTGTCACTGAAAAACATATTTAAGAGAAATTGGACATTGCAATCGGGGTATCACTTGACGGGTGCAGTTGCAAAATAGATGGGGTTCACATTTTGATGCCCCCTTCTGTACAGTGACTGAAAGATCCCATATTTTTATAGGAAACACCTGAGATGCAGACCTTCTTTACCATGGATGTTACTGTATTTCTCACGATGAGGTCGTCATGAAGTTTAAAAATTTTTTTTTCGAGACGCCCTGTACTTATCATCACAGGCTGAACCATCTGTGGCGGTGTTTCCGACCGTCCGTGAAGGCAGCAGTGTTTCATACTCTGACATGCGCAGTGGCGGGTCTATTGTCTGTAATTTAAACGGTTAAGTTTGAGCTGAAGTTACTGAACCCTCCGTGTTTTTATAGAAACATTAAACAGAATCATCTGCTCGAGGTTTTATTTATTATATATTATGAATGTTATTAATATTACAGAGCAGACAGGGTCGTGAGGGGCAGAGAACATTCCATATTAGTCCTGAAAATAAACACCAGACATATTTTTAGATTAAGCTACCTCATGCTACCTATCACATGTCATCAAGTCCTTTATTTTTATAATAATAATTATAAAACTCTTTATAAATAAACAGCAGAGAGAACATGGATAAAGAAGGTTTTATGAGATAAGATGAATCATATGAAAGTTTGTGTCCACTTGGAGAAAACCAGAGTCACGTAGTCATATGGTGTTTTATAATAATGAGAAACCTTATTAGAATCCTGACTTAGTACCTCATTAAGTCATAAATATCAGGTAAGATCTCATCATTATGAAAGTTTGTTTGTTTATTTAGATCCTCAGCGTTGGAAGTGTGTGTAGGTTATGTGAAGTTGATATTACTGTTCAAACACAACTGTATGTTAACATTTATTGTGTATCTGTCATGACTTGTTGGTGTTTAACATGATGCTGTTAGACGACATGGTTGGTGTTTTAAGTAAGTCACCATTAGCTTGGTGAGTTTCAGGCCTCGTTCTCCTCCAGCTCCACCCTCTGATCCAAATATGGTCACTTCTGTTCGCAAAAAACCAAGATGGCAACGGCCAGAACGACAAACTCGAGGCTTCAAAACGTCCACAAACCAACAAAATCTGTGATGTCACAGATCTATGCAAAAAAATTAACAACTGCGTTACACTATGACTCCCAAGGGACATCCAATCACATTCTGGCATTTCTGCAAAGTTTGTAGAAACAGTTTGATGCCTTTTTAACATGACGACAGTAGCTGAGGCTCATGGGTATTGTAGAGTTGGTATTTAAAGGTCCAGTGAGTGAGATTTAGCTGGATTTATGAGAACCTAACCGCTGAAATAGAATATACAGAATTATGTTTTCATTAGTGTGTAATCACCTGAAAATAAGCATTGTTATATTTTCTTTACCTTAGAATGAGTGGTTTATGTCTACAGAGGGAGCAGGTCCACCATGTTTCTACAGCAGCTCAGACTTCATCTTCTTCTTCTTTCCATTTTATATCAGGTGACATCCAGTGTTAAAGTTCATTACTGTTACCTGCTATGTTTGAGTGTGGACCACCAGAGTTAATACTCCTTTAACTTTGAACATTTGATTTGTTTTAATGGTTCTCTTCATGACAAATGCTTTAGTGATGATTGAATCTTCGAGCGTTTAAAACATGTTTATGAATTTCTACTGGATGATGTTGAACTGTGGATATTCCTCACAGAAAGAAAATAGTAATAAAGATAGAGCTTTGTTCAGGTGAGCTCAGACATGAACACACATATTAAACACTCGTAATACATCTTTGTGGGCTTTTTGAAGTTTTCAGACGTATTGAAACACTGTTAGACTTTTGAGTTGAGACTTCCTGTTCAGACTGATAAGAGAATGTGTCCTCAATGCATCCTGTGTGTGTTCA
>JAPQRN010000002.1:4107226-4130211 GCA_037367275.1 Coranthus polyacanthus
TACTGCTGTGTAGTCCTGTACATAATACTGCTCTGTAGTACTGTAAATACTACTGCTGTGTAGTCCTGTAGATAATAGTGTACATACTACTGCCGTGCAGTACTGTAGATAATACTGCATATACTACTGCTGTGTAGTCCTGTAGATAATGCTGCTCTGTAGTACTGTAGATAATACTGTACATACTACTGCTGTGTAGTCCTGTAGATAATACTGTACATACTACTGCCGTGCAGTATTGTAGATAATACTGTACATACTACTGGCGTGTAGTACTGTAGATAACACTGTACATACTACTGCCATGCAGTACTGTAGATAATACTGTAAATACTACTGCCGTGCAGTACTGTAGATAATACTGTACATACTACTGCCGTGCAGTACTGTAGATAATACTGTATATACTACTGCTGTGTAGTCCTGTAGATAATACTGTACATACTACTGCCGTGCAGTACTGTAGATAATACTGTACATACTACTGCCGTGTAGTACTGTAGATAATACTGTACATACTACTGCCGTGTAGTACTGTAGATGCTGCTGCGTTTACACACCTGATCTCATTAAGCGCCGGCTGCTGATTGGTCGTTAATGTGCAGGTGTTTGCAGCCTTTAATCAGATCAGCTTTACAAAAAACACAGAGATTAAATCAAGCACGTGCATGAATAGCAGACACAGGCTTCTGGAGGATGAAGTGAGGCATGCTGGGAGATGTAGTCCCAGTGTCTTAGAGTTTCAATGTAGAATTAAAACAGTGTGTCATTGTGCATTTGTTCACGTCGATAAATGTTTTATTTCTTAATTTGTGCTCTTAAATACAACAGCAGACGCTGTTAGGACAGTAATGAGGAGTGAAAACACCACAATCATGATTAATGAGCAGTAATTAGACTGTTTAAACATGCTGATGACTGAGTGAACGTTGATAGAGAATAGACCAATGAGACGAGGGGATCCTTCAAACGTGTCACATCAGCCAATCAGAGATCAGTAGGAACATGAAAGAATTACTTAGACCCAATGTGTAAATGTTTAAAGTTACTCTGTCCTGTGTGATGTGTTGTTTTTGTTTATTTCAGCCAAAGAGCATTATACACTTTTAGACATATAAATAATTATAAATAAATACATAACAATAAGGCTTTAAATCAAAAAGAAATCAAACAAACAGTATTGGCTGTAAAGGTGGAAACTGGACTGACGCTTCAGCTGATGTAGATTTACACACTTATCACATGGCGCCCTCTGCTGGGCACACAGAGGAACTACTTTCAACAGAGATGAGTCAGGTTGGCAGAAAAGACTGAGTTCATAGAGTTCATAAATAAAACCGATTAATGACACAGATCGATCACAAATGAATCAAACTGTCTGCAGATGCAGATAGTTTTAAAAAAAACATGTCAAACTAAAAGCAAGCAGGCTGAACTTTAAAACTTTTAATTCAGATGAATAAACGTCCTGTTAAACTTTAGACCAAAACTGAAAATTCAGCAGCAGGAAAAAGAATTAAATAAAAACCTCAACCATCAAACACCAACCAGGTATAAATGACACACACAAATAATGTGATTTACTTTTCTAAATACAGAGGCCTGATGACCTCTGACCTGAAGACAGAGTTCTTTATCTCACCGCCTCCTCATCGTCGTCCTGTCAGACGAAGCCGAGGGCAGAGCCCATCAAGTGCAGCAGGTCCACGTTCAGGTAAAGTCGGCAAAACGAGAGGAAAACACCAAGAGACGAAAACCCGATCAGGACCCAGAGAACCTGAGCACTGAAGTACAACGGAGCCAGACTGAAACACACAACACAGTGTTAAAACTAATTCCATTAAAACAAAACACAGACAAATAAAAAAACTACAGAACGCATTAGCTCATTATTATGGCACCAGTATAAACACTAAAATAACAAAATCAACAAAAATCTGCAAAATAAGCACTACATCAACAATATTTTCCTTCTGAAATCAGACTAATGACTGCACAGTGTTGGTGTTGCACAATATTTTAGTCCTAATGTGTAAATTCATTTTATTCAAACACCTAAAAAGAGTCAAACCAGTGGAGTGGTTTATACATATACAAGACAGAAACCAGTTCTTCCTTCCGTCACTCGTACATGAACATATTTCAGTCATGTTTCAGCTTTAAACATCAGACATGAAGACGCCGTACCGTCCCTGAGGCGACTGCGAGTATCCCCAGAAGTATCGGAGTCGTCCGTACAGATAGAGCAGACCACACACCGACGACACACCTGACCAAACACACGCACATTTACATGCTTAGAGACTGGAAACTCTGTAACACTGCAACAGGAAATGCACGTTTGTTTAACCTGCTTCATGAGGGATGTCACAGCGTTTCTATCACACATGTTGAGACAATGTCCCACGGTTAGGTTTAGAAGAGAAAACATGAGCTCAGGCAGATCTAAGTCAGGTTTACATCCACGTCACTCATTTTAAACACATTTATAGAAAATCTGTGGATTTCTGCTAAAGTAAAATGAATATAAGCCATGAGACACTGATCTACCAAAAGATTCACATCAGGAGATTATTATTATTGTCTATTTGTTGCTCATTTGTATTATTTTGTTAATTTTCTGCTCATTTCGTTGATTACTTTGTGCATTTTTTGTTCATTTTTTTGATTTTGCTCATTTTTTTGAACAATTTTGTTCACTTTTATTGACTTTCAAAACATTAGATCAAAACGAACACAATCAGTTCAATCTTCATTCTTACTGAACTTACTTATTCTTTTTATTTTCAGCAGGAGGAGAAAATACCAATACGTGTGAAGTAGATCTGAGACTAAACTAGTTCAATCTGAATGTAAGCCTTGTTGGTATCACGTCCCACATCCTCCCACACAAATATAGTCTGTGTTAGGACGTGGTCTCCCTTAATACAGAGTCTGGGGTCACGCGAGGCCACGCGGGGTCATGTGACTTCACCTTCGCTGAAGAAGACTCCGCACGTCCACAGAGCAGTGATGAAGATCGGGAAATACTCCGAACAGTTGGCTCTGGAGTGAAAACACAGAAGACAGACTATAGTTCAGATTTATAACAACAGTAACAGCATGTCTGTTACTATGATCTGTTACTGTGGCAACAGCACTGGTTACAGGCACTAAAGCACAGAGTCTCAACCGTCGTGGACCAAATGATCAGAAAATAGATCCAAATTTTACGTTCATGTTACTTTAAACACATACACTATTTGTCCAGACGTATTTGGACACTGTTCATCCACTGTTTGTAGTTTTTTGCCAGTACTGTTGAATCTTCATTGCTTGAAACAGATCCAACCCCATTTGATTTTAAACTCATTTTTAACACATGTGAGAATTTGATTAAACTTACAAAACAATGTGAGTGAAACTGTTGCACAACTGTGCATATCGATCGTGTACTGTTGGTAAAATCAAACTACACACACACATCTTAAAATATATCTTCAGGGCATTTTGGACAGCAAGACAGTAAGAGAATAAAATGAGACAAATGGTGGCCAACCATAACCAAACCATAACCCTAAACAAGTCTGAAGGATCAAACAGAGCTGCACACATTTAAAGGTCCAGTGAGTAATATTTAGAAGGATCTAGTTACAGACATGTAATATGATATTCATAAGTATTTGTTTTCATTAGCGTATAATCACCTGAAAATAACAATCGCTGTGTTTCCGTTTCCTTAGAATAAGTCCTTTATATCGACATAAACCAGACTGGGGATCTAGACACGTCACATTACGACCACATCTGCAGCTTCACCACTAGATGCCACTAAATCCTACACACTGGTCCTTTAAAAACAAACGGCTGTACAAAGACCCGCCCACAGACCCAGGCCCCGCCCCCTCAGACTGACTGTGCTCTGAAGATCCTCTCGAACTCCGGAGGTCCAGACGTAGCAGGAGGAGACACCGAGTACTTCCTCCTGGCGTAAATCACCTGTAGAGAGAAGTACGCTGCACAACACAAACACAGTGTTAAGTCTGAACGGACGCTGTCTGCTAGATTTAGAAAACCAAATGATGAGATGGATTGTTATCTACTTCTGCTTTATTTGACAGTAGAAGTAAAAAACAGACTGTGGAAGAAGTAGAAGAACTGATTCAACTTCTTTACTTCGTCTTGATGAATAAAAACTCAGATTGCGCTCATTTCATATATTATGATTTAATGTGAAAAAGTTACCTTTATTCTCGTCTTGTTACATCTTTTGTTCACTCAGTTATTCATTTAGTCAGATATTCGTCTTGTTTCAGTTATGTTTTCATCTTATTTCATCTTTTAAGCCATTTTCGTCGTGTCTGTTACTTCGTTTTCATCTTTTACGTCTTGTTTTGTCAATGTCGTTTTCATCTCATTTTATCTTTTGCAGCGTTTTCATCGTGTTTCCTCTTTTTCATCATTTTCAATCATTGTCCTTTACTTTTTTTTTTAGTCTTGTTTCATCTTTTTGTTTCGTTATTCCCTCAATCTTTTCATTGAGTTCAATATTCTCTGGGAGTGATCTTGGACTTTCAGCTACTTAGAAACTGTCCGACGGCGCTGACGAACATGAGGCTGCTTTATTACAAACACTTACACTCTGAGGGTAACAGCTGCAGAAACACAACATAAATAAGCTTCAGATCCTGATGATCTGCTGTTCATGAAGTTCCTGCTGCTGAGCCGTATGTAAATGTGCACAGACTCATGTGATTTCATCTGCTGCATGATGCTGCTGCAGCTGTGTGGAAACAGAACATCAGTACTAATGTTTCTGTGAAATCCAGAATACATTAATCGAACACGTTTCAGACCTGCCTGAGTCACATTAACAGCTGTAGATTATTTCGATGGACATTTCAGTACAGTGTGATATAAAGGAAATTCAAAAGAAGCTAAATACATGACAGCTGGTTTGTGAATGTGTAGAGCTCTGTGTGTGAATCTGAAAGCCTGAAACACTAGAATCAGACACAAAACACAGGCAAATTGCATTCAGGTGTAGAACTTCATGGGCGTGGTTCATCTGAATCAGAATATTTTGTGAACAGGTCGCTAAAACGGAGCAGACTGAAGGCACAACTGCAGGCCCTTAGTTACATTCCACCACTGAAAACAGGTTAACGTAATGTATTTTTGTACAAAACCTATGTTAACTTTTGGTATTTTAAAGTACATTTTGCAGATAATACTTGCTCTACATTTTGAATTCAGGATTTGTACTAGTAGTGGAGTATTTCTACACTGTAGTATTTCTACTGTTGCTGTAGTAAAGGATCTGCAGCTGAATGAAAACACTCTGCGGTGTTAAACATGAGGCGGCAGCGTCACAAGGAGCAAAGTTCACTCTGGTGTCGTAGTAAATGTAAATGTCATGTTTTGTTTTGTTTTGCCCGTTGGAGACGAGCTGCTATATATCATATAATTACATAAACACCGCTCAATATCTTACCATATTGATAAGATACTATAATGTTATTAATCCTGAAGGAAATTCTTGTGCCATATGTTGCTGATGTGAACCTGTGTTGAGACAATTAACAAGAAGTAAAAAAACAGTATGTAAGAATAAAAAGAGTAAGTAGTAGCAGTAAATAATGAATAGATAAAGTGAACGAAGATAGAAAAACAAACGAGCAATATAAGTAGAGTACCACTAACAATAGCATGTTATTGAAGTAATATGAAGTGTTATGAAATTAAATATGAAATAAAATGAGAATAGAAGATGAAATATTAAAATAACAGATATAAATAAATATGAATGAAATAAAGGTTCTAAAGGAGAAAAACTTCAAAGTGTAGAATCAGACTGCACTGATTTAAGGCTGACAGATGAGAAATTAAATGTCTGGATTCAGCTTCACAGTTTAAAATAAAGCCAGTTAACCTCCTGATATTTCCCATCATGCACTGCGTGTCTCTCACCTTGTTCGAGCAGGGCCATGATGGTGACAGCGCCGACGCAGACCGCCTCCATGTCTGCAGCGACAGGCGAGACTGAAGGACAACCCGAAGAGACTGAGCGAAGAGAGAGGAAACGCAGAGAGAGGACATCCGCAGGGGGCGGGGCCTGGAGGAGAGGGGGCGGGGCCACAGATTGAAATCACCTGGCACCACATTCATGAAGCTTCCTGTACACAGAGCTGTGGTCAGTGTCCCAGCTCCATTCACTGATGGACACAGATGGTTCCTAACAAGGAGTTTGGACTGAGTTCAATAGAATTTACATCCTAAATAAAATTGAAGCTTTTATTATTCAGGAAATTAATTAATTCCCAAACTCCGACCCAATGTTTCCCTGTTCTGCTCTTTCTGCAAAAACACTGTTGTCTTTTGGGTGAAATACTATTCACAAAGGCAGATTTCTTCCACTTGTTCCTGTTTTATGTGGAACCTAAGGCATTTTATGAATCTGTAAAATTCTTAAAAACAAAAAAGCTTTAAAGTGTAACTTTACCCCAGTTCTGAGTCTGACTCCACCCACTGCATGATTCTGAGAAGTGCTACAGTCTTTCAGAGGCTGACGGAGATGATGAGGAGTTGAATGTGAGACAGGAGTAGTTCAGGGACGTCTGAGAACCGTAGACACCTCTGAACCAGCATCTCATATCCAGACCTGGCACCATCCATTATGGTACTGGAATAGTAGTAAAACTTATCTGGGTTGTTTGCCGCAACAGTGCATTTGCAAAATAGTGCTGGGAGAGTAGTTGTTTTGGTGGAACGTGAGGGAGCACGTCATCGTATTAAAATGACTAAATCCCTATAAAAGAAAAAGGCACATAAAAAGACGTGTCTGTCAATCTTCACGGTGTAGTTGCAGCTTGGAGGTTGTTCTTTCACGTAGCGAGGAAGACTTTGAAAATGATAATACACAGATAGAGAAAGGAAGAGGAATGACAGTCCTGACACCGCACAACTGAAAAGTTTTACCATCAAAACAAAAGCCACTTTAAGTGTATGTTACATATAGAATGTTTGCTCTGCTTTACCTTGTCGTCATACAGTCAGAGCCCTGAGGTCTCTTCAACCAGACTCTGACAGTAACGGTACTTCTGTGTCCGTCTTGATCAGCCACTGTGTTTGTGTGATTTCAGGGTTTACGGTGACTGAACACCTCTGATTAGAGGATGTTAACGCCGTTTGTTTTTTACACAAATTTCGTGATGCAGAGTGATCACAAAGGGCTGTCAACATCAAGCTGTGAAGGGTCAGGATGGTTTTAAAACAGGAAGTGGCGAGTTGAGCTGTTTTTACCTATAGAATACAGATCTTCATATTATCAGCAACATTGATGTGTTTCATCAAAATAATTCAGTTTACAGCAGTGTTTAGTATCACTTTAATACCAAATATAAATATTCATCCCATTGGTTCATGATCCTTTATAGCCACGTCCCTCTGATGGAGCAGTTTGACCAGCAACGTCTCTGTCAGATCCACTTCATACTGGAGATGGTTCACTTCTAATCTACAGAATCTTTATTCCTTCAGATCTATAAACACTGGAGAGGTTTTGAAGGGTCCACCTGTGATGGACCTGCACAAAAGTCGAACAAGTCTTTAACATTTTACTCAGGTTTAATACATAACCCTTTAGAGGGAATGTGATCACTTTCAGTTTTTGGGATTTTTTCATTTTAATCACTTCATCAGTTGTCAGAAAATATCAAACAATTGTGCAGCTAAGTTATATATTTAAATTGCCCTTTTTGTTTAAACCAGCAATTGGAAAAAAATGATTTTTAGAACAAAAAAAAAAAAAAAGTACTGTTACTTTTTCACATTTGCACCACTTTGCACTTCAGAGTAGATGAAGAGAACTACATTTTGTTGAATATTTGTACTTGTGCAATGACAATAAAGTCATTAAATAAAAATAGTCTAATCAAAGCTTTGACATTTTTGCAGAAAAAAGGGCCAAATAAAGCAATTAATCTTAGTTTCAGACCATACATTTTTCAAGGCTTTGAAAGGTCTTTTCAAGGCTCCTAATATTACAACAATGGAACCACAGATAATGATAAATGAGCTGATCAATTTAAAAACACATTACCTAGGTATTTAAACCAGATTCAGAGTTAGACTGTATTCAAAAGTACATTTTGTGGAAGCAATGATTTAAACACAGGTTAAATATGTGATGGGGCTGATGGTTGTCATAGTAACCGACCTCCTGACGTGACCAAAAAAAGACACAAACACACCGGATAAAGTTGTTTCTAAAGAACTATATTTACATAATACTCTTGTTTTACAGAGAACCATATCAAAAGTATAAAATACTTACAAAAAATCCGCTGCAATATATAAAAATAACATCTATCTTCTCCAGATCATTAGGAAAGGCATACATACAAAAAATATATTTATAGACATTTACACAGAGCCCGTTCACAACAGATAAAACCAGAAAACCCCCAGAGGCTGAAGGTTCGGCAAGAGATCAGCGGCAGCGATTTGGATCAAACACCAGCCCCGAAGCGAACGCACAAATAAAATACGACAATGCAAACCTTCTGAAGACCAGGAAACAGTACAGTAGATAGAAACGACCGGGTCGCAGGTAAAACCGCCTGAAACGGGACGACCGGGTCTCAGGTCCGCGTTCGAGGCTGGAGACGGAGCAGATGACGAACCGTGAGGACTTCGACTCTGCAGCCTGACGAGACTTTAAAGAACACAGTGAACTCCGAGCTCTCGCTTTGTTTCAAACAAGCTGGAAAGTTAAATTATCAGACGTCAAAACTGTGAAAATTAAACACTTTGATGCTCTCTAAGTCAAATAAAAGATGCTCGCAGTGGCTTACATCTCCTCCTGATCGTACTGGATGTTAAACGATGCCTTCAAAGTAGAGCTGGGCCATAAAACCCTAATTACTGCTATGTTAGGGCTAACTCCGTTTATGTTGTCAGTTAAATTGTTTACAAAATGTTTCCATTTGGTGAATGAACTCAGATTGCGCTCATTTGATTCATTTTGATTTAATGTTGTGAAAACCAGCGTACAAACTGTCGATGGATAGTATGAGGCTTCTTCACTGGAATTACTGACTTTGAGGGAAAATAGTAGGTAAACAATACCCAGCCCGAGTGAAAAGACGACCACATTAAAAACACAAGGCTTCTGAAGTCTGTGGCTCGTGTTCCTGATGCAGGTTTACTGTTCAAAGTCACTTCACTGCTTTATTTCCCTACTCTCTCTCTTACAGCGTAGCAGAGTTTGACTTCAGGGTCAGATCGACCAGGAGGAGCGTCGACGGGAACATTGTAACCGGCTCTTAAAAGAACAGTCGTGTGGTTTTCCATACTTTAGTTATTGTCAGTAAATCCTCTGTAGAGACGAACAGCAGCAGTGAATTCATTTACAAACTGTATAGTCTCTGTGTGTGTGTGACCTGACTTCTCTCTTACTGGTCTGTGCTGTAGAAACACTGTCTGAAAACCATTAGAAACCCATCGCTGAGCCTCATCATCTGTTTCTCCTTTAGGAAACAAAAGGGAACACTAGCTTTTAACGAAGCAGCTCCGCATAAATGGTGCGACGATGAGGCTCGGTGCTGTGTTTCTAACGGTTGTGCTTTGACATTTGCTTTGTGAACATATTAATCTTAAACATTGAAACCAGTTCAAACAACATGTAATTTTTGAGCCCGAAAGAGGTCAGATCATTGAGATTTAAAAGAAAGATTGCACATTTGAGGAAAAGGGGTTGACTTCACTGCTGCTACTCTGTACAATAACACAAGTATAGAAAATGACTGGACTGAATTTCAAGTAGAAATGTTCACCGGTGCAGGCATTTATAGATGCATTTAGCTGCTTTAACGCCTTTTCTTAACATTTTATAGCATCATAACACAAAAACTCTTCATGTCGATCAGTTTAGCTGTTGCAGACTGATAACTTTTTACAAATATCACCAACTTTTCTGATGTAAAGGCCATTAAAAAACACTCTCAAAGTTTTTCACAACTTTAAATTCCGACTTTGCTCGACCACTAAAACCGACTAAAATGTGCAACTATTTCTTTATGTGGCTTTTGTTCAGGTAAAAAAAAAAAAAAAAAAAAAATAAATCCCACCACAGTTAAAAGGAAATGGATTAAGAAGCCAGCAGCAGATAATTTAACTTCAACCAGCCTGAACTGAAGAAACCAGTACAACACAGCTGCTAGAGGAGGATAATGCGAACAGAGAGGTGGAAATACTGAAGATGAGCTGAACAGAGGAGTTAAATGCTTCATCGTTAGGTTGATGTTCATGTCTGTGCTTCAGTGCTTCTCAAACGTTAATGCCAAGCAGCGGGAAAAGCCTCCCCGCTGCTCACTTTTAGCTAAAGATGTCAGTTTATCTGCAATTTTCAGAACTTCAATGTTTACTGACGGAGGTGATGAAGATGTTTCAGTGCAGCTTCGACTCCATACTGCTGTTTCAATCAGACGGCAAAAAAAAAAAAACAGTGAATCGTGCAACCTGTGGATAGAACCTCACATTGACTTTTAAAGGACCATGTCCCTGTTTTTGCATGTTTTCACTACAATGTAACAGCAAAGCAGATGTTCAATCAACTCATATTCTGATTGGAGGATGAATTAACTCTGTGTCAAATTTATTAAGGAGGAATCAAAAATAACTGAAAGCCTACTTTTGTTTCTAATAATTAATATTTTCTGCAACTGAAAGACAAACACTGCTGCGTTTCCCATTGTTTCTCAGAAAATAAACATGGTAAAAGACATTTTCTCATTGGTTCAGAGTGAAGTTCCTCTCCATCAGCCTGATACAAACCAGACTGTACCTGTGAACATTATGGAAACAGGAAATAACGTGTCGTTCTATGATTTAATCGGACCACGAGCTCATTTCAGCCGGTCCGTTCACTAAAAATAATCACTTTACAAGACTGTGGTTCATTTCCATGAAAAAACACTGAGCTGTATTGTTGAAGGCATTTGAATGTTTGTTTTATTTTCCTACACATATGAAAATCAACACGTCGCCTGGCGCTGGGTTTTGGCATCAGCTCAGTTTCTCTACGTCTGTGTCTCGTGTTCAGGTCAAACCACAGACACACATTTAGTAAAATCCCAAACAAAAGTGTGTGATTGTAAAGGTTCTCTATGTAAGATCTGCATGTGTTCCTGTTAACTTTAGGGATAACATTTGAAAATAAACTTAGAAATTACTTTTATAAATACTTCATTTGAAGACTTAGTTTAACATTTCCAGAGATTATTTGAGGAATGATGGCAAAAACTGAAGACCAAAGTTTGCTGCAAATATTTTAGCCTAAAAACACCTTACTTTTGGTATAATCCAACAATAGAACTATTGAGGAGTAAATAAAACAAATGCAATGCCTTTGTTCTGACTATTAGAATTAGTTCAGAATGAGTTCAGTCATGTCAGCTTCCTCAGTTTGTGTAATATTTCTCATTCTTTTGTCTTTACATTGAACATTTGACATTTCAGGTGTATTCAGTCTTACTTTTGAAAGAAGAAAAAGAAGCAAATGTCACTTCAAATGACATGAAACCAACATAAACAAAAACATGTTGCCAACCTGTTCAGGTGACGTTTGTGTTGGAGTCTGTGTTGTTCTGGGAGCCGCTCGGTTGTTGACGATAGCTGGCTGCATTTATAAGCCAATGCTGGTGTCGCACAATGTTGTAGATGTAGAGGAGAGACACTGAAGAAGTTCAGAGTGAGCTCAAGGATTTTCCAAAAAACCCAACGTGACTCGTGACGCTGTTCTCATGGACGTAGACACTGAGACAGTCGTTAGCTTAGTAATGCAGTCAACTAATGTGGACAAATGTCCAGCTCCCACAACAAAACAGACTCCAACTAAAACTAAAACTAAAAACAAATGTTCCATAGAGCACCTTTAAAGTCCCTGTGAAATCAAATGTAATGTTAAAGTGATTTTATAACCAATGTCTTGAGCTGCACGTCACCTTTACTCTAGAATGTGACCCGGTGATGACCAAAAAGTCATCCGGTAGGTGGTCTTAAGGTATTTTACAGTTTGTCTTTTCCTTGAAAACAATATAAGATTTGATGACGGGTCATTGCATCGCTTGGATCGACCAATCAGAGCAAAGAGGGCTTTTCAGGAGGGGTGTGGCCTTGGATTCATGTTTTTACAGGAAAACAAGTAAATATACAACAGTAAACAACAGTCTGCAAGCTCTCGGTTCTTTGACTTCTCTTTGAAACACCAGTTACATGGCGTATTTTTGATTCATTTGAGGTTGTGTAAAATATGCAAAAACACTGGTCTGGTCCTTTATAAATCACTGATGAGATCATTTTACATTCCTGTGTAAATCTAAGAATCTTCTCAACTTAATTCCGCTGATTAAACGACATAAAAACTCAAGTCGAGGCTGTAAAAAAAACAAAAAAAAAAGGGGAACTGTTGATCTTTCAGTGGGTGTAGTGGGTGCTGAGCGGCTGTAGGTGGCGCCGTGGGCACATACAGGTACAGAGGTTTACTCTGCGTAGTCTCCAGTCATTACTAGTTAATACGACAGTGTGCAGCAGCATGTACACACATTATTGGTTCTTTTCTCTGTATTAGCACAGACTCAACAGCGATTTCTGATTGTTTCTAATTAGACACCTGATAGAACAGAAGAGAAACCTCCTAAAACACTTCAGTTAAATGTCCCAAATGGTTACCTATAATACGATGCTAGACATTTACAATCAAATGTATGTAATGTGAACTAACAAAAAGCTTTAAAAAGCTCATTACATTTTAAGATTGATGTCTGGTGTCCATTAAGTTTAGTGAAGTGATTTAAACTGCTGGTCAAAAACACACCCTTTTTTCCAGGTTTATGGATCAAGGTAAGTGGTAAACTACCTGACATTTACAAACCAAAAACTGAAATATAGTGTATTTTATTTGAGTTACTACATTTGACGTTGTTATAGAAACTGAGGATGGCAAAAAGGTTTGAGGTTCTGGTCCACCAGGTGTTTTCATGAATATTTTATTGGTTTTAAACAATTTAATTGAATTAACTGCTTTTACTTCCCAGCAGACATCGGCAGATAGATTCACTGATTTTGAACTTCCAGTATTTAATAACAGAGACTGAACCGTTTACTTTTTCAACTCGCAGGTGAACAAAACTCGTATACCTTTGTGCATTGCACTGCAATGATGAGACGTGATGTTTCCTACTCTGATTTGGTGAGAATCTGTCAGTATTCAATTAAAAATAGAGGAGAAAACATGGCCTCAAACATCAACCATGATGTCAAAATCTGATTCTAAATTGTGACACCAAGATTAAACTTTTTTTCTGTAAATCCATCTGTTATTGATCTTCTGACCCCTACTGTGTAATAACCCTTCAGTCAAACTGATATTTTATGGAGCAATCAGCACATCTATAGGCTGAACTTACCAAACAGATTCAGAAAAGGTTTTAGGCCCTTTTCTACCAGGTGCAGGAGTTTTACTGATTAAATTGGTAGATTTTAAATGGAGTCTGGTGTAGTCGCTTCACACACAGTGAATTAACTGGTTTTACTTCCCACCAGACGTCAGAGGAAAGATTTCATTCATGTTAAACTTCCAGTATTTACCAGCAGAGAACGAAGCGTTCACTTTTTAACTCGCAGGTGAACTAAACTCACAACTTGAACTGCGCAATGTGACATAGAAAACATGATGTCAACGGGCCGAGCAGTTGACGCCATGTTTTCAGAAAAATTCTAGCCAAATCAGAGGAAGCCTCTTAGCTCCAGGTGTGGTTAGTGATGGCTGGCCAGCAGTTCGTCCAGGTCGTCCATCCACTCCTGCGTGCTCTGTCCCTTCAGCAGTGAGTCCACCAGCTCACTCTCCTCGGCGAAGCTCCCCGACGCCACGTTGTAACCACATGACACCTGCTGCTGCTGCTGATTGGCAGTCCGGCTGACCTGGTATCCTTGGTTACACTGCATCCCAGGCCGCCCGTTACTGCCCTGTGGCGGTTGTCCAAAGGCGGCCAGGTCGGGCAAGACGGCCTGGTTCTGATTGGCTGCCTGTTGCTGTTGGGGGTTGGGCGGCGCCCTCTGCTGGGCCATGTTTGCCTGCATCATCTGCTGCTGGTTCATGGCTCCCATTGGACGGCCATTGGGGTTGAAGGGGGCACCACCGGGAGGCATCTTGGGAATGCGAGGCTGCTGCTGCTGCTGCATGTGGAAGGGCTGGTTGTTGAAAGGCGGCAGGCCGGTGTTGGAGGAAGGTGGCTGCTGCCATGCAGCGTTCATGCTGTTGGGCATGGTGCCCGGCATCCGGGCAGCGAGCTGCTGCTGTTTCAACATAGCGGCGTTTGGCTGCGATTTCAGGTGCTGCTGTTGCTGAAGGAGCTGCTGCCTGTAGGGGGCACTGCTCATGGGGCCCAGAGGCTGCCGCTGTAGGCTGGCCTGCTGAGCATTGTGGGCCGGGTGGTTGGGATGGTTGGGGTGGTTTGGGTGGAGGTTCATGTTGTTGTAGAGCACCTGCTGGATGTCCACACTGGCGCCACCCCCTCCACCACCACCGCACGACTGCAGGCTCAAATCAGCCTGAGATGCCGTCGCAGGGGGTGGAGCCACGCCAGCCGTGGGACCACCCCCCTGACCCATGTTCATACCCATCATACCTTGGTTCTGAGCGAACATGCGGGATCCAGGGGCAGGGCCTCCCATGGAGCTGACACTGCCCATTGGCTGAGAGGAAGCTGTGAAGAACCAACATCAACAGTCAGACAACAGAAAACAAAGATAAAACAACAACTGAGATTTATGTGGACTAGAGCAATAGGAGCCAAGATTTTAGTGTTAATTTTATTTTCACTGAAAAAAACTTGATGCAAGTGATTTCTGCTGGAATCGTGTTCTCTTATGTCTGGAGAGTATGATTTGTCGCCCAGAGCATCTCTGTAGCTCCACCTGCTTCATTTATAGAATGAGATGCTGTGACACATTTTAACTTTATCAAAAAAAAAAGGGCAGCTCCTGAGATTTAGATTTTGCACAACTACAATATCTGATTAATTATTCAACCCTAATCTACACAAACTGCTCAGGGACTGTGTAAATAAGAAAACCTACTGACACCTGTCCTGAATTTTGTTCCTCCTATTCAAACTCATTTCCCACAGCTATAAACTATGTCGTAGATATAGATCAATATATACTACAGCTATGTTTGGGCGTATGTACTGTGTATTGACTATTATTATTCCCCATCTTCCATTATTTTTGTATTATTTTTATAATTTATAGACTGAAATCGATCAGTCAACAATTATTCCTCTCCAACATATATACCTCGTTTTAAATTGTGATGGGAATTTCTCATAGTACTTTTTAAAAAATTTTTAGAATAAAAGATGTAATGTCTTCCTGTTACATTTGGCGTTTTAAATAAGAAGCTGCAGTGGTTTAACATGTAAATGATAATTAAGCAGCAGACAGATTACTGAAGGAGTCATAAATTTACTTTGATGCTAATGCCGAGCAGCTCAAACAGATGGAGCAGCTGATCAGAACCAGTACAGTTACTGATATTTACCAGTCAAATGAGCAGTGAGCATCATTTGTTTACCTTTGTTCAGAGACAAAGACATGTTTGTCCTGAACATCAATACAACAAGGAGCTCGTCCTTAATAAAACTTACCGGTGCTTCAGTTTTACAGCACAATTATTACCTTTATTAACAAAAGTAATATTCAAAATATGTTGCTGCTGCCTGAGTGAAACATGAGGAGCCAAAAACACGCTCTGACCTCCTAAAAAGAGGACAGTCTGTTCAGGACACGTGAAATTAATATCCTAATCTTCATACTCATCTTCACACACTGAGGTTTTTGTCCTGCTGCAGCGTTCCCACACATATTGGATGATGTACGAGTCTGCATCTGACTGATCCCGGCTGTCTCATCCTCAATGTCAACTTTTTCATCTAACTGATCATTTCTGTATATTTTAATTATAGACTGATTCTTAAACACCTCATTTCAAGCAGAAACATTTACCGGTGCTGGGATTTACCCTAGACAACAAGGAACAGTGTGTGGAAACATCCAATAGTATAGAATGTGTATGAATGGCTAAGATATTGTGCTGTAGGAGACTGTCCGATATGTAGGTTACTGTACTGTTGGATACCATCTGGATACAAACGACTGCTGTGAATCATCTTTTCGTACCTGTAAACTGGCTGACTGGCGGTTGTGGGAAAGGGTTCTGATTGGCCGTCTGTCCCGGTTGGTCCTGGTATTGAGGCGGAGGTCGGGACAGGTGTCTCTTCAGCTGCTGGTCCTGCTGCCGCTGCTTCTCCTGAAAACATAACAATGGGAACATGACTCAGTTAAATAAAAAGGGGTTCTCAGCCTTTTCAAGTGAAGTCAAACAGTGACGAGGAAAAGTCGAGCACTTTACTGCCATTGAACAATATTTTACAGCAGACATTCCCAAGCTTTAGAATACCACAGCCCAGTGTGAAATCTGAAACTCACACAAGACGAAAATTATTTCCCTTTGTATGTTTTATTTCATGAACACAACAGTTCTATGTGAATGTGGGCCTCCAACAATGCAGAGCACATTAATCCACCTAATTTGTAAAGCAAACAAATTGTGTAAATAGTGAACTGTTAAGTCTGTATCCTGGCTGTGTAAAACTGGATAATAAAATGCTTATATGCCCAATATTCACCGCTCCACTCTTTCCTTACCAATAACGAGATATAAGACACATTCTGGATCAAAAACAGGTCAGATAATCCCATGGCTTTTGATTCATTAGTCCTGATTACTTTTTTAAATGTAAATGTTTAATCATAGTTATGGTAATTTCAAACGTCATCTAACTGCAAATAAAAAACTATTCTATTATCTAACTATTGTAAAGGGTCCTTTCCTTTCATGAGACTCCCACTTTGGGAATTATTGTTTCATAGCATAAAAGTGCTATTTTAACAATATAAATGTATGTTATATTTTATCAGAGTAAACCAAGGGAAAAGAGTCTCTTTCATATGAAGTGAGATCAGGCTCAGTGTTTGAAGTTTGTTGAGCTCTGTTTTTTATGTACATGTACATGAATAAATACAAATAGCCCATGATCAGTATATATACACACCACGGAATAAGACCCTCTCTGTCTTTAGAGCCTCACTTTGAATAAAACTACCCAATAAAACTTTTGAACAGGATGTCAGCTGGTATGAATGTGCTCAGGTTACAGCTGTGAGCAAACAGCTCCCTCTGCTGGTGAACGAAACAAATGTTCACACAGGACACAAAACAGTCAGGCCCCAAGTTACAAATTGCGTATTTACCGTTGTTTTTTGCATTAGGATAGGGAAACAACACACTGGAATTAATCAATTTTACAGCTCCAAAAGTAATGTAATGTCATTTATTTGGCTGAAATGTTTCTTAGTAACCCATCTTTCTGGCATACTTTGAATTGTTAGTTATTGACAGCCCCTGAAAATAATTAAAAACACATCACTGAGCCTCATTGTTAAACTGGGTGACATGTTTCTTCTTTAGGAAACAGAAGGGACACTAGTTTTAAACTAAATAGCTCCACAGTTAGGGTTCCTGCAGGCTTCAACATTTTAAGACCATTATGAATACAAATTCTTAGTGATGCTCCTGATGTGAAAAGAGAACTGGACTGAATGATGGCAGCTATTGGTGGTGGCTCTGATGGCGTTTTGTTGTTTGTTTTTCTGACTTCTCGTGCATCTCTAATACCTTTATACCCAACGTTCAGAATTTGTTTTCTAGCTTCAGATTTCAACAGGATTCAGATCTGGATGAACATTTTAACATTAACACAAACTATTTTAACTTACTACGTCTAACAAGTATATATTTGTTTTGATGAGGAGACTCCGTGTTAGTCCACACACCACATTCTGACACAGCCGGATGTGCTCTGATAAATTCTGACAGGATGCACAATTTGCATTAGTGCTTATTGGTTTCATGTTGGTTTGGTTTGTAGTTTTGTTACAGTGTGATTAATACCAGTCTTGACAAAAAACACATTTAAAAGAGTCTGAAGTTAATACAACTTTATAAAAGTAACAATCTAATCCAGTTATAAGATCTGTCAAAATCTGATTAGAGACATTTTAAGGCCAAAAATTTTGAACTCTTTAAGGACCCAAATTAACCCTGTCCGAGGTCTAATCACTTTTTCTCGTCTCGCCTGAATGGACACTCACTATTAATCTCAGGTGAGTCGTACCTGTTCGATCAGCTGTTGTCTCTGCTGAATGTACTGCTGCTGCTGTTTCTGCTGTTCCAGGATCTGCCTTTGTTGCTGCTGTTGCTGTTGTTGTTGCTGCTGCTGCTGTTTCAGAGCTGCCGCCACCGCTGCCTGGTTGCTCAAGTACGCTGCGTTGCCGTGGTTACCTGCCATGGCGTTGGCTCCCGGCTGAGCTGCCATGGCGTTGCTTCCAGGTGCAGATGGCATACTGCTGGCGGAGCCCGGGCCGTGTGGAGGAGCCGGGTACGCGTTCTGGTCCTTTTAGAAATGAATAGTGACATTGAACATGACGGACACAATGGACGTGAAAGTTTTCACTTGGTGGCGCCAAACCTGAGCACAGGTAACCACCTGACACATGATGTAAACATGGTGTACTTAACCCAAACAAAACAAGCATAAATATATACTGTATAAGAATCCATCTAGAAATGGTCAAAACCATTTAGTTTAGTAGTTTTTAAATTGTGAAAGAGAGCTCTGTTTCATTTTCGATTATTTACTAATTTGCTCAATTGTAGTTAGAACTACACCTGCAAATAATGATTATTTTCATTGACAATGTGTTGATTATTTTCTCAATTCACTGATTAGTTGTTTGGTATATAAAATGTTAAAAAATGGTGAAAACTGTCGATCAGTTTTCCAAAGGCACAAGAAGACAAATGTCTTGCTTGGTACACAACACAAAGATGTTCAGATTATTATCAGAGGACGAAAGAAACCAGAAAATATTCACATCTGAACTGTAATAAGAACATTTTTTACTTAAAAAACAACTCAAACCAATTAAGCAAAATAATCAGAATAGTTGTTGACAACTTTAAGAGGTGTCTCGTTGTTAACTCTGTTAACTTTGACTAAACGTTCAAAAGGCACACCAGCACCCCCTTGAGGCTGCAGTGTTTGTTACTAGTGGACAGAACAAACGCATTTAACAGTAAGGACAACTACTAACAGAAAAGGTCAGGAGTCAATCTCTAAAAAAGCTTGTTTACTCAAACTGAAAAACCTTAAACGCTGAAACTTGAGGCTACTGTGTTAACAGGACAAAAAATAAGTTTGTAGAAGTGTGAGCAGCAGCTTTCGTGATCAACAGTTGTGATAATAAAGCGTAAAGTACAGCAGGAACAGAGCGTTCAGTCTGCTGAGAGGAAAAATACAAGCAGGAGCAGCTATATTTAAATACAGAGAGAGAGAGAGAGAGAGAGAGAGAATATGAAAGGCTGCTTTGTCATCGCCTCCCTTCACCCCCTTGTGTGAGCCTTAGCAACCAGCTGCCTGACCCAGACACACAAACACACACACACACACACACACACACACAAACACACACACACACACACACTCTGTGGATGTTAAAGCGAGGGGCCCAGGCCACTCTGCTGAACAAAAGGCCTCC
The DNA here is from genome assembly GCA_037367275.1 of Coranthus polyacanthus. Classification (NCBI taxonomy): domain Eukaryota; kingdom Metazoa; phylum Chordata; class Actinopteri; order Kurtiformes; family Apogonidae; genus Coranthus; species Coranthus polyacanthus. The sequence continues at coordinate 4,126,928 of JAPQRN010000002.1, forward strand.
AAACTCAAACTGCTCTGAACTGGAGTCAGCTGCACCTGTTGGACTAAAACCAGTAAGACCACCACAGCAATCCGCCTTAATACTCCTAATGATGAGCCTAATGGTGACCTCTGTCATTAAACTTTACTGTCATCACCAGGACAAATCTTATACTACTACACTGGAAAATGTCTGACTGTTGACACTGAATGTATGTTAATGAATGGATTGGTTGATGGTAGAATGGACATCCTGGAGGGACACTGTACTCTGCTGTGATTGGTTCATTAGATGCTACTACATTGAAATATGTACGCATACCACTAGCATAGCAGACTAACTGATTAGCATCTCTGTTTAACACACCACATGTTGATGAAGAAATACAAAAATATACACACGCTAGGGCTGGACAATCTCAGGATCTTAGATTGCAATCAAGCTAAATTTGTCATATGATCTCCTTTTCAGAGAGATTATATAGGTCGTGTCATTACATAACAGGGCTGTCCACAATTTCCTACTCAGTGGCCATTCATTTTAAATTGCCCAACTTTTAAATCTGTGAGTCTCTGGTCTGGTTCTTTAGAGATACGTTAGAGAGTAAAAACATTTTTGGTTCACTATAAATCTCCGGCCAGACAAATTAGGGCCACAGTCTATGTAATTAATGAAACACTGTGGCGTCACAAATGTATGTACACGAAGGAACATGTGGACACTGCAATAATATGGTGCAAAAATGCAGTTTCTAGTCAGATAACAAAACAACTACAACAAAAAGGCATCACACACAGCCTAATCCTCCAGAGAAAAATGTGTTACAGTTTGGTTGTAACTCACCAACATTTTGCCATTAGTGAGAAAATTGTGATTCATATCATGGATCATGACTCTACCTCACATGAACGTCACACGATCTTTTGGCCAGATCGACCAGACCTAACAAACACAGGCATTTAACTTGTAAGGCTAATATGTCTGTTACCTGTTGGTGAAGCTCTTTAATGAACAGAAATAAATGACAGTTGACAGTTTCCACTGATGTAAATGCAGGAGTTTGATGTCATTATTTTGCACTGATAAGGAATTGAAAAGCTCAGAGGCGGTTCCTGATTCCCATCCCTTGATTCCTGAGTGGTAGAATGCTTTCAGAACAGAGTCAGTACTTCCTGCTTGGATGTGAATCAAAAGCAGCATGTTCTTTGGGAAATCTATTCTTAAACTTCTCTTGGACCGGACAGGAGTTTAACACTTCACGTGTTTGGGTCGACTCAGGTCGTCTCCTGCGTCTTTTTGAATTCAAAGAAGGTAAAAATGCTAAAAAAAAGAACCAAAAGATGCAGACACTTCAATCTGCTTGTCTTACACTGCAGCAAGTAAACAGGAATCAGTCATAAAGCATGACAGAGCAGCAGGGCCTCTGTCTGTCTGAATATAAAAATTCATGTTTAAAAAAAAAAAAAAAACTCATCTTCTTCCACTGACTGACCTCTTGTGTATTTTGTAAAGGAGTCGCTGTGTTCAGACAGGATGAACCAGCAGGAGACTCTGTGGCTGCAACAGACTCTCATTGTTGAGCCTGTTCAGCTCCATCATACATCAGCCCACTACAGCTGTGAGAGTGGGAGTGTGGAGCTGCTTCTGGCCTTATTATTACCCACTTCTGAAGTCCAGCATAAATCACATTCATGAGCCGTGTCAGCTCCATGAAGCAGCAGTCCAGAATAAAACTGTTTGGATGACTTCAGCAGACCTGTGTGTGTTACACTGCAGGAATGTGATGTCGGCCCGGTTATGAAAGCACTGATCAGTCCACAACACATGACCACAAGTATGAGGACAGCTGAGATGTGATTATTGGACACGTCGTTCCAAATGACAGAATTAATGAGCTGCTACAGTATCATTTCTGGTTGTTGCAGATTTCTCAGAAGATTTTGAACCAGATCAGATAGATTTGCTCCCATTCAGCGTTATAAATTTATATGAATAAATTCAACATTTTAGGTTAATTTAAAACTCCAGCAGGACAAATTAGGCCATCATAGTCTATGTAATAAATGACAACTCTGCAGTTGTCACAGATGTATGTACAGTTAGGAAAGTATGGACTAGTCTTTACTTCAACAGTGAGCAAATGCGTTTCAGGTTTCTTCAGGTATTCAACATGATGAGTTTTTAGTCAAATAACAACAGGTCATCCACACAGTCTCCAAAAAAGTGTCCAGAAACCAGAAAAACACTAGAGGAAAACTTATTATAGTTTGGTTGTAACTATACATTTTATAACAGGTGAGAAAAATAGTGATTCTACCTCAAAACATTGTCATTTGATGTTTTTGTCAGATCTCCTAACATGAAGTACATAAAGGTTGAGTTACTGAGAAATTTAAAGAATATAAACCAATGTGACCCTACCCTGATCTCACCATTAACATCCTTCTTCCACATTAACCTATGATGTACTGAGAGAGAATTTTGAACCTTACTACACGGATTTGGTCCATTCAGCCACAATAGCAGGTGAAACAGGAGAATATTTTTACCAAACGGCTGCACTTAACTGGAGGCACTCTGTTGTCATCACATGCTGCAGCATTCAAAGTGAAACTTAAATGAAACTTAGGGAGTAAAACAACACTTAAACATTGGTATCAGCCCAGTGTATCCTAACTTTGTTTTTGAAATGTGCGTTAAGTTATTATTGTTAAAATAATTACAAAAAAGTGTAGATTTGCGTTCTTTGCTGCTATGGGGTGATACAGACACAGATTATTTGTGTTATGTTTCTTACCTGTGTGTGTGGTATGTGTGGCCTGAAGTTCATGCTGTTCTTCTGTTTGATTTGCTGCTGCTGCTGCTGTCTGAGCAGAGACAGCAGGGCTGCCTTGTTCTGGCTCTGGCTGTTGGGGGGCCGCGGGGGTCCGGGTCCCGGCCCACCCGCCTCAAAGTGCGACAGAGGTTTGGTGTTGTTGTAGTTCAGCATGGCGGCAGAGGTCTGGGCCCCTGGAGCCTGTGAGTGGCTGAGAGGCGGGTGACCCAGCATGTTGGGGTGTCCAGCGGGCCCCGGCATGTAGCCCCCGGCCCCTGCTTTGGGAGACCCCTTATTGGGCTGACCAGGCATCAGCAGCTGCTTCTGTGCTGCGTTAGGGTTGAAGTCCTGTGGGTAAAGGGAGGGGCTTGTGGGTTTGTCCATACCAAAGGCGCCCCCTAGTGGGCTCTGGGCTGTGTTGGCCATCTGGGGCCAAGGTGGGGGGTGGGCGTGGGGCCCCTGGGCGTGAGGGCCTTGGGAGTGGGGGCCC
>JAPQRN010000002.1:4130311-4154060 GCA_037367275.1 Coranthus polyacanthus
TGGGCGTGAGGGCCCTGGGCGTGAGGGCCCTGGGGGTGAGGGCCTTGGGGGTGAGGGCCTTGGGGGTGAGGGCCTTGGGGGTGAGGGCCTTGGGCGTGGGGGCCCTGGGCGTGGGGGCCCTGGGCGTGGGGGCCCTGGGCGTGGGGGCCCTGGGCGTGGAACTTGGTCCCCGGCTGTGGCGGTTTGTGCTGCAGCTGGTTGTGGAGGTGCTGCTGCTGAGCCCTCTGCTGCTGAGCTGCCAGCTGCTGCAGCTGCTGGGCCGGGGACAGGTCTTTGGGCACTGGGGGTCCTGGGGGGCCAGGGGCCAGGAGGTGGTTGGGGGGAGGCTGGAGCTGCCTGGGGGGAGGCGCCGGCTGGGAGGGGGGAAGGGCTGGAGAGGAGGCAGAGGATGAGGCGACAGGGGAACTGGTGGGGTGAGGAGGAGGTGGTCCGGACGAGGTGGACCTGACGTGGGGGGAACCGGTACGAGAGTCCTGCTCAAAGGCTGCAGAGGCTGGGGAGTACTCCGCCTTAACGCTGACCAAGTCTGGAGGAAGTAAACCCCGTGAGGATGGCCTCCCCCCGCCCGCCGCTCCTCCTGCTCCCCCTCCAACCCCCTCAGCTCCACCCGGAGTCGGAGCCATGTCAAGGGGGTCTTTGCGATCCTCAAAGCCATCGTTGAGGATGTCTTGGATGTCCTCGTAGGGCACAGAGCAGTTCAGCTCCTCCATCAGCTCTGTCCACTCCTGCTCGTTCAGGTTCAGGTCAGGGAACAGGCTATTGTTGTTGCCCCCTCCCGTTGGAGGCATGATGGGCAGGATGTCGTCCGGCTCCTGCTTCATCTCTTTCCGATGGAAGTCTGATCCGGGCTCCACACCGCTGTCCACAGACTCTCCAGACGGGCCGTGGGTCCCGTTGGAGTTCAGAGCGTCGCTGACCCCCAGTTTGGAGTCCAGGGGGGAGCCGTTGGCGGTGCCGTTGTCCAGACAGGGCTTCTTGTTAGGAGGGAAGCCATCACTGAAACCGTTGACCTGGTCTCTGCCCAGAGGAGAACCAGCGCTCTCTAGCTTCCTCTTCACCGTCTCCTGCAACTGAAAGGGAAAAGTAAAATTAATGATTCAAAGCAACAGAATGTGAAAATAAGACAAACTTTGTATTTTAATTTGTTGTGTAGCGTGTTTATCAGGGTCTTCTGGTTTCTTTTGTGTTTATATTGTTTTTTCCAACATTGACAGGTCAATATTTATGTGTCTCTATGGTTTAGTTAAGAGTTCGAATTTGAAATTAATTACTTGTATGCATTCTTTTTCTTTTGAAGGACCTAAAATAAAATTTCTGTTTTTTATTATCTTGTGAAAATATTTGGATAACATATTTAATATTCTCATTCTTCTTGACATTTTCAATTGCATTAAGTCTCACTTTTTGTTAAAATACCATTTAATTTTATTTCAAATTACATGAAATGAACATAAACACAAAATATACCTTTAAACAAAACTGACGCATTGTATTAAAACAAGTTTTAAAAAGATTTTTGAATTGGTGATTTGCCCTAAAACCATATTTTTTCCCCCTACGTCTCCACATCCTCTTTGAGTGTATAGGAGTGAGCAGCAGGGACAGTTTTCATCTGCAGGTGGCGCTGTAGCTGAGCCAACAGCAGCATGTAGGAGCTGTTGTGGTAAAAATCTGCAGCCGGTGATAGAATGAGCTGCAGGCAGGTTTACATAACAGACAACAAAGAGCTTCAGAGCTCAGGAGTCAGCAGATCAGATGTGTCCAGTCTGCAACACCGGATCACCAGATCTGATCAACATTCAGGACTTCCTAAAGACTCAAACCACATCAGCTGATCCTCACAAGACTTCATGCTGCAGCCTCTATCAAGAAGACTGAGCAGGTGAGTCCAGGTGTTCACATATAGGTGAAGGGTGGACACGTGAAGGCCACCAGTTTTAAAAGTGCATCATCAAAGCACTGGGTGACATCTCCTGGTCTTTATTGAAAGTACAGGATTCAAATGATCAATTATCAACAGCGACTGAAATGTTACATTTTTCAGTTATAGCACCCAGCTCCAATAAAATGAATAATCCCCAGATCAGGTGATTATAAAGAACTAAAGGCACGTATGAGTATTAACATTGAAGTACACATGAAATAAAATAGTAATGAATGTCCCACTTCTTGAACAAGTATCCTTAAATAACCATCAAAAAGTGATCAGTTGAGAAACAGAATCACACCATCCTCGGGGATTAGCATTAAAAACTCAACAGAAATAGAATGAGAAAGTTTCAGTTGCATCACAGCTCTGAGAAAGTGATGCCTTCTCCAAAATATGCAGAGAATTTCCTTGTTGTTGTGACTGCACAGACACACAAAGAATCTGGAGCTTGTATAGCGAGAAGAAAGATCAGAATAGAATACTGAAAATATCAATGATTTTTCAATAAATAAGACACAAACGTTTGCTTTTCAAATGTGCCAATTTGTCAAATTTTCTGCCCTTTTTTGTCTTCCACAGTCAGGGAAACATCTTTAGGTTTTGGAAAAAGAAACCTCTGGAGACATGACTTGTGGAAAATTATTTGTATTATCGATTAGTCTGCTACTTCATTCGCTCAATCAATTCATTTACTCCCTGAAAAAGCTGAAAAAAAACCTGGAAATCACACCAGATTTACCAGTTTATAATAACATGACACAGAAAAGTGAGCCCTGAAAATATTCTGCACATTCATCCAGAATGACATACACTATAGATTATAACATTTTGTTTCATGTCTGTGACATATTATGAAATAGTGATGGGTAAATATATATCAAATGAATTCAGTTAATGAAGTCTTTGTTTCTTAATCAAATCAAAAAATCTAATTCACAAAATCAGGAGTACAGGTGTGTTTTTGTCTTGTTTCATCTTGTTGCAACTACTTTAAAGCCACAAATAACCGTCTGGTTTCTTCAACTGTCACTCAGGACCAAAAATCAGCCTTTAAACTTAAAGAAATAATGATTTGCCATTTATTGTTCTAATTATCACTTTCGAGTGACATGAAAATGTTCCTTGTAAGAACATTTTTGGCCGTATCACCCAGCCCTATTTGTGAATATCTTTCTCCAGTCATTGCCTAACACTGGTGTTTTTTTTTTTTTATTATTTTTATTTCTTAACAAATAATACATACAAGTACCAGCAAGTGCTACTTTTTGGTTACTGTTGTTTGTTGACACTGCACATGTACGAGGTATAGATTTAATACATTAAAATACTTCTGAATGTTGTATATTGAATTCATGCAGACAGTTAAAAAAACAACACAGAAGATAGAATCACAACACAGGACTGGGGATGTTTGTCCTGTGAATTTAGTTTCAGAACCGTTAAAGTCCAGATTTTCCCACACATTTAACCTTCACGTATCAAGTTCATATGAGAATGAGTTAAATCACGTTTCTGATACACAGACTGTACAGTTTGCAGGATGGATTCACTGCTGCTGTTGGTCTTCACAGAGGATTTGTTGTAAAAACTGATCCTTTAAATGATCAGTTTCAGGATGACACTGAGGATAAAAGACTGCTGAGCTCAGCCTTTGCAGAAGACACAACATATCACCAGAAAACCAGTTGAATCAATAAATATTTTCACAGTGACTCACTTGTTCTAAATCTGTGGCTCCAGTTTGTCCACAGATATCCTGAAGACCTCTGTGTTTATGTCGACTTATCGGAGTTTGATTGCATGCTTTCTGCATGACAGAACAGTTTGTTTCTGTTCAGAGCTGATTGTACTGTTTTCTATTGTGGTCGGGGTGTTAAGTCCTGAGGCTGACTTTAGGCTGCCTTATTCTGCAGATTTTAAGCTGTACTTTAAAGGCAGTTTTAGCAATATTCGTACTGTGACTGTATTTTTAATATAGAATTATTTTAGTGCTGCAACCAGTAGTCAAATCATTCATTAAGTTGGTCAAGAAGAAATTCATCAGCACCAATCATTAATTAATGATTTTTATGCCTAACTTTCACTCAATGTGAGATGTTTTTTTAGTTGTATCAGACAGAAAACTGGGTTCTGAAGGTGATGAAATAAAAGTCTAACTACATCAGTTTGACTGAGATGTTTTGGATATTTATAGACATCATTCAAGACATCATTTAAATTTCAGTGTTGTTTTATACTTGGACAGCATTCTTCTCTTAATATCCTGTTGACAATATTCTATTTTTGCTGGTTAATACTTTTTATATCTTGAATTTGTTTAAATACAGCTCAGGCTTTTCCTTAGTTTTTCAGAGGGCTTAGATACCGTCTGGAGGTTGGTAGAGGTTGGGGGGTTTGAAATGATTCGAAATAAGTTATTTTAACTCTTTTTCATGTTGTTTTCGACCATTATCCTTAGCGTATTTGCAAAAGAAAGCTGGCAACACTTATTGTACTTATAGTCAAAAGTCTATTCAAACCAGTATTTTCTCTAAATTTGTGGAAGACTTGATCTTTAAATTACTCTCATCTGTTCAATTAATCTGGTTAATATATTAAGTTGTGTTGTCTCTGAACTGAAGAATTTCATTACTAGTAATGATGTTTTGCTTTATTATCTAGTATATGCCAAAAATTTTAACTTTAAGATTAAAGTTCTTTTTGTTTCTTTAGTGCAAATGTGCAACTTGTCAGTAACCAAATTTGAGGATTCACTGTTAAAATAAGCCATAATTTTACAACTTTAAACAGTGAAAACTTTAGCTCTTTCATTCTGACATCACTCAGTATTTTCACATTTGTTTTGAAAACACTATTATTACCGTCATCTGTAGTACCAATTTCTGTTTTAATTTAAAGAGACCGCATACACAGCCAATCAGAGCAGAGTAAATGTGACGCAGCAGTGAGCAGGCGTTTCCTGACGCCGCTGGTGTTCAGGGCCGACACACGCACAGTGATGAGTCAGCTGTGTGCTGGCGTCTGTCGGGGGTTTCTGTTCGTACTGAGTCACCTCTCAGGACTTCAGTCTGTCAGTAAGTCTCTGCAGCTTCACACTGACTTCAACTCTCAGTCATCTGCTGTTTTACCGTCGTCTGCTGTTTATACACATCATATATATAATGAAACTGGCATTTTAAAAGTGTGACAAACAAATATTAAGGCGGTGTTTCTGACGACTTCATATCTTTGGGTTTGGTGTGCATTCAAAGTCAGGTGCTGTGAGTTACAGGGTATTTCACCTTTTCCTGATATTTTAAGGACAGAACAAGGGACTGAATCATTTTTTACTGAAAAATCACTGAAGCCATTAATCCATTATCCAATGCTTTGACATATGAAAAAGAGGAGCCAGGGATTTAACTTTTTTTTTGTGCTTTTAATCAACTAATCAATTAGTTGCTGCAGCTCTAGTTCATATGTGAAACACCTACACATTATGTTTTGTAAGTGTGTTTGCTTTGGTTTTGATTGGATTGGCAGTTGAGAGTACATAGGAATGGACCGAATATCACATCCAAAATTCACATTTTTATGATGATCGGTATCTGTACTTTTTTTGTTCAATATCTAATAAAATAAATGGATTTGTCGTACTGGTGTGAATCAACGTCCCGCCCACAGCACTATCTGATTGGTTACATGTCATGAGTAAATAGGCTATCAACACTGATATGAAAAAACAACTATTTATTTACCAATACTTGTAAATAGTGTTGAAATATTAGTGAAGTGTACTTTATATGATTTGACAGTGAGCTTGAAGCTTTGTGTTGGAGTTTTTCTAAAAGTCGACACCAAGTTGATTGTCAGTCTCCTTGATTACTGATAACTGGTATCAGCCCTGATAAAAAAAATACACTCATAAGATTAGACCTCGTCCAAACGGGTCGGTCCAGGTGTGCTTTCGGACTGTTCAGCCCTATCATCCAGTCAGAGGCCGACTCAGTGCTAAAACATTTCACCATGATACACATGTAAGCAGACGGTTCTGCTTCTGGTTTGCAGAGTTGTAAACCTCTGTGCAGTGTTGAGGTGTCTGAGCTCAACCTGAACCTCACATCCCCGTTTCATGCTGGTCTCACATCCCCCGTCCCAGTTTAAACTTGACTAATCCCTCAGCATCACCGGCTGAAAGAGTCGAGGAGTGGAGAGTAGAAAAGTCCAAGGTCCATCTGATATGGACTGACTGAGACGAAACACAGCGCAGGAGGAAACCTTCACATTCCAACAGACACAGCCTGCACTACTTATATTTACACTAACAAGAACAAAGCAGCTCATTACTACTGCATTACTCAAATATTTCCAGACTTTATACTGTATATCACACTTACAGTACATACCTGTCCAACAGATACACAAAATATGATTTACTTTTTGTTTTTTTTAATTACATTACATTTTTAAAATGAGATGAACTGTTTTGATAAACTGTATATTTTTATGTATATATCAGAATAGTATATTTTTCATTTGACTTAGTTGTCGTTATACTGTTATAACAGTATGAAAAACCCGGGAATTGTACATTTGTTCTATATGTTATAACAAACATTTCTGATTTAAACAAATCCGAAACAGTATCAGAAACAACCTTATTCTATCAGTTGTAGTTTTATCCGTCATCATTTGACAGATTTTCTAAGACCTGTCATTCATTTCAAAGTGCAAGCACTTTTCAAGCCTGTGGTTTGACTCGTTCCTATTATTAAAACCCAACAGAAACATCTATGACCTGCAGCTACATAATATTCATCATCCTTAATCCTTTTAGAATCATTTAAGTCTGAAAAAGTGGAAAATAAGAACCAACTGCAGGTTTTGTCTTATTCATTTTCAGGTGATTCTTGTAAATATGATACAACTTCTACATAGTCAAAGACTATTGCATTCACATATTTTCCACCTTTGTATGAAATAGGATCTAATTTCATTATTCAGTTAGAAATTAGAATAATTTCAGGTATTTTCAGACATTTTTAGAGATACAGTAGGATGTAAATTCATTACTGTAACAAAATATGAAACAAAACTCATTTAGTAACTTATTTTTTAACACCTCAATCTGCTAAAGGGTCATGTATTATCTATTATTGATATATACACATTTTAATGTGGACAATTATCTAATCACTTCTAAACAGGTTTAAACATCAACTGTCATTGTGATTTTGTTTTAAAGCACTACACAAAAAAACCCTCAATTTTCTTCAAATACTGTACTTTTTCTACATAGTTGGAAACCTTAATATCTGATACTAGTGCATTAAATGATTCAGTTTTATGTTTATTTTCATACACCTGCTTGAATATTTATGAATATAATAATTTAATATTATCTAAAACGAGTGGAACCATGAATCTTTTCTTCAGACACATTACAGTACTGAATTTGTGACTCAAAAATAACTTTAAAAACTGAAATGAAACTTATTTCATGAACATGTCCCTAAAATCTTCTAAGGCATAGCTTAGGCTGGCTTCATGAAAATTACTCTTTCATTTACAATTTAGTTTCAAAGGTTTGTCAAACAGTTTGTTTCTGGATCTAATTTCTGGACTAATGCAGATATTAATTTTAACTTCACATGGAAAAGGGTCAAAGGTCAGTCTCTAAAGCTGTTTGGTGTGTTGCTCAAGGACAGGATGGAGGCAGACGGTTTGTAAAAGACGACACAACCAGTCTGTCTCTGAAGGAAACACAGGTCATGTGACCAGACAGCACAACATTTCCTGTCACACACAGAGCGGCGGTTTCACCTGAATACAGTACTCTTTGTCACATGTCAGACTGAACAGCCACAGATCAATTAGTGCGATCAGCCCTGATGATCAAACACACAATCTGTTTGATCTCACACACATTCAGACCACAGCAAAACCAGATCAGTCACGATCCCAAGTTCAGAGGCGATTTCTCAACCTGAGAATCACACTTTGGCAACTTTTAGGATATTATTTTTCAGTTTGAGGTATTTGATTAAAGTTAAAATAATGCTTTGATTATATTTTACTGTCCCTAACTTGTCTATACAGACCAAATAAAGTTCAATTAGCAGCCTTAGAACAAAATTAAAGAGGCAGGGTTTTCCCTAGGTTTCCTAGGTGTTGTGGACGTGGTTTGGGGGTCCTCCGTCAAGAAAATGTTACATCAACAAAAATGAAATAGAATTTAACATATAATAACCAGGTAAACATTTAATTTGACTGCTTCTTTCTGGTTGGAATAAATCTATTCTTCCTGCTCATGTTCGGAGGTAACATTAGGTGGCGTGATGAGTTTCCGGAAGGATGCACACATGGAGGCGGATAAACTAAATGGATATTTGGAGAAAACGATTTTCTGGTTGGAGAAACTGAACAATTTAAGGATTGTTGAAAGCCTCAATGGTCAAAAGGTGAAAAACCAGGTGTTCAAATGAAGGGGAATTAAATAACAACAAAAACAAAATACACAAAAAAGAATATCGTATTGGCTAATGGCCAAATTGTTGTTTTAAATATCAGCATCTGTCTTGGTCAAAAATTTCATCTATTCTGATTAAATGCTTTGGCCCCAAAGCAAACTAGAACTGAATGATAAAAATTAAAAAATCATATTGTGATCATTATGACAAATGTTAAGATTGTGATATGAATCAGTTTTAATATAAAAAATGTGATTTTTGCAGAATAATGTTTTTAGCTTGACTATCTCTGTAGCATCATAAAGCTTTAATCGTGACACATTTTACCTTTATCACAAAAGGTACTACAATTGGAATATTGCACTTAGCCATAATAAGATTTTGGTTAACTGTACTGCAGCCCTAATGTAAACAAACATCTTACGGGATCATTTTATTTAACATCCATGTCAGCAGTTAACAGTTACATTAATATTGTCCATGTAAGCTCAACTACTGCTGACTTCACAGGTGAAACAGATGAAGAGTAAGAGCAGAATTTGTTCGTACAAGTAGGTTCATACTCTTCTCCTTCACAGACTTTCATTAAATCTGATTAAAGAGATCAGATTCTGGTCTTAAAAAGATTGAAATTCTGATTTAGACTGTGTATTGTAGTATGTATTTACCTAACAAAATTAAATTAGCAGCCTTATAAAAAAAATTAAAGACAGTTAAAGTTTAAAACAATAGCAGCCAGATGAACAGTAAGAGCAGAGATTCTTCAGAAATGTAGGTCCACACATCCCTCCCTTACACATTATTACAGCATACTACTCCATCTGTCAGTTTTGTGACCTAGCACTGCAACTAGCAATTATTTTCACCGTTGATTAATCTGTCCATTATTTACCAGAATATTTTGCCAAATTGTTGAAAACGTGTTTCCTTAAGCCCTAGATGACAAACTGTAATGTCTTGTTTGGTAACAACCCAGTGATATTCAGTTTACTGTCACAGAGGAGGAAAGAAACCAGAAAACATGTACTTTTAAGAAGCTGCAATAAGAGAATTTAGACTCTAAATCTAGATATTTTTTTTTACTCAAACTGATTATCGATTATCAAAATGGTTATTAATTTATGGTCAATGATTAATTGATTTATCACTGCAGCTCTGTATTATTATAATGTCAGCACTCGTTCTATCTTTAAAGATTTATTAAAGGTGTCAGATTCTGGTCTTTAACTCTTAATTCTTTTAAGTCTGTACCCCTGTGTGATGTACTGATGCTCCGGCAGCCTGCAGCCGGTGTCGGCTCTAACAACTGGTCACAGCCCGTGTTCACTCACCGCTATCAGGGTGCTGTTCCGGCTCTGCTCCGCCGCCATCGCTCCGCTCTCTCCCAGCTCCGCGCCGCCGCCGCCGCCGCCCGGCGCTCTCTGGCCGGCCTGGTCGCCGCTGGACTGTGGCTGCCGGTGCTTGCTGGACCGCTTGGCTTTGGCTTGCAGGCAGCGCTGGTGCAGGGCGAAGGTCTGCTGCCGCTCCAGCTCCCGTCGCTCCAGCGTCGCGTTCTCGTAGCGGCTCTCGCATGTGTTGTGATGCTGCCGGAAGAGCTCGATCCTCCGGCGGAGCCTCTCCATCACCGCGCTGTGTCGCGGTGTAACAAAATCCGCCATCATCAATAAAGACTTGTAGTAAACTCCCGGTTTCTCAGGTTTCGTCCATAAAATGCTGAATTTGGCTCTTTTTCACCCCCCCTCGCCCTTTACAAAGACTCCTGTGCTGGCTCCATGGAGGCGACCTTTGTCTTGCTAATGGCCTTCAGTCACAGCGGCACTCACTGCCGGAGAGGAAAATTAACGTTTTTGGGTGCAGTTACATTTATTCTTCGTAATCAACGTACACCCCTGTTTTTACTATAAATCACATTTTAAACCACAGCTGCTTTAACGTGCTGTGTAAAACAGACCCACCGGAGTCCTGCTGGAGCCACAATCCGCCCAAAATTTCGCCCTAAATCTCAAACACAACCCGCTGATTCACAACCGGTGTCTAAAACAAACCAAAGCCGGCAATTTTTTCTGCAAATTCTCTTAAGGTTTTACCTTCCATTTGAGTTTTAATCAATGAAACAGCGGGCTGCCTCTTTGCCATCAGACCAACAGCCACCGGGCTAAGTTCAGTTAGCACATTCCTCCACTCTAAATCAAAGTTGAAGCGTCGAAAATTCCTTTAAAACTATCCGAGCTGCCTTAAAACTCGGTTATTTTGGATTTGGCGGACACTAATCCCTGCCTTCACATGTATTCACTTGTTAAGAACTCAAACAAACCCTATGGGAGCCTCATAACTGACCTCCAACTTGTTAGAAACTTTATTTTCGAGTATTTGGAGTTGTTAGCTCGGTTAGCAACAGCTAGCTGGCTAGCAACTTGGCTTCTTCACAAACTTGTAAACAAAGCATTAAATCTAACACCGCCTTTAAATAAACGACTACACTTTACAGACAACAGAAGCTTATGTGTGTGTTAAATTAACTTACTGTGAAGGTGTAGGTGTCGGTTGTTCCTACAGCATCTGTCTACAAACAGCTGATCCTCCGCCTCCTTGTAGCCGTTAGCCGCTAGCTGCTGTGTTTTGGGCAGAAGGGCTAACCTAATGCTAGCTGTGTGGCTAGCTTTAAACGCGTAAATAAAGCATGATACTTTAAATTTAGTCCTCCCGAGCTGCCGCCGCGGTTAATCCTCCCCCGGTCGAGTCCGAGCCGGGGATGTGCGCGGTGCGGGTTCGGTTCGGGGCGGAGAACGGGCTAGCTGTGTCCCTCTGTGCTGTTTCTATTGTTTTCCAGCGGACAGGCAGGTCTACGCCGCCATCTTGAAAACTTTCTCTTTTTTTCCAGCAGCGACAGGAGGAATGTCACTGCTCCCGCGTCATAGTGATTGACTGCTGAAGTGACCAATAGACAACGGCGTCTCGGCTACGACTCGCAAAATAACAAAAAGGCGAAAACTTGTCTGGAATAACCAACTACTTTAGTAAAATATGGCAGTCAACGTTTAATTGAATTGTGCATCAACAAAAACGTGTTTATCTCCGCCTAATAAATTCTAAGTAATCGTAAGTAATCATAAAAGGTGCTATGAGTGTCCCGCCCACTTCCAGGTTAGCATACATTTCCGTTAAACTTTTTTAAATTCCTGAAAAAATTAATGACAATTTTTTGCTACTGACTTAAAGAATATGATTTGTTATTGATTTTCAACGGCCAATTTTTCCTGCAATGAACAATAAATCGTTGATTTTCTCAATATTTGCTCATTTTTAAAAGACATCAGGCTACCACCATATAGTATTTAAACACATGTAAACGGAGAGTATATTTGCAAAAACATTCACGTTTAACATTTCCATGTAATACCTGCTTAAGTAAACCTCTTGTATGATATCAGTATGTTAAGTTTAATCGGTAATCTTGTTCCTTTTTTCGTTTTTTATCGGTAATATTTTCATATTTCAACATATTATCAAATACAAACATGTCTGGAAACTTGTTTCTGCCACTTGAAAAAAGATAAAGTCACATAGTTTGTCATAATAATGTGTCTCATGTGCCTTGTCTCATATGTATCCTTAATGAAGGTCTCAGAGAGCAGAGAGAAGGTATATTTTACGTTTACACCAGTTGTTTATGGAGAAAAAACATCTAAAATTACATACAATATAATGTCCTATTTCACTTAAGACATGAAAACAGCCGTGAAGATTTTTACTAAAACTGAAAATAGCAAGAACATTCTGGACCTGGAAGATGACACCCATCAAAAAGCATTTCCACACCAAGTGGATCAAATTTGACCCAAATCAGCTTCAATGTACAAACATTTTTAGCCAGTGTACAAAAGCTAACCTTTTTTTTGTTTTATATTTTCGTTTTCATTTTTGACTTTAGGAAAAGTCATCACATTTCAGGCTAAAAAACAAATGTCATTTAGGATATTTTTATTCATGTCGCATCAGGTCAAACTTGACCCAAATGTGATAATAATTAATTAATACAAGGATACAAGGAAACTTTTTTGTCATTCTGACCACATAAAACACCAAAAGAAGGAAAGATAGTAGTAGTCAAACCTGTAGTAGTCAGGTCTCAGTGAATAGTGTACTCACTCCGTTATTGATAATACAACTATAAAAGAGCTGGAGAAGCCGCTGCACTGCTGTGTGCCGCCATCTAGAAATGTTAATTTTTAATAGCTCATAATAATGAGATAATTTTCCAGTGATCCTCCAAATGGCCTGCATGAACCACAGCAGTGACATTCATACACAGAAAAGTGTGGTGTAAATGGAGAAACTGAGAAAAATTAATTCACTACTGCAACGGTCTCTTTGTACTGTTGAATTATCTACTATATCACAATCCATCTGTTCAGGAGTTTGTGTTTAAGCTGTGTATATTTATTTTTGTCTCTCTTGAAAAAGATGTCAATGAACCTATCTTTTGAAGGATTAGTGATAATCGGGTCCTCTCTCATGCTGGGGTGGGCCGCGGTCCAGGTTGTTTTTTATTGTGTCCATGTAGAAGTGTTCAGGTCTGGCTTTCATTTTCAGTGTTGTTCAACTGAGTTAAATATTTCTTTCTTTGTGAGCAGCACAAAGGCTAGAAATGAAAATTCAATTAAATTTAATCAATTAAAACCAAAATGGCAGACTTCCTGTTGGGTTTAAGGTTTAGGTCCAAGAGGCTTTTGTGTTGACATGTAACGGGTCTACCAAATTTGGTACATCTAGGTAAAATCCCATGGGGGGTGGGGAGGGGGTAAATATTTTTAACTTCTAGGGGGCGCTATTGAGCCATTTTGCCACACTATGGCAAATAGCCATATTAGGTCTGTTCAAGCTGGGACTCTTAGCATGAAAACTTTGGGCAAAAGAGATAAAAATATATCTGAATTATAACAACTTCCTGTTTCATGGCAAATCATCAAAATTCTCCAAAACCTCAAAATTTGCCACATTCCCATGGCAACTGCATTCAAATGTTGCTTTTGGCTACTTTTTTTTTTTTTTTCAAAGAAGACAATCAATATTGAAGGGTTATATTGAATTTCTACAGAAAAATCACAGGACATCTAACAATAATTTCCAACGCTGTATTTTAGGGTTTTTATTGTGAAAGGTAATAACAGAAGTGCTAAATCTATTGTTTTGATTGAGACAGTACAAACCGTATGTTAAATACAGTACTTCCCCTGTAGTGAAATGTGAATAAATGACTCGTGCACCTCATTCAGTTTCCATTTGTCCTTTTTATTCATCAAAACAGTCGTTGACTGTGTGTCCACGCACACATCAGGCTCCATCGTCACAGTATTTCTAGTTAAAGTCGGACTTCCTGTGGAGTCAGCAGGTCCGTCTCTCTACATGACGTGTACATCAGAAACAGGCAGAAACAGGCCAACTGTTTAGTTCAAACACAAAGTCAACAAAAAACAAACAAAAACAGGAGTTACAGATTTATGTTAAGTTCACCAGCAGATGTTGAGTCTACAGTCTGTTAAAGGAGGCAGCTTCAGGCCGATGCACAAACACTAAAGAGGACGGAGACGATGAACACGACGGCCGAAACATTCTCCAGAGGAATGTAATACAGCCGCTGTCGACTCGCCCTGATGCAAACTGAAGCGACAGATGAAGAAAATAAAATAAAAAAAGACTAAAAGCAACACAACACTGAACTGTTTACTCTAAGAGGAAGAAAAAACAAAAATAAAAGGTCACCTGACGTGGAGCCTCGAGGCCCGAATTTAAAAAAAAGAAAGAAAAAAAGCCAGAGACGAAAGCCTCCAACATCTGACACTCAGACTATTTAAATCAATCTGGCTTTTCCCCGCCCACTTTTACTTTTATTAATTAATTAGTCAACCGCCCATCAACCAATCAGTGCAGAACTGGGTGGAGTCAGACAGACAGGTGTGTGTTCATACCTGTTCAGACACAAAAAGAGCTACAACAGTCACCTGATGGACACAAAACTGGACTAAAGCAGGTATTTTACAGATTCACCAAACTGGTTTTACAGACAGATTATTCGTGCACATGTACACCACAGGAGATGATGATGGAATATGTTCAGAATCAAGCGTTTGTTTTTTTGTTTTGTTTTTTTTTTTTACAGTTTCATGGTGTAAAAACAAGAACATACAAACTGTAACTGTTCACCAAACTGCTCCTCAGAGTTTTAGGTTGACCACAGATGGCACTAAAGGGAAAGTCAGGAGGTCAAAGTCAGTAGGTGAAGACATTTTTATGAGATCATGTGACTTGTGGCAGCCTTTCAGTTTGCTGCTGCAGCAGATAACACTTCAACTTTCCTGTTATGAATGGAGTCAGTGGTAACATGATAAAATGCAGAATTTAACTGCACAACAGCTGCTACAGAGACAAGGACTAAAACACCTGTAATTCAGTAAGTGTTGTCCATTTGAGTTCATCCACAATACAACAAAACCCTTGAATTAAAACAGGGTAAGCAGAGTTCCTAAGTCTCCGTTTTACAGATCCTCTCACACTAGGTGTAAACATAGCAAAAGTTATGTGTTTAAAAAACAAGAACCTAACAGTGTGGCTGTAGTTCGAGTGACCTCCATTGGTCCAGAAAAGCAAAAGCTCGAGTTGAAGGATCAGGCTAATTTTTTAACACAATCCCCTGTACAGGCTAACAGCAGCAGTACATTCATCTACAAGTAGTATTTTGTGTATTTGTGAAGTGAACTAGGGTGAGAACATCTTAGAAGGTGTTTATAATGAACTGTAGAAAGGTTATGGGGTGATCCCAGTCTAGAAGTCCCATGTGCTTTTAGCTCTGTTTTGGTCTCCACCACAACCTGCGATGGCTGCTTTCTCTCCTGCTGGACAGGCAGTGGTAGTTTAGAGCTTTTATTTGGAAAAAGGTTTCTTGATGTAACTCAAATCCACACTATGGCTACATTTCCACAGACAGTATTGGCCTTTTTGTGTTTCCACTTCGTGATAACATACAATTTTTAGTACTACTTTCACCAAAGTTTAAGTGAGATGAGATGCTAAGAAGTGATATGAAACCATGCAGATAACAGATTGGCCAATTCAGAATCGTTGCTGCATTAATACGTACGTGCATCACCATGTTGCGACACGACATTTTTAAACAGCCAAGCCACTACAGCAGATACACTTTCACAGATTGTCCTTTCACTTGTATGTATGGAAGCAAATTAACCCCGTAGTACAACACACAGGTGCACACATTCCAGAGTGTAGGAGCCGAAGCAGTCACAATATGTTTACGTTGCACTGCTATGACAACCAGCCATGCTGTCTGTAAGATGAATTCACTGCTGCGGTTACTCTGTACATATATGTATAGAACATCTCTGGACTGATCCTTTGAGATTGTTTTAGGAACATCTCTTTAAAATTTGCCGCCAATGCTGGCCAGGCGGGTTTGTAGTTGGTGCAGCAGGTGGACAAGTGGAAGGTTTAAAACCATATGGGGATGATGAAAAGAGGGGCTGGGTGAGCATCCACCTGCTGACATGATGCATTTACAGTCAAACCAAATACGACAGCAGTTCATTGCACTGCCACAGAACATCACACTTATTTACTAATTAATGAGGAAAATCAAATGACATGATTAGAGCCTTTAGATGGATCATCTTCCATTATGTAAACATGAAGATGCACTATTACTCCAGCTGATGTGTTTACGTTTGTTAAATACATGATAAATCAGTTAAACACACCAAGTCTGGGCTGTGTAATAGGATTATTGTACAGAGAGGAACAGAGCACTAAACCAACTCCAGCAGATACTTTTTGCCCTTTAACAGGTTAAAAATTAAAAGAAAATATAAACAAAAGCTGTATATGCAGGAATTGTCCTTTTTACATTACATATTTCTTCATTTTAATTTTCCATTTCCACTTTTTCCAGATGTTTAATTTTGTGTAAAATGGTTTTTAAATGTATAACAAGCATGATTGTTGATCGAGTCTGCCTGGGACACCAAACTCGGGGGCCGAAAACAGAAAAAAAAAAAGTCACAGAAACACAAAAAACAGACTGAAACTGGAGATACTAGTTTCCACATGCCATGTTTTTGGGAGTTTGACAGTCATCTGCTGCTGCTGCTATGGCAACCAATGACCTTTGACCTTCCCTGCTGCCACAGCAACAAACACTCAGGAGCTACGTTTCCAGTGAAAAATGCTAAGGCTAATATGGCTAACCACTAAAATGTCCAGAAAAATAATTAAAGACAGACAATGCTAAAATTTAGCTTCTTAGAATCACTGCAACATGTCTGTAGCTAATTTGAAGGCAAGTATTCCCTCGTTAGCTTGTTGTTGATTAGACATGCTTGTTAGCTAACTAGCAAGACATTTAGTAATTGTACATTAGCATTTTTTGTCTTTAAGGAGACTAGTAAATTGCAGATTGTAGGTAATGCTAATTAGCTGCTTAACTGCTGTTAGCCAATTAATCCGACTGCTTGTAGGCTGGCAAGACAATTGGTAGTGTGTTTCCAAAGAGTACCCATAGCCTAGGAAGTTGTTTTAAGGGAAAATTAGCAGGTTGTTGAAAGGCTAATTAACAACATGATTGCGGTGGATTAATCCTGTTTAGCTGTTTGTAGGCTAATTAGCACCAAAGTGTCAGGCTAATTAGCAGACAGTTGATAGTCAGGCTGACTGTCATTTAACTTATTACTCTTTTCAGCCAAATGATTTCTTTGTTAAGTGACTTATAAGCAAGTTGTTAATTAGCAGGAGGTCTGTAAGTTTATTCTCACTGCTGTTAGCCCAATTATCTAGCTGTGTTTTGACTACTTGGCAAAAGTGTTATGTCAATTTCCTCACTGTCTGAAGCACAAATCTGATGACTAAGCCTTAACTGGTTATTGTTAAGCTAATTAGCAGACAGTTTGCACCCAATTAGGCAGCAGTTTAACTGCTAAATTAGCAATACTTTTGGTTGTAAATTCTTTGAGTTTGTAAGTTAGTAGCCTTTGGCTGGCTAGTTAGCGAGATAGTGTTGATGGCTAATGCCCTTTTTATCTAGCTAATTAGCTGACACTTGAATCCTGCTTGAACTACAGGATGACGTATGGACTGTTTTTAGCCAAATTATGTCAAGATGTACAAGCAAGTTGCTAATGCTAATAAGCATTTAGCCAACTGTTGGTAAGCTAATGGCTTCTGGTGGCTACTTAGCAACCTGTTGGTAGCCTGTGCTTCAGATTGTAGCAAGTTAGTAAGATTTTTCATGGATCATTAAAAAGGTAATCATGGCTAATTATTGGCTAATTAGCGCACTGTCTGCAACCCAATCACTTCAGGTGTAGACTAACTGCTGAAGGCTTGTTAGCAGGCTGTTAGGTGGGTTAGCTTAGCATGGTGATGGGCGGTGATTCTGCTCAGGTGTTAAGGAATGATGCAGGAAGTTGTAGTTAATCTCTTTCATAAACAAAAATCGTGCTAACTCGGTCCTGTTCACACTGGAATCATCGGGTTTCATCCATGTTGGAGGTCTCGATTAGCTTCCTGTCGGCGTCACTGCTTCCAATAGGCTTCATCGCCTCAGAGCGGAGGAGTAGGAGAGGAGGAGGACGGGGAGGGGAGGTTTATTGGGGTATGGGAGTAAGAGAGGAGGGGGTTTGGAGGTCAGGGCTGTCGATTCAGACATATCAGTCCCTTCTGACCTTCCTGTTCCTGGGAGATCTCCGCAGAACGTCGTCCTCCAACTTCTGACGAGAGAAGTAGAGGAGAGAAAAGTCAGAACATCTAAGAGATGTTATGATTTCTGCACCAGCTGTCCTGAAACCACAATTCACTCCTAAAAAAAAACAGTGGTCAGGAGTAACATCATATAACGTGATCAGAAACTGTTTCTTTCACTGTATCATTTAGGGTCTTTACAAATGTTCGCTCTAATGTCTAGAAAAAATATATAAATATATAAATAAACCATATCTGGACAAATCCATTGTATACCACTCAACCGGCTTCAGTCTGTCATGTGTATATACACATTTAACCATAGAATGTATATATTTGATAGATGTCATGAGAACACTTGTAATGATTTTAATAAGTTATGTTAATAAGATGTTATAAAAACAGGTGATTGACGTCTGTAATGATCAATCACGGTCCTGAATCAGAACCAACCAGGCAGCCAGCGCACAGGACGCCCTCACGTCTCTGCTGCTCAGACTCTGGGTCCTAATTGCGTCACACAGGCGACATGTGTGACGCCGGATTTTGGCTTCAAGTTTACACAGTGGGAGGATGTCCATCTTTTATGGTCTATGGCTTTAACAAACACCTTTTCCCACAAGCTCCACATGGTCATAATGAGTAATATTTAAAGGCAGTACTTTTACTAAAAATATCTGGAGTTCTGAATGGAGTTTTCCAATGATAATTATCATGATATAATTTTCTATCCTATCGCAATATAATTTCATATTATCATAATTATTTTTGTGATATGAACTTGTTAGTTGTTAGGGTTTATTTTGTTGACATTGTCAAATAAAAATATTTCATTGTTCTGTTATTTATTTAATTTTTTTACTTTTAAAGACATTTTACCATCATTCTAATCATTTTGAACCTCTACGTTTCTGTACTGTCCTGCTGCTTTTTCATGTTCTGACCCTACAAAAAAATTAAAACATAACAATCTGGTTTCTTCAACTTTCACTCGGGACTAAAATAAAAATAAAAAAAAATCAGCCTTTAAACTAGGAATAATGAAATTTATCGTCATAATTATCAATACACTGATATGAACATTTTTTATCAACATTTTTGGCCATGTCACCCAGCCCTACATGGATTAATCTAAAAAAAATAATCACAACATACTAATCAACTTGACAAAAAAATGAAACGAATACAGCCTGATGATGCTATACGGATATGTTATGTTGAAGTCCGATGCACCGCTTTAAATAAAAACCTACACTGTTGTCCCTTATGTAGAGTAAAACTCCAGCTCCAGCTCATTCTTATAATAAAATAAAGCCTCCGACTCAACGCTTCACCTCCTCTGCTGCAGCATCCTTCTCAGCTTCCTCTTCCTCTTTCTCTGCAGGACTTTCCTCCTCTCCATCGCTTTTCTCCTCCTCTGCTGCTAAAACCACAGATCACATCAGTTAGACACACTGGAAATATAAAGTAGGTGTTTCTGGTGTTTATGATCCAACATCTACCTGGACTGCTCTTCTCAGCCTCTTCTGCCTTCTCCTCCTCCTCCTCCTCCTCCTCCGCTGCTGCCGCCTCCTCCTCCTCTTCCTCCTCCTTTACATCAGGCTGAGGTTCGTCTGTCTTCTTGTACTCTGCCGCCGGCGTTGCTGGACTCTTCTTCTATCAAAAAACAAGTAACATTAAGATCATTTTGAATTTGCAGCCTTCACACCCCCAAAACAGAAACCGTGAAATATGAAAACTGAGGAGATGTGGAAACAGAGCACTTGCACTTTATATTACAAATGGGTTTTAAATGACTGTCACACGACAACTAGCAACTATGTTCATTTAAAGTTCAAGTATTGGCTGTTTTCTAAAGCGATTAATCCTTAAAATGCGTAGAACAGTGAGAAATCACCATATCTCACTGTCCAAACAGCAAAGGACCAAACAAACCGTCCATCACTGAGATCCCAAAAGATCACAGCATTTTAACAGTGTGAAAGATGCTGCGAGTCCCAAATCCATTCTTCATGCAAATTCTATACAGCAGTGAAGGTCAGAGGTTTAAATAAACACAGCAGATTTACTGTGTGAAATAAGTTCAGACAGCTTTAAAAAATGGACAGAGAGAGACAACAGAGTGGACACAAATATGTCTCTGTGGTGGACGTTGTGCCTGTTTACTAGAGTTCATGTGTTTTTTGGATGACGATGAGAGAACATGATGACGATTTGAGACATGACAGACTATGTCTCAAAGAAAACTAAAACTGCACCAATATGGCAATGTGTTGGATTTGAAGCTGACGAAAGAGGTAATGCTGAAAAACATAGACGAGACAACATGTAAACAAAACCGATTAAGCCATTTCGAACTAAAGATCTGCGACAAGACAAACTGCAACTTCCAACTATTTGCAATGCTCCAATCTGCAACGTTCTGACCCTGCCAGTTCAGACCAATGCAACAAGATAAGACTTTGTATCGTTTCAACAGCAACAACTCTTTGTACACTGCATTTCCGTTCTGTCCGTTTTTCAGGCTTTTTTTGTAGCTGGATATAATTTGAAGCGTCTTAAATTATGAATGAGATAGTGAGTTATTTACTACAGCTGCACTTCTGGTATTCATTGAAATGGTGAAGCGATCCCCAGAGCAGTTCTATTGTTTAGGACTATCATGGACACATGATACGTGGATTACTGAGACAAGATTTACTGGGATATGACCGCTGATAGTAATGCTGTGCTTCAGAGTAACACGTGAAATGCAGCCAATACATACTGAGGAAAAATACAAACTATATAGTGTGATGTTCTAAAACCAGCCAGAAATTTGACAAACTGAACTGCTGGCAACGACATCAGCCAGCTTGTGAAGAGCTGAGATGGGTCAGTTTACACCGCTGCAACCTTTATCTGCGATATTCTTAAAGGTTTTGTCTCAAATCTTTGGTCTGAATAGGGCTTTAGTGTCTCATATCCAGCCCTATGTACACACTTTATTAGAGCTGTGTAAGTGCTGGAGATCAAGCTGCTTCGCTCCTGCTTCTTTTCATTATTTAGTGTTTATTGGCAGCTGTCAAACCAGCTTAGAGGTGCACTGGTGCCACCAAGTGGACTGGAGTCCCTACATTCATGGCTCTGGCAGTCTCATTAATTCCACTCGGGAGTGTCTGATGCAACACCTAGTGGTAAAATTCAGTACTACTAAAATTCAGTAAAATGTTTACACCAGCCCAACCCTAGTTGACACTGCTGTCTACACTACACAACCACAGACACACAACAGCAGCACCACACAGAAACCAACAAACCAGACAAGAAGCTACACTATGAGCAGCAGCAGTCACCGAGCCTGACGAGGCAGATTGGCACTGTGGATGTCCAACTTCTTTAAACTCTTCCTGTAAGGTGTTGAGACTCAACTGACCCTGAGCTGAGCCTGATGACTTCTGTGGACAGTCACACACACACACACACACAGACATCACTAAGGCAACAGGAGGCATGATGACTGATGGCATCCAGGTGAATGAGGACAGAGTGTAAGGCTACATCCACACTAATACATTTTCATTTTAAAACACTGTTTCATACCCATCCACACAAGTGCTTTAGTTAAGTTTCAGAAATAATCTCTGCACATTCTAACACACCTGAAACACATCACATGAGCAGGGAGACACCGCTCACCTGTGGTGATTGTACTCAGTAGTAACATGATGGAAAAAAAAAAAGATTTTAACTGCAGAACAGCCGCTACAGAATCAACTATAATTCAGTATCATGTTGAACAAACAGCTGGTCATTGTGACAATGTCAATGTCTTGTTTTCTTGTGGCCAGGGGCATGTGACATGGGCTCAATGGGGCCAACATTACAACCCACGAGTTTACAAACTAAAACAAAGTCAGCAGCATTTAAAAAAGTTTATTGATCATAAAACACCAGAGTCATGTGAAACTAGGGGTAAACACGGCAGAAGTTAGGAATTTTAAAACAAAATGTATTAGTGTGGTCACAGCCTTAATCTGGAAAATGGACAATTTAAAACACTGTACAAGACATTTATCTCACGGTGTATTTGTGTGTGTATTACCTTGCCGGTGCAGCAGAAGACGACGATGAGGACAAGTGGTAAAGCCACAGTGAGGACATAAACGACCCAGAGCCATGGACGCTCCTCTGCAGCATTCAGCATCTGAGTCGCCAGACCAGGCTACGACGACACAAACAAGGACAGAAATAAGAGGGCTGTTCTAATAAACTGCTCTACACTCAAAACACAAATGTCAAAAGCATTTCAGTCTGCAAATCTTAGGTGTTTACTGAGGTCCTTCTATTATCCATTAGTCTCTTATCGGTTATATTTAGTTTGTAGTAATACTTTGGGTTGTGGCCGTTTCATTTAAATTTTAGATGATCTTGAGTTAATCTCAAAGATGTTCGTCAGCACATGGTCTGCTAGCAATTTAAGTTTTCAGTAGGGGTGCATAAGTTGGTGCAAAAAAAAAAAATCATACTGCAATTATTGTGGACAATGTTGAGATTTGAGGCTTGGTTATCAAGGAAAATACACAGATTACTGATCATTTTGAAATGTGCGTGAAATGTGAAACATGCAAACTTAAACTAGTACAAAAATTCAAAAACAAAACTTATATTTTGCATGTTTTACCTCTCTCTGGTCAGTGTCAGTGAATGTAAAATATCATCACACACACTGGACCTTTAAATTGCAGTCTTTTGCCATTATATAATTTCAAAGGCTGACATTACAATTGTGATTTCCCTATTTTCCTTTGTTGATTAATGGTGTCTCGTAAGCCCATCATGGGCTGGGCATATGATGTGCATGACACAATAAATAAAATCAATCCATTAATCAATTAATCAATCTATCCTTACATTATAAGACTTAGGCAGCCCCTATGCTGAACAAACAGGAAAACTGGAGACAGGACAGTATATTATATCCTGAACAGACAGTTTTTGGGGAAATAAACTTTTGAAAAGTGGGAGTCACTGGAATTGTTTTTTGAGATTCGTGTTCTGTTTCTTTGAGCCACTTTCTAAATGTTGTAATAATATAGGTGTAACATTATTAGGGATGCACCAATCTGATATTGATATCGGTCCAATACTGACCCAAACAGCTGCATTAGGTATCAGTGACAATGACTCAGATCCATAGTAGAGTTGAGCCAATTTCTGGTTTGGCAGATCTGGTCCACTGTAGGATCTGAGCTGACATTCGTCATTATGACAGGTTCTGTCAAATTAAAATATGTCCTACATCAGCAACCTGTGTCAATGGCGCCACGGTGCTAAATCCTACTTGTTTTGCATCAGTAAAAGGCAACACTACAACATGTTGTTATAAACAGACTAAGGGAGTGCGCCACGCTAGTGCGTGGCGAACCCGAAGTGATTCACTGTCACGCCAAAGCATTTCACATATCAGCAGAGGGAGGGGGAAAATGCACATAGTCCATGTTGAGTTTGTTTTCTAGACAGTTCAAGTGCTTTTTTAGGTGATGTGAGACTAATGCCCTGTCTACACACACAGATATTTTTCTAAAGGCGTGTCAGTGCTGACTGATCTAACTTATACACCTACAGTATATAACCTATATTTGAT
>JAPQRN010000002.1:4191026-4203644 GCA_037367275.1 Coranthus polyacanthus
CACACACACACACACACACACACACACACACACACACACACACACACACTAATATCTTAGATTTCCTGATGTTTGTTCTCTGCTGTTATCTGTATTCATGACCTCTGTTTAAACTGACCTGTCAGAAAATGGTTTACTAAGCAGAAAAAAACTCCTTATACATAAATTACACCTGACACACAGTGACCTTGGGATGGAGACGAGGAGGATATACGGACAAAAATGTTCTCACGATCAACATTTTCAGTTGATGGTGATCATTATCACGATAGTCGTCAAATCATGATCTCTTTGTTGAAGAAACTAAATGATTATTTGTGGTTTTAAAGTATGTGTAAAAGACAAAACAAGACACAAACAACAAAAGACGGAAGTGATGTAAAACGACATACAAGAAAGAAAGCAATGTAAAAGAAGTAATAAAATCAAAACGATGTAAAAATGCAGCAAGATAAAAACAACATAAAAGACCTAAAGACAAAACAAAACAAAAACGACATAAAAAATGAAAACAAATGAATTTCACATAGGGATCAAATAAAGTGAAATCTGATTCTGAATCTGAAAACGTAAAAGTAAAACAAGACAAAAATTACGCAAAGAGACAAAAATGACATAAAAGACACAAAACAAAAACAGTGTAAAAGACACATGATGAAGTAACAGGACAAAACACACCTGTAGATTTCACGATTTACTGCTAATTTTGTTCATGTTGTTTGTTTGTTTGTATGTTTGCTTTTTTCAAATCTGGTGCAGTCAAATGCATTTTGAGCTGTTATTCAACAAGATGAAACTATCACTGTAACAATAACCAGCATCGTTACATTGCTCAGTGAGCCGTTACCCCAGAGAAGGAGCTCCACCCTGGGCTGGGGATTCAACCTGAAGCCCCGGGCCACATGGACGACTGTGTGATGTTTCCTTTGGAAATAATAATGTAGCAACAGAGGCTTATCTAAGCAACGTAACAGCAATAAAATCTACAAATACTGTGTAATGTTTCGACGTGCAGGGAACCGCATGGAAGTCAACGTAAGTTCTTAGACGTCGGAAACAGACGACGTGGACCAGGAGACGTCGTTAAGTAGCAGAAATTGTTTATTTGTGCATTTTCTTCCCCCGACCCTCTTTCTAACCAAGTTGTTTTTATGCCTAAACCGTAACCATGTCATTGTCTAGACATCTTTCAGACTACCTCACATACCCCACACACAAACTGACCGACGTCTAGTGTAGGTAACGACTGACTGTGCCCACTGATTGTGCAGGGAATTGCGCAGTGTTTGTGCCACCAATCTGCTTCGTTTTTTGCACATATTCACAAAAGATTTTGTGCTGATGATATGCTAGAACACACGTCCATAAAATTCTGCGCCTGAGTGTAATTTGCCCTTGTTTTGCATCAGGTGTTTCTCCACATTTCAGCCACAGATTGGTCCATAATGAAAACAGCAAAAACCCTCAGATTGCATGTCTTTAATGAGCAGAGACGCGTGACACAGAGCTCTCCGCAGTCACAGGTTTCATGCTTCTATGGTATTTTGTGTCTTTGGCACAATCTACTGAAAGGTTCATCAAAATAGGCTCGAGCTATTAATGACATCTGCCGTTAATTGAGGCAGGTCTGAAACACGTCTGATGAATGTCTGACTCTTAAAATAATGTTATGTGTCACTGAGTACATCTGGGATTTTGCAGAAACATTGCTACTGATGTTCTTTGTGGTGTCACAGTTGGATGTGTCACAGCGTCTCTGAACTCCAAAGGAGACGGTGCGCATTTAGGCGCACGACGCAGCAGCTGCAACTTCATTAACAGCAGATCAGTCAGGATCTGACGGTCATTAATACTACGTGTTCTGCAACTGTTACACTCTCGGATTGCAGGATAATAAGGATATATGGATATGTAATCCCTCCGATATCTGACTGAAGATGTCACGCTTGGTGTCATTAAACATTAATTCAGTATCATTCAAGCCTTTCAAACAGGTGGTATTTGCACCAGCCAAACTGCGTGTAGCAATTTGAACTGGTCTTTAGTGAATTAGACGGTTTTTGCAATGAGGCTTATTTGCATAGAAAGCAGCCAATTTTATGCTGAATGTATGAATATTCTCTAATTTACATCCATGTAAATGGCACAGGCCACCGCTGTCTGCTTGGCAGTGCAGTTTGTAGTGAATTAAACCCTTTGCACTGCTTTGTGCATTACAACATTTTTGTCTCGTTTGCACCGGTTTTGCGCCCGCAAAAGCCACGCAATCCTTGTGGATTCGACCCTGCGTGTGGAAATGTGACCCTGAGCATCAGTATGTGTTGAGTTGGGAGTGAGAATGTGCTGACATGAGACTCGTTCCAGTGTCTTCAGAAGCTGGACTGAGGAGTGTGGTATCCGGTGTGTCTTACCTCCGGTGCGTCCCTGTCCAAGGTGGACGGCGGGCTGCAGACTGTCCTCTCGGTTCAGCAGGTGAGGAAGATGATGGAAGATGGAGGGAAGCTGCAGGACGTTTTTACTGCTGCTCACGTTCCACAACTTCAGCCTGGTCTCCTCTGGACACAGACAGAGACGCCGGGTTACCACGGTTAAACATGGGCAGGTTAGACGAGTTAAAACCAGTTCAGACCAGGTTAAATCACTATCGTCCTCTGGGGTCGAAGACGTTTTTCTAATCTTACCTTTGTCTCACCTGGTCTCCTTGTGTATTAATCCTGATATAACCTCATTTTTGTTTCCATATTTTGATTTTGAACAAACATTTCATCATTTTGTCGTGTTCTGATCATAAAAACAAGTCTTTTGTGTCGTTTTCATCAGTTGAATATGAACTCAAGATTGTGCTCATTTCCTTTTAACAACATTAAGTCAAGATATAGGAACAAAATAAGCTCCAAATCACAAAATCAGGGACTTCAGATGTGTTTTTGTCTCGATACAGGTTGATATGTGTTTCACTTAGTTTTCATCTTGTTTAATCTTTACAAATAATTTCAAACCACAAATAATCGTCTGGTCTGTTCAACTTTCGTAATAATTATTGATATCGACTGATACGAACATTTTTATCATGAGAACACTTGTGGCTGTATCGCTCAGACCTACATGAATGTATAAAGAGCGTTTATGAAAAAATTTAATTCTGAAGCAGCAGCAGCAACGTTCTTGCAGTGGCTGCAAAATCTGTCTGTGTTGTCTGTTTGTAACATATATATAAAGGAAATACTGAGGACCCTGTAGAACCCAACAGACTCAGTGACCTGGTCCTGGTCCTGGTCCTGGTCCTGGTCCTGGTCTCAGACTGACCGGAGAGGCTGCTCCAGGTGCGGTTGATGTCTCGTAACGCCTGTTTCTCAGCGATGGCCCTCTTGATCTCCTCCAGGACCAGGTTCAGCTCTTTGGAGCGCCGCAGGTTCTCCTGTTCAGCCGAGTGGAGCCGCTCCCTCAGAGCCAGGAACTCCCTCTGGTAGATGTCCACCACATCACCTGCAGAGACCGGGACCGAGACAGAAACAGGATGAGACCATTATCAACAACAGTCCTCTGTTTTGTATCGTCTACACCTCAACACATCGACATCCACGGATGAGTTTAATCCAGATCCTCCAGCTGAAACTGCTGTGAAAACACAGCTCTGTGAAAACCAACACTGACTTCACAGGAGGAGAAGGTGAACTACAGTAAATCTACTCTCCAAACACACAGAGTCTAGTTAAAACTAAAACTACTTAAAAGTCTAACAGGTTTTATGAGCTGAACAATTGATCAGTTAATGAAAACACAAACAAAAGTGACTGTAATCAATTAAATGGTTGTTACTTTTATAACAATATAATAATAAAAAAAATATATTAATTACTTAATATATTTTGTCATTTGTATTTTGTTGGGCCAATAAGATAAGATAGAATCAACAAAATGAACAAAAATGAACAAAACAGCGCACAAAAGGAACAATATACCCCAAAAAATAAAGAAGTAAAGTAACCACTCAACTATTTACAACGTGCTGACCAGGGACGGACCGGGTTTCAAATAAATGTACGTCAAATATATATGAAGTGCTTCTGATTATGTTGTCATTTGTATTTTTTTCAGAGATGTTAAAACAGGATGGAAGGGATGTGAGACAGAAAAGTATAGAAAAGTATGAGAATAGCAACAAATAAATGAAAACATTAAATAGAAAAGAGAATGAAAACATTAAAAGCAATAAAAACAGATGCACAGACAATACAAGGAGAATAAAAATCACATCACAAAAATAAAAGGAAAAGAGAACTAAAACCAGTAAGACAGTGTGATCTAATGTTATAAAAAATATAAATAATGGTGATTTCAGGAAGACAGATGGTGTTGTCATTTTTTTTAATATGGAATTGGTGCATGTTGCTCATTGATTCATTCATTTTTCATTTGTCGTCGGTGCTGATGCCGGGTCACGGGATTATTCATTATGAATATGTGGGTCTGTACCAGCTCGTCGTCATCAACAGGTAGTGGGGAAAAAAATGACATATAATCTGAGTAAAACATGAAGCTAAAATGCTAAATCCCACATCTGCTGCAGCGAACATCAT
Organism: Coranthus polyacanthus; assembly: GCA_037367275.1. Classification (NCBI taxonomy): domain Eukaryota; kingdom Metazoa; phylum Chordata; class Actinopteri; order Kurtiformes; family Apogonidae; genus Coranthus; species Coranthus polyacanthus. Next base: position 4,195,607 of record JAPQRN010000002.1, read on the forward strand.
CCTCCATCATCCTCGGCTGCATTAATGCAACGTGAAGGTAAATCTGCAGTAATCCCTGTTCGACTCACGCACCATTTCCATTTACTGACCTCACAGTGGGATATTAGGACTGTTTACCACGAAATAAAAGGCGACTGTGTGAGCAGAGACACACCGAGTCAGTGTTTAAACTACATGTTAATCTCAGTGTCGGTGTGGATTTAACCAGGTCAGGATTTTAGAAAACTGAGACCAAAACCCAAACCCTCACTCGCTGCGTTTCCATGGAAACAAATATTCCACAAATAACGGGAATAAAAGAAGTACTGTCAAACATTTAAGGATTGTTGAACGCCTTGATGGTCAAAAACCTCAGATTATCTGGTGTGTGGATTATTTGTATTTGATGTTCCAATCCTAATGAGTTGGAATTGTTGCCATTATTATTTTTATTATCATCATTTTTCTCCACTCCAACACTGGCACCGAAATTGGTCCAACAACTGTCCCGCTGCACCCATATGTTTTCACAGTTATCTTGAAAACAGTTTGGTCTGAAGTAAAAATTATTTTCTCCTTTTAATCTCTAAATATCTGCATCTTTGCTCCACTGAGGTTCGGTTCAAAAATTGTCAAATTTCATGACTTTTTGCCATTTTTTCAAACTATTTCCGGCATCTTGTCCGAAACGACTGGGCCGATTGTCACAAAAATGAGTCAGGAATTTTGATGTTTGCTCTGAAAGAGGTGTTCCAATGTTTGGAAAAAAAAATATATTGAGCAAAATAATGAACAAAATGAACAAAAGGGAACAAAAGTTGCCAAAAGACAAATTAAATAATCACCAAAATAAACTAAAAGGAACAAAAATGAACAAAAAATGATCAAAAATTGGCAAACAGGCAAAAAAATGACATCCCACCAGAAAATAATGTTTGTCCTGTGGTCTGAAAGAGCCTAATAAGTTCCCAGTGTTTGAAAAAATGAAAAAATAATCCAGATGCATTATGTCTTTTATACCAGAGGCTGTTTACACCAAACTTTAATCCACTTTCTCTTAACTGACGCTGGTCAAGTAGAAGATTAGTCCTGATGTCCATAAATGACACTGATGGAAAGACAGAAAATCACAGCTGAAATTAATGGAAATATTAAAATCCAAACGCAGCGTCGGGTTTCTGTCTTTGACAGACTAAAACAGCCTCATTTTGCAGTAATTATTCCTCTAAACCCTCATTAATGGAGGACAATAGTCACATCTGTTTGGCTGATAACTCACACACACACACACACTGATCCTGATGAGTTTTTAATGATGCTCCTGCCCAGTTATTTATCTGAGCTGATGAAATAATCTCCTTCCTGCAGCAGTCAGTCTGTTAAACACAACGCTGTGATGGAAAGACACTGGTTTCCATCTGCACGACAAAGAAAGGAACAATTCAACTGTTTACAATGTGCTCAACGCGGACAGACAGAGTTTGAATTCAATGCACCGAAAATAGATATTCATTACCTTGCAGTATTTTGCGGGGAAGATAAAATAGGATGTAATTTGGGTCGAGCGTAAGGGTTATTGTGGAAAAAACCGACCTCAAGCCTCTACACAGAAACTGTGGCCCTTCTTATCATGGATGTAGTGAACAGTCGTTAGCTTAGAAATGGAGTCAGTGAACGTCATAAAAAGAATCAAACACAAACTTCATGTAAGCACACAAGCGCATACAAATCTTCCAGTAAATAGTGAAGATTTTCTGGAGGCGACGCTCATCCAAATTGTGCAAATTATGCCACGAAAACATTGCAACAAAGGTAGCAGCGACTATTTCATTTCACCACCTGGAACATGACCCGGTGCAGTTTGTAGAGTCAGTGAAATACACGTGAACGGACGTTTCTGATATTATATATATTATATAACCCTGATTCCTTGGTTGGTCTCGTCTCTCTGGACTGTGTGTGATTATTGCTACAGTTTATCTTTATTTAACGCCAACCAGGAGTCATTCTGGTCTCATTGGTTTTAGTTGGACCCTCTAATAAGTGATCTTGTCCATCTGTACATTTTTCGTCCGTTAATCAGATCTCAGCTCAAATAGAAATTTGCCGTGTCAGGCTTTGACAGGTGTGATTGACAGCTCACTCACCAAGTCCGACTTTCAGAGCTTCTGTTTATTTAATACATTTTTTTTTCCCTGACAGACGGCTCCACTGCAGTTCTAGTTAATAAGTTACACTAACAGGACGTGAAATTACTTTGTTACGCAAATGTTTGATGAAGTTTCCGTTTTACCGAGTCAGTAAGCTAGCATTTAGCATTAGCTCACTTGAACAAGTGTTTGTTTGGTAAAGTAACAATAAAACAACTACTAATAATACTTTTAATGTGATAATGAATTAACTGTATAATTATTAAAACTCCTGAAATATGCAGATGAAGTAAAAACCTTGAGCCAGTTGATGTTCATTTCTGTTCATTCCGTTAATCATTTTGTTCATTTTTTGGTCCACCTCATTTTGAGCATGAAAAACCCTGCACACCAACACAAAAATTCAGTAATGTATTAATAACACATAAACTTTCTCCTGCCAATTCTGCGTGTATCAGAATGGTTTCCAGTACCGATCGGATAATATTTTGTTCAAGTGACAGAAGATACACGGCGAGCGTTTAACCAGAGGATGAATGGACTGATCAGAAAACAACAGACAGATTCGTCAAAAAACAAGTTTAATTATCTAATTGAAAAAATAATGGATAGAGAGTGATCGTTAGTTGCCTCAGACGCTTATTGATGAAGCGGCGTCTCTTTTCTCCTGAGACTGAAAAACCAGACGACCATTAGTGGTGAGTCATCCTGAGCTCAGAGGATGCTGGGTAATCTCATCCTTCACCGTGTGCTGGGCCTCATGCTCCTGTATCATTACAGAGACACATATGTACATGTTACCACAGGGAGATGACTCAATGTGACCACCTCCAGCTCTGCTTTAGAGATGTGTGTGTTTGTTACAGTGTGTCGTGTTGTTTGTCCGACCACACTGAGTTATTGATCAGATGCTCTGTGTATGTGTGTGTGTGTTGTTCTGTATTTGTGAGGACATGTCTGTTGGCTTCAAAGAAGTGTTTGAAGGTTCGGACGTTCAAAACTGTGTGACAACAGACGCCATGTTTATCTCTACATGAAATACATGTAAATGATTTAACAAACAGCATATTCTCACAGAGAAAGTCAGTAAATGCAAATCCATCCAAAAGTGTGTTACGAGTGAACATGCTCATAAAATGTATCACTGTGTACGCTGGCTTTCATGGCATTAAATCACAATGGACAAAACGGACCAAGAAATGAACAAAATAATCAACAAAATAAAGAAAAATGAACAAAAAATTACATAATATTAAATAACAACAAGTGACAAAAATAACGAACAAAATGAACAAAAAACCTCATTAAATCATTTAAATGGATGTTTTTTGCTTTACTATCTAGTTAAAACCATGAGAAAATTAATCAGCATATTTTATCGCTATTTCAAGGTTTTGTTTGTTTTTTAATTTCTTGGCTTTTTTTTAATGCACAAATTGACAACGTGACTAAAACCATGCGGATGTAAACACACCTGGTGACGTAGAGACTGAAATCACATGAAATGAAGCAGACGGTCATTTTCTAATCCTCCATATTATCCTGGGATGTTGAGACTAAAGTCCTTTTCTTGTGATAAAGTACGTGGCCCTCCAGCTGATTGATGAGCCTGTAGGTGATTCATGACTGATTGATTGTCTTCTTCAATTCCATGTTGCTTTGTATTTCTTGTCTTGGATGAGGAGGCTCACTGCTGATGAAAGTACATCCTCCTAATTCACTCATTATCACCAGAAAAACGAGCTTCGTTATCTCGAGATGAGGTCATTATTTAGTTTTCTCTAGATAAGTAAATAATTAGCTGTGATTAACTCAAGATTAAGGCATTATATAGTCATTACAAGCGCGACCTTCTGGGATTCCAGAGGTTTGTCTGAAGGATTTGTTTCACCTCTTTTACCTTTAACATCCAACCTTTTGGTTTTCTGATTGAATTTAACTCCTGACGACTCCGTTTAGGTTTGTTATGTTTAAAAAAATAGACAAAGACAAGTGTAATTGTTTTGATATATTATAGTTTGAGAAGTTTTACTGAAGAGAATTAAGCAACTTCCTAAAATAAAACAGTCTAATAAGAGTCAAATAACTTTGGTTCAATTGGTCTTGACGTAAGATGATGAAATTAAAATACAATAAAATAAAAACACTTGATACATGTTATTTATGAAGAGGTATTAGAGGGTTAAAAAACCTGATATTATGACGATAAAGTCAGAATATTTTAAGAAAAAGTTGCACTAGTAAAACAAATAGAAAAATACTTAGTTATTAATATTGTTAAAATTCCCAGTGGACCCAAACGCAGCAGCTGGTGTTTGTATTTAATCAAAGATTTGATTTATTAACAGATTTGCTCTTTTGAGTTATTTGATATCATATGATTTCCTTAATTCTTTATTTCAATTTAGAAATTTCCTTTTACTTTACTCTCGTAACATTATGACATTTTTCTACGACTTTATTCTTGATTTTTTTTTTTTTATCCTCAGTGTGGTCGTAGTTATTAAATTACATATATGCTGAAAAAGTGTAATAAGTATGACCTTTTTTTTACTTTTTCATGACATAAAAACTTCCATTCACTGGTGTTGATATCATATTTAATGTTATTCCATGAAATATTTGAAGAAAAAAATATATCAGTCTGATTTTTCAATTGCTTTTTTCAATTTTTTAATCAACCTTTATTAAAAAGAGAATAAAATCTCTTCTTTTGTTCAAGAAGACTCACCATTCCAAACAGAATTCATAAAACCAAGCATGACGAAGAAAATACAACACGTCAAAGGCAAACTACTCAGTCATTAAAGGGTTAAACTGCTCAAGAACGCCTCCATCATTTTGTTTTCACTAAAAACTAAAGAGTAATTATTCCTTCGCTGCTTCGAATCAGACCTTTACATCATCATCATCTGTAGCAACAGCTTTTAAGGATGACAAAAACGAAAAAAGAGCAGAAACGTCCTGTGGAAAACACACAATGTGAAGGATCTTCTTTATGTGGTTGCACTTTATGAACAGACTTACTTGAAGCACTCCACGACTGTAAACTAACGAAGATCCCTGACATTTGAATCCAACTCCCACACTTAAAGTATGAGGAAGAAAGATACAAATGAAAAAATACAGTGTTCTCTCATTGAAACTAATTTACAGCCGTAACAGCTCTGACTTTACAGAGAAATATGAAGTGATTGAGAGGAAATGACCTCTATGCAAAAGCAGTGAAAGAAACATCCAGAAAAGCTTCTCACAAACTAAATAAAGGCCTTAAAGGAAGCGAACGGGACAAAGAGCGACAGGAAGGCAGCGTTGAGGATTTACCTGCTGAGTCAGAAAGAGGAGGGAAGGAAACTGAGTCAGCGAAAAGAGACGGGACAGTCCGGGTCCTGGAGCTGAACCACGTTGCTTCATTAGAGAGAAAAACTGCTGAGCAGCCACGAGAACGCAAACAGAGAGACAGCCACGGCAGGAGAATATTCATACCAATCAGATCAAACATGGACAGACGGTGACAAGCTGAAATGAAACCTGATGTCAGTTCTTCTGGTCCTGGATGACGTCAATCACTCAACCCAACTGAACTATGGGAGATTTTGGATCAATATCAGCAAGTGAAGTCAATGCTTTAGTATGTTACAGTGTAATACCGCTGACAGCCACTAGATGCTGTGCCAAAAAAGCCCTGGTTCCCATAGACTTATATTGAACTTCTCTCTAAAAAAAGTAGGTCAGTCATTTTTTCCAGGAGTCATTCTGGTCTCATTGGTTTTATTCGGACCCTTTAATAAGTGTTATGGTCCATCTGTAAACTATGGCTCTGTTAATAAGATTTTATGGTGAATAGAAGCTTTGATGTCTGGCGTGTCAGGCTTTGATTGACATGTGTGATTGACAGCTCGCTGCCTGCTGAGTCTGACTTCGGAGCTTCTGAATTAAACATATTTTTCGTGACAAACGGTTCGACTGTATCTGTGGTTAATGAGTTACATTAACAAGACTGTTTGTTTGTTACACAATTGTTTGATGAAGTTCGTGGTTTTACTGTGTCACTAAGTTAGCATTTAGCATTGCTTTACCCATCAACCCTTGCGTTTCCCCACCTATGCCCTTTTGTCCAAATATGGTCACTTGTGGCTCCTAAAAGCCAACATGGCAACGGCCAAAACGCAAACCAGCAGTTTAACAACAGTGGCTCTGTCCACTTACAGTCTATGGTTCACAGACTGATGCAATGTCAAGCAGCACTGAAGCATATTTTATTTAATCTGTCACATGTCTGTCTATCCTTTAAGTTTAAAAAGCAATATGAATTATAAATGATGCCTGCCATACACTAGACGACTTTGAAAAGACCATAAAAGACTAAAGTGTGACCCTGTTTCACATTTAAAGACAATGTGTGAAGAAAAGTCAAACAACTGGAGATGTAACAAGGTATTTAAATCACCAACAGTCCTGCCTGTAGGGGGCGCTAAAACTACTGTAACGATTTAACCACAGAGGAAGAATAAAACAGGGTGGATTATAAAACTGATACCAGCTCATGCTTTGTTGTATTTTCATCAGACAAACAGCACAGAACGCAGAGTCGAGCCTCAGCGTCGTGTTGTGAAGTAAAAGGTGAGGTCGAGTGCAGTTTATTCTGCAAATAAAGCTGAGGAAATCCTCCAGATACGGCTTCTCTTCTAAACTGCAGACATGTGTGAGGCTTGTATTTCTGCTCTCTTGCCCTGCTGCCACGTCTTATTAGGCTGTTTGCTTGTATATGACATGGTTTGTGCAGCGGGAACAGTGGCTCTGCCAGATTTCCACATATAACACCAGCTAATGAGCAGTCTGCTAAAATTAAAGCTGATAATATCAGTGCTAAGACGGCGTCCTTGGCTCTAAAGGCCTCATGTGTTACAAGTCTCTGAAGTCTGCTTCATAAGCTGGAAGTCAGGCTGTCACCGTCAAACTTCAGCCTGTGATTCACTGTCATACAAATAATTGTGATTAGCGTGAATGTCTTTCTTAAGTAAATAAAGAAAGACATTTTGAACACTGGAACATAGAAATAAAAAGTACATTTCTGTTTGAACAAAATAAGCAGCAAATCACAAAATCTGAGAATCTCTTACATCGTTTTCATCTTTTTTGCGTGTCGTACAAATCATTTCAAATCACGAATAGCTGTCTGCTTTCTGCAGCTTTCACTCACAAAAATCAGCCTTTAAAATGTAAAGAAATGATGCTTTGACATTTATCGACCTACACACAAACGTCAGTATATTTTGCCTCAGCGCCTGAAGATTAAGTATCAAAATAATCAGCAGATTAATCAACAATATCAGTCTGTTACATTACGTGACTACATTTGTCGAAATGCATCAGTAATAATAAAATGACAATAATATAATGGATCATGCGTATTGGGCTCAATAACCACACTTTCTTCACCAGATGAAGATGGAATGAACTGAAAGGCACATCAGAGTTTATTTTTGTCGTCTTTTCACTGGATTATCTGTTTCCGTCTCGTGTGTGTTGGTGTGAGGTAGAAATGTGTTGCCCAAAGGCTCCTCAGCAGCGTCTAACTCTGTTTTTCTTCACGGTTTCTGTCTCATGAACTCGAGGAGAAACACTTTGAGTCTGTGAGAGGAGAAGGAACAGGTGACAACGTGTGTGTTTCAACCTGTCTTTGTCAAAGGAAGTATCACACACACCCACGCACACACACATGTACGAGGAGTGTGAACACGCCTTGTGAGTCAAAACCAGATTAATAAAGTCATGACATCCTCTTCTTTGCAGCTTTTCTGTGCAGATATGTGTGAGAGAAACACACTAATACAAATGCTCTACAAAAGACCTTAACGGATGTCACCATGGCAACTGAATCGATGCTCCGTTAGCCGTTAACGCGA
>JAPQRN010000002.1:4203744-4220360 GCA_037367275.1 Coranthus polyacanthus
GCCCAGTCGGCCCGGATTCGAACCCAGGACCTCCTTGCTGTGAGGCGACAGTGCTAACCACTGCACCACCGTGCCGCGCTTTAGGGTTCATTTTGTTTCATATTCTCAGCAAAATCATTGGAAAATGTTTCAGTGGTTTGTTGTTTAATGGTTTAATGGTGCACAAACATATCACATATCACATAATAGTTTTGAATGTTCTAAAAAAAAAGAGTTTAAAACCACAATTATCTACTTTAATGCTGTTTTTATGCTGTAAATCATTTGTGCCTTATTGTGTTATGCCATTTGCGTCTTGTTGCACTTTTTACATTGTTTTTGTCTTTTTTCGTGGTTTTCATCTTGTTGCATATTTTACACCTGTTACATCTTTTTTTTTCACTCCCGACCCAAAATCAGCCTTTTAACTGTCAAGAACTAATGACTTGTCGTTTAACGTGATAATTATCTATATTGACTGATGACCATGTTGCCCATCCCTACCAAGTGCTCCATTTTTAACCTCGCGTCATTTTAATGACTTAAAACAGGCTGTGAGGTGTGACAAACCAAGCAAACCCATGGACCCACATCTGACCCTGCAGCTCCAACAGCCACACATCACAGCTCCATAGAAAAGAGCTGAAGGCTGCAACGCACACACACAAACAAACATTATCTCTGTGGTCGAACCACCCGCCAGGCCTGGAATGCACTATAAATCAAGCGCTCCCTCGTTCCCGGGGCTGAACTACAGCTGAGCCTGCAGATTAAAAGTGTATGTAAACATTCAGTAACTGAACTGATGCATGACTGCAGCCGCGAACACGGAGCTAAACACGGCTGTCTCCTCCCGTCCTGTCGGCCTGCAACACATCATTAATGAAGCGCTGTCTCGTCCCGTCTCTCAGAGTCCTAACAGGTGATTTCTTCCGACAGATCGCTTCATGTATTTCATAATATTTCCATTTCTTAAGTTGCTTTTCCTGATGTATTATCTTCTTATTTTCTCTCTTTTCTTCCTTTCTTGACCAGAGGGATGACGCTGCAGAAAATCAGCCTTCATTTGGAAACTGACACTACTTTCTGTCTTATCTTTTTTGGGGGAGGACGTATTCAGACACAAGTGGAATGACCTGGAAGTTACTCATAGAAGACGCTCAAAACAACCCCATCCCTCAGAAATTACATTCATATATAACTTAATTGCAAGTCAAATTACATTTCATTCTAAACATGGCATACTGCCAGTTTCATTTCACCAAAAATAATTCGATGTTTAATTTTTAATGTGGTTCATTCATTGTATAAACTTCAAATCTCTATTCAATTTATCAAGACAGAGCCTACTTGAAAAAATAATTTGAGGGACGTCCACAAGTAACAGTCAATGAAAATACCAAATACCAAAATGGACCATGAGTGCACATTATCTGCTTTTGTCCATTTTTGGTTTGAGCATAAAAATCCAGACCCGGAAAACAATTATCCATTAAACCGTTTGCGTCCCTTCTCCTTTCCTTTTTGACGCATAACAAACCGAGCGCTCCTTTGATTCCCTCTGCACCTTTTCCTCAAGTTGTTTTTTTCTGCACAAAGTGGAGCTGTGACAAATCAAACTCGCCTCTCATCCATCTCACTCGTGTTTCAAGACACCTCAGCTGTGAAGGTGAACATCACCAAACGCCCCCTTCAGCATCTCGAAGCGTAACATGCAGTAGAGCTGAAACACAAACACACTAAAAACCTAACAAGGTGCACAATAAACCCAGCGCTCCCTCCATCGCACCGGAGCAGAATGCGGCCTGTGTCCATCTCCATCCAGTCTGAACGTCCTCTGAGGAACGCTGGGTTTGTAGCATTATTGTTGCTAGGCTAGCATGTTTATGTCAGTCTGTGTATAGTGATACTTTAGTATCTTTCTGCACTTAAGTGTTTGCTTTTAGTCGCTGTAACTTGCAGAGTTTGTGTAACGCGTTGTTTTGCTGTTTTGTTTTGCAATGACATGAAACGACGACTTCACACGGTGAAGAATTACCGTTAAGTCTGTGATCTGCTGGTCCGGTTCTGAACTCAGTGCATTGAGTCTGATTTACACAGATGCTTTAGAGTTATGTTAGACTGTAAAAACATGTAGATTCATTATTCTGCACATATTCTGTCACAGATGGATGTACAGTCAGGAACATGTGGACTAGTGTTTATTTCATCTACAGGTTGTCAGTATATTGTAAAAACATGGACCAAAATGATGCAGAAATGCAGAATTTCTAGTCACATACAACAACACGAAGCATCACACACAGACTAAACCGGAGAAAACAAGAAGAAAACTGGTTATAGTTTGGTTGTAACTCAAGTTCATCTTTGCAACATTTTACGTTTACTACATTTAAAAAGAGGGGAGAAAACTGTGATTCAGATCATGGATTGTGATTATACCTCAAAACATCTCACATGACCTTTGGACCAGATCTATCCGGTACATACATTCATCCTGATCTGTTCAAGTATGTGACATTCAGTTTGGTATGACATTTCCGTTCACTTCACCCTGTGAGTCAGAGGCCTATTTATGTCTGGATACTCAGGGTGTGCAGATATTGTGCCAATATTCACATTCTTTTCTTCATTTTAGAGAACATGCATGGTTTAGACGACCTTCCTGCAGCCGGAATGTGTGGCCTCTCTGCACACACTGCACGAGTCAATCGGCTGCCGCCGCGTGGAGGTCAAAGGTCACTTTTGTCCATTACAGTAACAATTCAATTTATTGAAACAAGATGGCTTTGTCTGCAGTGTTGACAAAAAGAGAAAAAAAGCAGAGTCAGTTTGGGCAATTTTGAAACCTTAAAGCTTAATGGATATTTTTCATGAGAGACTTGAAAGAAAAGAGGTAATTTTGTATGGAAAATATACAGGATTTTAATGCCTTACCTGTTACAGTAAGGATTATGGTCAGTTACACAGTTTTAAATATTTACAACTTTTAAAATGTATTTTCAAAAAATGTAAAGTATCAAACCATGGCTGAAAACCGAGGCTCACACCAAAGCGGATACCACAGGATCCCAGTGTCGAAGGAATAAAACATGCTGAGACATTTACAACCGAGAAAAATGTCACAAAGGAAAAGGAAACGCTCCGAGTTTGTCTTTCAACTTCACAGCCAGGCAGAATATTTCTACAAAGCAGTCGACCATCCAAGAATGTGCAACAAAACTGAGCTCCATTCAGAAGAAACAGAGTGAGTCTTTCTGTGATGGAGAAAAGACGGTCCACGTTTAGAACATCATCGCTGCGTTTCACCGGTGACTGATGCAGCGACGCACATGAGACTAATGTCCAGATGAGGCTCATTGGAAAGTTGATGGTGTGTTTTCTGCAAGTCATGTTTCCGTTGCTCGTGGTATTCAAATCCCTTATAATGTCTGATAAATTGATCGCTTCGTGACTCTTAGTTACATCAGTCTTTTTCAAGCAGCGTGGTGCTGAGTTACGGAAGTCTCTCCAACACCTGGTCAACATTTCTCCCTCTCTTTCAATATTTAAGAACAAATGAAGACGTTTTGCTTTCCTTACTCCCAGCGTGATGTGTTGTCTTTCAGAGCAGATGCAAGTACCGTATATTTTTTGGGCAGTTATTATTAGTTTCTTTTGTATTGTTTTGTAGGTGCACCCAAAAGTTGAGTACATGCACTTTCAAATACACCCACTTTCTACATGCATACGTATTCAAACAGCACTTAACATACACTTACTACATTTCAGCCTCTTTAATTTATTGTCTGTTATTTACTGACACTTTGTATCTTTTCAGGTTATTGTCTTATTGTTAATACTTATTTATGTGAGATCATTTTTATAAACCTCTTGGGGTTTTTAGTCTCACCTGCACAGTTTGTTGTATTTTTTTTATCTTTTTATTAGTTTCAACACATCTCTCCTCACGTGACGTCTTTCCTGCTGATGTTGTGATGATGAACTCTGGAAATGCAAATCTCTTAGTTCTAACTTGTGTACAATCAATTTCCACAAAACATGATCATTTTAAGCGTCTGGTTACAATACTTGAACATTTTCCATCTGGCAGCAGCACCTAACCCCCCCCAAGAAACAAGACCAGGCTGTCGGAGTCTGACTCCAGATGAACACATCCTGCTGTGACCAAGTCCACATTTTCTGACAGAAAGTTTGTGTTTTTGTGAAATGAAGACCCATGTCTTCTGAACAGCAAACAGACTATTGTAAAGCAACCTGTAGAGTCAATCAAATCCATGTGGTTAAACATAATTCAACACCGTGTTTCATGTTTCAATTCAATTGTCCAGTGGTGCCCAACCCTGCTTTGTGCCCACAGCATCATTTTCTTCTTTCATGTCATTTCTTCTTTATTTGTTCGGCTCGTAGTAATGCAGTGAAAAAAAATGACAAAACAACTTTGCTCATTCCATGACTGAAAAGGAACTGGAAGAAGGAAGAAGTTTGGTTTGGTTTTCTTCTACAATAAAAACTAAACCAAAACTTTCCTTTTTGATAAATCATTTATATCCAATGGTGTATATATATATATATATAAATATATATATATATGTATATGCCTAGCTCGGGTGACCCTGAATCATCCCTTAGTTTTAAATTCTGCTGCATAGTCTTAGGCTGCCGGGAGACAGTGATGCATCGAGCATCTCTCTTGAAAAAATCTAATCACACCTGTTTTAGTGTCTTTCCATCAGCTCCCAGTAGGTTTTAGGATTGATTTTTAGATTTTATTGATTACTTTTAAGGCTCTTCGCAGCTCCAGATCATATTTTAGACCTTTAAATCCCATATAAACCTGTGTGTAGTCTGAGATCAAATGTCTTTCCATTCAAAAACATCTTGTCAAAATCAACACAATAGATAAATACTTTATTTGTAGTCCCTGACACATCCCCATCATGAAGTGCACAACAAACCAAGTGCTCCTTTGATTTCGATCTGCAGCTTGTTTGTCCACACTTGAGTTTCCTTTTCCATCGTTAAGGGGAGGTGTAGCAGCCTCTTCTTCAACACTCAGAGCATCAGCTGTAGGCGGCGCATCACAAACCGAGCGCTCCTCAGACCCCCAGTCTTTAGTTGGAGGAAAACACAATGAAACTGATGCTGTCATGCACAAGCAGCTCCGTTTCCTGCAGCTGGAAGTGTAAATGGAACTAAAAAACGAACCCAGCACGGGGTGTAATGCACAACGAAACCAAGCGCCCCCGTTGCATTAGCACAGCTCCTCCTCAGATCAAGCTGTATGGCACAAACCAAGCGCTCCCCGATTACCTCATGAGCTGGAGCTTCCCCTCGCATTCAGCATCAATCACCTCCTCTCTATCTGCTCCCCTTAAGCATGTGGTGCAACAAACCGAGCGCTCCCCCCATGACCTCAGAGCTACAAGCATCTTTTTTTCTGTCACATTAAGAGCAGCTGCAACAAAATCGAACCAAATCCCTTCTCCATTTCCCTCCCATTCCTCTCCTCATCAGGCGTGTGGTGCATCCTAAAAAAAAAAAACAAGCGCACCTTTTCGGCTTCAGCCCCTGTGAAGCCTGTGCCTCCCCCTCACATCCACACCATCATGTGTTTTTATCTGCAACATCCAAAACACAAAGCGGAGCTGCAGCAGAACTGAGCCAATCTGTGCGCGAACACCCCAATTATCCACCCCGGTGTGCGGAGCGGGACAAACCGAGCGCGCACACACACACACACACACACACACACACACACACACACACACACACGGCGGGTCTGGTCTTACCTCTGGAGCTGCTGAAGGCGGTGTACCAGGACAGGGAGACCAGCCCGCACAGCCCGAACAACAAGACCGTCAGGAAGGAGACATTTCTGAGCCTCATCTCCGGAGCCCCGGGAGCATGTCCGCGCCGAGAACCGGAGACCACCGGGAGGAGGGAGAGGAGGAGGAGGAGGAGGAGAAGGAGGAGAGGAGAGGGACGGAGGAGGGGGAGCGGAGGGAGGAGGAGGAGGAGGAGGAGGAGGAAGAGGGAGGCAGGTAGACGGCAGACAGAGACAGGTACACAGATCGGCGGAGAGAGCGCGGGGAGGCGGGCGGAGCTGGTGCCGACGGAGCAGCAACAGCGACTCTGAACCGAGAGGAGAGACTCCGATATGAGACACGGAGAGACACGGAGAGAGAGAGAGAGAGAGAGAGAGAGAGAGAGGGGAGGAGACACGAACAGGTAGAGACATTCAAACAACAGAGACACACACATTATGGACAAAAACCTGAATGCATACTCTCAAAATACAGTAAAAGTAGGTCTAAACGTTTGAAAAATGAGAATCTATAAGCAGAGGCGCAACAATTAATCGATTAATTGCCGACGCGTAAATGAAGCCACACTATTTTGATCATGATTAATCGCTTTGAGTCATTTTTGTAGAAGGAAAAAGTCCACATTTTTTTTGATTCCAGCTCCTTAAACGTGAATATTTTCTGTTTTCTTTCCTCCTCTGTGACAGTAAAGTCAATATCTTCGGGTCGTTGATCAAACAAGACATTTGAGGTCACGTTGGGTTTCGGGAAACACTATTTCCTGACATTTTGTAAATGATTAATCAAGAAAATGATCAACAATTAAAAGAATCGTTATTTCTTTGAGTAGTAAACATACATTTACCTCATATGCTTTCAATTCATAACATCATAATAATGGAGGAAATTGGTGTAAAATGAATTTTTAGGAAGGAACAAAAACATGAGTAGGTTTGTTTAGTGGTTTAAACATATTACACTACATTTTATTTTGTTAAACATGTCTTCATACAATATAGTACTTATCAGTAATCAGCTCAAAAATGTGATCGATAATTATCACGATAAATGTCAAATCTTTATTTCTTGACAATTTAAACTAAAGAAACCAGATGGTTGTTTGTGGTTTTAGATTATTTGTAAAAGACATAAAAAGATGAAAATGATGTAAAAGCCAAAACAATATGAAAACGATGTCCTAAGACCTAAGACACATAAGACATAACGAGACAACAACACACCCGTAGTCTCTGATTTTATGATTTTGTGCTTAATTTGTTCATTTTGCTTTATTTTGATTTAATGTTGAGAAAATTAGAATATGCTGAAAATGTGTGCAATCCAAGTTCTTATTCAGCAAGATGACAACAATGTAAACGATGGTTACAAGTGGTTTTAAATGCTGTCTAAGTGTTTTAAATGAGAATTTGAACAAAATAACACCTAAAGACAAAAACAATTGCAATAATTATCATTTTCACAATAAAAATTATGTCGCGGTTATGATAATTATCATATTATCGCCCGACTCTAATACTAGGGATACACCAGTGTTATTTTCTGTTTGTTTATTTTGTTTTGTTGCAATTTGTTCCCATTTTGTGCCAGAACAAAGCCTTTATCTCAATGTCTTTGAATGAGAACAAACCAATAATAAACCAATAATAAATAAATATTGGGTGATTGTATTATTTTTATGGTTTATGTCTGATCTGTGTGAACATGTGGGCACTTTTTTGCTAGAATTGATTTTTTTATATCAGGCCATTTTGTAATATGTTGTAATAATGTTGTATCACATGTACGTTGTCAGTTTGATCGTTTTTCAAGTACTTCCTCCCTAGAGTAGCTTTGCTGTAGTTCAGCTTCTTCCACTATAAACTCACTGCAGTTTGTTAAATCATGGTGTCAAGTGGCAAAAAGAAATGAAACACACATTTAAAAACACTGATGATTTCTGCTGTTACTTTTTCTGGATCTTTTTCTGAATCCTGGGTCATCAGTATTTTTACATTCCTGTTTCCTGTCAGCATCATAAACTTATGAATGTAAAGGTCAGGATTTTATTCATTTTTGGCAGCTTTGCAGAGAACCCAGCTGTGTAAAACCCAGCCTGCGCTGCCACCTGGTGGTCAGTCAGGAGTCTGCAGTTACTTCACTGTTGAATTTGAAGAGATTCATTGAAATTGAAGCATTTATGAGTGAAGACAACACTAGTTTTAAAAAAAAAAAAAAACAGTTGAGAGTTTTATCATTTCACAGTTTTTTCAGTAAATTCAGGAAACACAAATAAAACCAAACATGTTCGTCAGTTGTATCTTCCAAGATTTACAACCTGTTACAACCTATTAATATATTGTCCAGCCCAAAGCAGACAACATACAAATACATCAAATAATAAAAGCAACCAGAACTTGAAACACAAAACTGAAACTCTATTTATATTTCTTTGTGGTTTGATTAGTTTACCTGAGGTAAACACAAACACTGCAACTAACAATCAGAAGCAGTACATAATGTGACTTAATAAATGATCAAAATGTGAATATTTAAAAGTAAATGTAATTAAAATCTAATAAATCTGATTATTTAAATTTAGTGCTTTTGTTTTGATTGTCTTTTTTTATTAAGCAAATTTAAATTTATTTCCCAAATTTCAAATACAATCATATAGCTGTCAGAAACAAACCAAATTCTACCTCGGTAAGCATAGCATAGCTGGGTTTAGACTGAGCCCTGAATGTTTACGTCTGGCTCCACCTCTGAAAAGTACATTAAGTCCAAATAAACAGTGTTCACTTAAAGTTTTATGTACATGAAACTTTAGCTGCTTTTGCACCAGAGAAACCTTTACATAATACTTTGAAGAGTTGGAGAAAATGCCCCCTTTTGTTTGCGTTTCCACTGCAGGAACTAGGGACTATTGTAGGCGTGGAGTCGAGGAATCGAGGAGCTACAACTTAAGAATTGGGAAGAGGGGAGAGTCATTCTCCTTCCCTCCTCTATGTGTTACTGTTTTCACTATGTAGAAGAACAACCTCCAAGCTGTAATTACGCACTGAAAATGTCAGGTTGTTACATGTTTTTTCCTCTGTCTCTTAGTCATTTTAGTACCACGACGCGCCTCCTCATGCACACATGTTCCACCAAAACAACTTTTTTTTTGCAAAGACACTGTCACTGCATTCTGCACTCACATTAGTGTGATTCATCTAAAAAAAAAAAAAAAAACCCAGAGTTGATACCCCTATTCCAGAATGATAGTGGAGGGTGTCAGACCTACCTCCAGCTCTGGCACAGAGCTAACAAAGTGTGGACATAGATCAGGCTACGGACGACTACTGGAGAGGTAATGTGGTGTACAGGTGTTTCAGTTGTGGCCACGACGTGATGATCCAGATAGTATAGCAGTAGCTTGAAGTGTAACTAAGCTTACCTACTTTCAGTATCAAAGAATATGTTGTACCCCACCTTATACCTGTGAGTACTGTAAAATAAAAGATGCAAAACAAAGGTGAGCTCTTGGACTGTGTTTGTGCAAAACAAAGTCATCTATGGGACGCCGGTATGCAGCCTCACCACTGACTAATAGGAAAGCAACTATAACAGCGATGTAAACAACAGCCATAAAAACTCAAATTAGCTTTGTCCAGTCTTTATTGAGCCAATATACAAATGAGGTTATACGACAGGATTTAGACACATCGAAGTGAAATATTCAAATCTGCCTTTCCTTCCAACTTGCTAAGTTTAGGCATCGACCACAGCACAAAGCAACTCAGGGGAAGAAGTTTGAACAGGATTGCAAAAAATAAAAGTGGATCAGCGTGGATTAGATCGAAAAACAAGCAAGCGGTGTGGTATTTGGACGCTGTCCTCGACCACAGACCAGCATTTACTGGTGACGTAAGGACAAAGCGTCGCTGCAGACCGCAGGGTGAAGCACAAACTTATGGTTTCTTGGATACTTTATAACGTAAAAAAAAAAACTTACTGGCATCAGTGGAAGAAATAGTAAGAACATTGTGCTATGTTGAATCAGCCAAATGTAGCCCGTTTATTTTATGAAAAGCATGAGTAACGTTAGACATTGTGCAGTAAAATGGTCCCTGTCTGTTTTACTATGATATGTGACATGTTTCATTCATTTTACTGCTGCATTCATGTGCATGTTACATTTTATTGCTCTGCATGTTTAAGGTTGAGCTCATTTGAACTACTTTATATACTGTTTAATCTACAGCGATGCGTCATATTCCATGTGTGTGAGATGCTGCTAAACCAACCATTGTGGCGTAAACCCTTGATAATCTGATCAATAAGGAAACTATCAGCCATGTAAACACTAGGTCTGACCGTTTCTTTCTTTCTGTGACCCACATGGGGGCAACATTAGGTGACATGATGAGTTTCTGTGAGAGACAGAAACCTAGAGGCAGAAAACAAAACTGTTCTATGGGCATTACAACTTTTTTTGTTGGAGACATTAATAGATTTAACAATTGTTGGACGTCAATGGTCAAAAGGCTTGTAATAATGAAAAAAGTTCATATCTGATCAGAAAGATTTTTAGTCAGACTGAAGAAATATTGTCCATGTAACCACAGCCTCTGAGGAACCATGACACCAGAACACCAGCCCACCATATCATGTGGTGTTGAGGGCGTGGATGTGGATCAGTTCATCAGAGGAGGCTTTGCAGAAGGACAGAGAGCAAGCAGGACAGTCCACATATACGCCTAGTCTACCAAAGAGGGAGGAGGAGAGGAAAGCAGAGGAAAAGGACTAGACTGAGGATAGTGGCAGAGAGAAGCTTGTTTCTCTCCTGTTGTGACAAATAATGTAGTCATTACTGTAGCAGCTCAGACTCCAGGGATGATCATTCCACCCAAACAAACAGTCCCTACTGTGTCCTTACCTTCTGATTCTTCTGTAAGTTACTGTTATCTCAACCATTCCTCTCCACTCAACCTCCCAGTAACGACGACCAGTCAGACCAGTTGTACGCAGCAGCTGGCCCCTGTCAAACGTCACCTCTCTGGTGGGGAAGGACCACGAGCTGGGACTCACTATACCCAAACATATGTATGGTGAGTCTGGCAAAGTCTCCTGTCCAAGAGATCTTCACTCCACAGAACTTCAACTGCATCCCAAGGGAGACTGGGGACATTGAGTCCAAATGGGCTGTGATCAGCACCTCTATTGTGGCTGTATGGAACATGACATGGCAGAAATCCCAGAACCCAGTGGTGGATGCCAAGGGGTTAAAGGAGTCATCACGCTGAAGAGGAGTCCTGTCAGGCTTGGTTGGCTCCAGAGTTGTCTGGTAGTGGGATGAACTCTGCTGGAATAAGCACGGCTATTTCAGACAGGATTATCATTCCCCTTCCTTCCAGCATCTGTGTGTTACCGTTTTGAAAGTCCTCCTGATATGTGAAAGAACAACAACCTCAACTACGCACTGAAAATGTCAAATTTCAACAAACACACGTGTCTTTATGTGACATTTTCTTTTGTAGGGTTTTAATCTTTTTAATACCATAGCACTATTTTACAAAGACACAGTCACTGTGTCCTGCACTCAGTGCTGCCCAAGACGAGTGTGATTTGTTTAAAGAACTAGACAAACAACCCAGAGAATTTTTACCCCGATTTCAGAATGATAGTGGATTGAGCCAGACCTACTTCCAGCACTTGCACAGCTCTAATGAAGTGTGGAGATGGGTCTGGATGAGTGGGACTACTCCAGAGGCAGGTGAGCTTTAGCAGTTGTAGAAGCAAAATCCTTGTGAGGGAGAAGTTTGGTGATGCCATAGAGCATGACTTTTGTCTGTTTCTCCCACTGTAAACACTGTAAACAGTGTGAGCTTTCTGCTTCAACTCTAAATAAGCAGACTTCAATTTATAGCAGAAGGCTCTGAGTTTGAGGTGCCATCCAGGGGTAACCCAACAAAAATATTATTTGAAATGTTAAGCACATCCACTACATGGAGCCATGAACCTACGTTATGAACCCATAAACACCAGTACCCACCAGACTACACCAGCAGCAGCAACAATCACCCACAAGCCAAAAACAAGACAACAATGTCTAGCAGGGAACACTGTTACGCAATGAATGCAGCTCTAGGCTGGGTCCGCCCCTATCCATGCTCCCCCAATTAGGAGGGGCCTGTATAAGTGTCCAGCAGTCAGAGCTCATTCGCTCCCTTGCTCCAGACAGACAGTGGTGAGAAGGCTGACCCTGCAACAAGTGTTTGAAATAACCTGCTCAGATTGTTGATTCTTGCTCCCTCTTTCTCGCTCCAGACGGTGGAATTCTGTTGCTGTTTTGTCCTCATTTAGCCTTTTGTTGTGTAGCCATTTCCTTCAGCCTGCTTTAGCCTTTGGCCCTGTTTGGCCCCAGCTCATTTTCACATTTTTGTTTTGGTTGCAATTTTCTTTTAAACCTATATTTCACTATTAAAGAGTATTTGGGCCTTTTATATCTGTTAATAAAATCCATAAATGTAATGGATTTTATTATATCATATTTATTTGTGTTCTGTTTATTAATCTGTTCTCTTTCTCTTAGATCCAGCCTGAGTTCTGCAATTAAAGTATATATATATTTTTTTGTGTCATTTACAATAAAATTGTTATTGTTGACTTAAGTTATACTCACCTCTGCCTGTCCTTCAGAAACTAACCTGTATGTCTTTAATTTAACATTACTGATTAACTGGTGCTGAGTGTAACCACCCCTACTCCCCTGCCACAAATGCAAACCAAGGAAATGCAAGGTTCAATTGACTTCAGATTTGGTCAGTCCAGTCCATATGTTCAGGGCAGACCTGCGAATCTTGATGTCTAGCCATGAAACATGAAATTGTTATAACACAAGTGTTTTTTGGTTTTTTTGGTCACCAGCAGTAAAGGATGCAGTCAGGCTGAAGGAGTCCTATCGAGCTTGGCTGGCTTATGGGACTCCAGAAGCAGCCGACAGGCCAAGCGGACTGCAGCTTCGGCAGTTGCAGAGGCATAAACTCAAGCATGGGAGAAGTTCGGTGAGACCATGGAATATGACTTTTGGATGGCCTTTTGGAGATTCTGGCAAACTGTCAGGCGTCTGAGGAGGGGAAAGCGTTGTTTCACCCACACTGTTTACAGTGTGGATGGGGGTCTGCTGACCTCAACTGCTGACATTATTAGATGGTGGAAGGAATACTTCGAGGATCTTCTCAAACCCACTGATACGCCTTCTGTAGAGGAACCAGAGCCTGGGGACTCGGAGAAGGACTCGGCAGCTGGGTGGCAAGGGTGGATGAGATCCCTGAGTTCCTTAAGGCTCTGGATGGTGGGGGGCTGTCTCAACGTCGCAGGCTTTGGACAGTTCCTCTGGCTTGGCAGATGGTTGGTGGTGGTTCCCCTCTTCAAGAAGGGGGACTAGAGAGTGTGCTCCAACTATAGGGGAATCACACTCCTGTATGTATTTTCTCTTAGGTTATTTATTAGGTTAGGTTATTATTTACTGTTACTTTCAGGATCTTTCATTAGTTCCTTTAGTAATTTTGCAATATTGCTGCATTTTTAACAATTTATTACCAAGCTATTATTACCATGTTATTACTGAGCTGTTATGTCACCAAACAGCTTGTTTATCTGATGTTTGTAACAAACCACAAACAGTGAATAGGTTCAGTTTGTATGTTTTTAATGCTAAGGAAGCTTAACGTGAAGCATCAGCTTTTTGTTGACAAAGATATTAAAGCAGTAAAAACAATCAACTCTTCATGAATAAGTACTGATTACTCAGTAGTGATTAAAGAGTACAGTTACAGCTGACTGAATGATTATAGACTTAGATTAAAGGAACAATCTGTGTAAATGTATGACGTCACTCCTCAGTGATGACATCATCAGGGCTTTTGGGGGCGGGGCTGTTTAGCATACTGGATGGCATCGAGCGCAGCGCCAATGTCAAAGCCTTTGGCCTGAAGGAGGCGAGTGAGCCAGCCGCCTTCGTCTGTAAAACCCATTGACAGCATCTGAGACAAGGACTCCACCAGGTGGGGGTCAGCCTCTGGGGAGGGTAGAGGTCAAAGGTCGGATCAGAGATAGCAATAGTAAGACTCAAACTATGACGAAATTAAAGAACATTTCTAAACAGAAGATTCTGATCAAAGAAATAGATCTGGACTCACCTTGAGGCAGATGAGGATACAGCGCCGCCTCTCTCAGTCCTGATGGTCCCTGCTGGTCTGAAGGAGGCCCCTGGTTCTGGTCCCGGTCCCGGTCCTGCAGAGACTGCAGCTCTCCGGTGGATGGGTCGACCTCTCTGCAGCTCAAGTCGGTCCACTCCTCATCAGAGTCTCTGCCTGATGAGGAGACCTGAAGCACACAAAGCCAGCTTTAACACTGACTGAATGACTCTGGACCAGACCCACAGATTCATATAGAGGTCTACATGATTTACTACTTAATAGAGAACACATTTAGTTTTGAATTTCATGGTTTCATGTAAGTATTTTTTTTTTTTTGTTTAGTCAGTTTTCTGGTGGGTGGGGGATAAAAAATCTTGAGGGTGTGAGAGACAAAAGTCAGGGTCTGTAACACCCAAACAATAAACTTCATAAACTGACCGCTGCTCCCTCTTTGGCTCCGTCTTCTTTGCAGGGTCCGCCCCCTCCATCTGCTCCATCCATCTCCACGTCACCCTCACTCTGAGGGGGCGGAGTCACCTTGGTCCTCTGGCCATCGTGTTCCACATCAATGTCCACGTCGATACCTGAAAAGAAACATGAAAACTACATCAAAACTCTGATGAAGAATGTAACCTGAAATAAACTGAGACAGAATGTCAGATAAAAGCAGCTCGGTTCTGGTTTTTACTCCAGTGTGTAGTGGTTTAGTAAATCATGTCTGATGTCATTCATTCTATCATCTGACTTTTTCATCAAGGCTTTGATGAAACCTGAAACACTAAACCTAAATAAAAACTAAAAAAAAAAACGAGTCAACTCATCCAAAAAAAACCCTAAAACTAGGAGTTTCAATTTAAAAAGAAATAAATGTAAAAAAGTAACAAAATGTTTAAATGTGACAAATAAACATTTAAAAAACGACCTCTTCATTGGTTAAAAAAAACTCAAATTAAACTGAAATTAAAAATCAAAGATGCAATAGAAATAAGAACTCTTCACTCACCCAGTGGACTCAACATGGCCGCCACACCTTCTCCAATGTTCTTCAGGAAGTCAACATTGGCCTGGGAGGCTGCAGGAAGGGGTCAAAGGTCACTCAGGGTCATTAATTGAGCTCATCAGTCATCACTAACACTAGTCATAAAGAAGACACTGCAGTAATGCTGGTTTTACACACTTTACTGAAGCAGCAACACAAAACACAACATTACATTAAAAAGCTGCTGATGATTACTGTCATATCAATGAGTTGTTTGGTCAATGAAAAATGTCGATCAGTGTTTCCTGAAGCCCAAGATGATACAACCCCAAAGACATTCATGAGGAAAAAAACGTATTGACACTGTGGCCATGTTAAGATGAGGACAGACGATGGCTGAGTCCGAAATCTCTCACTACACAATATATAGTGAGTTTACCAATATGTAGTGTCATCCAAGGAGTGAAAATTATTAGATCCTGCACTCAAAGTGTCACACAATGCATTGTGAAAATTAGTGACCACGGCATGTCCACTGCTGTCTTATAACAATGTCATATTGACATATTTTTTAGATACGAAAATTACTGTTGTGCAATTGCACAGCTGACAGTTATGATACAAAATTATGAGTGTCCTAAATCTCTGTTTGCTGTTCACCACTGAACACGACTGTGTGTTTATTATAGAGGGAGGAGTGAAGCAGTGAACAAAGGCGTGATTTGGGACACAACCCATATTTACACTGCGGCCATTTTGAGATAAGAATGGACAGTTTTTACATCTCTTATGTGATGTTTTTTTGGCTTTTTGTTTGATGTTTTGGCTTGATGGTTTTTTTTTTTTTACATTTTAACCATGTTGAACGGGTGTTCTCGTTCCATGTTTTTTACATGTTCAGGGCTCAACAATAAGGCTTGTCTGAGGCAAGTGAAATGCCATGCCAGGCTAGTAAATCTAAAAACAGACCTGGTGATCAGACAAATGGTAAAAAATAATTATACACATTGATTTTTCCAGAGCTGATGATGACAATAGCTAAAGACTGAGCTATCATGCTTCCTTCTGATCTCTCAATTTGTATGTGGGCAAGTAAAATCCTGTTTGTAGGTGTTTTTTATTCGCTTTGTTTTTTTACATGTTACATTAAGCAGACAGAAGGCCCTGATTGGCCGATGACAGCTCAGTGAATACAAACAGTAAATACTGACCAGAGGGGGCGCTGCCGTCGTCGGCTGCAGCAGCAGCCGCTGCAGCCCCAGGAGCAGCTGTGGAGCTGCTGGAGGCTCCAGACCGGTCCTGATCCTGATTCAGGGTCCACATGCAGTGTCTCATTCTCTTCATCCACTTCCCTCGAGGAAACCACTAAAAGCACAGTTCATCCAATCTAATCTTAATGTGACTCTGACCATTCTATTTGTTTTATTCCCTATTTGATCTTCATGTACTTAAAACATGCATGAACTAGACCACCGCCCCCTTCCCATCATGCCCCTCACCTGCAGCGGGTGCCATATGGGCAGCAGAGCATGCTCAGTGTGGATCCCTTGGGCCTGGCAGGTGGAGCACAGATCGTAGTTTGGACACACTGAACACTTGAAGCGTGTTCCTGTCACGGGACCGTTGCAGGCATCACAGGTCACGTTAGGGTGAAGGGCGGGGGGCGGG
>JAPQRN010000002.1:4233267-4250870 GCA_037367275.1 Coranthus polyacanthus
CCTCGTGTGTGTTGATGTCAGACGTAGAGGGGGCGGTCCTCGTGTGTGTTGATGTCAGACGTAGAGGGGGCGGTCCTTGTGTGTGTTGATGTCAGACGTAGAGGGGGCGGTCCTCGTGTGTGTTGATGTCAGACGTAGAGGGGGTGGTACTGGCGGGGGGTCAGTTTCTTCCTGCAGGTAGGACAGGTGTGCGACCTGCTCAGAGCGTCTCTCAGACATTGACTGCAGAACACGTGACCACACTTTGTAGAAACCACCAATCGGCCGCTGTCCACGATCTGACATCACAGAAAACAGCAGGAAACACATTATTAACGTGAGCCGTGTGTGACGTCAGCATCATGTGATACCTGTCATGCGTGAGTCTCACCTCGGAGTATGAGTCCATACAGACGGGACAGCTGATTGTCCCTGGAGTACACCTGAAAACACACACACAAGGGCTCATGTGACTGACAGTCTGACCAATGACATGAACTGAACATCTACACGCAAAAGACAAAACGATGTACAAGAAGCAACAACACAAAGATGATGCAAAACAAGCAACGAGACAAAACCGATGCACCTTACTGTTGTCAACTCGAAACATCGTAATGTTTTGAGTTTTGTTGCTGACATTGAAAACTGATCTGCACATTGGAGTGATCACTGATGTTTTATTCCTGTTATCATTTGGTCTCATCTAGAGCTGCAACAATTCAACAATTAATTGTCAACTATAAATTAATAACTATTTTGATAACTGACACGTTTGAGTAATTCTTTAAGGAAAAAAAGTCTAAATTTTGTAATTCCAGCTTCTTAAATGGGATTTGTTTCTGGTTTCTTTCCTCCTCTGTGACAGTTAAATGTATATCTTTGAGTTGTGACCAAACAAGATGTTTGAAGATGTTATTCAAGTTAATGTTCACTATTGTCAGTCTATTGTTTTTGATTTGATTTGAAGTTAGAATGGTTTAATAGTCTTCACATTACATTAATATGATGTGAGGTTCAGCCACTAGAAATGTCCTTCAAATGGTCTACTTTTGACTTTTGTACTTCAAGGACATTTCAGAGTCTGGACTTTGTCCCTTTAACTGCAGTAAGGAATCAGTACTTCTACTTTTATTACCTGGTCCTGCTGTTGTCCCGTAGTGATGACATCAGTGCGGCGTTGAGCACAGGGGCCGTGTCTTCGTCTTCATCGCTGCTCACTACATAACTCTGAGCTGCCGTCCTGTTCTGAGGACCTGAAGGAGGACACCCACAGGAAAATGTTGCACTGTTCCTTTAAACAAACAGGTCGGAGGACTTAAAGTTAAAGTGTTTTACCTTCATCCACCAGCTGCAGCGGAGAGGACAACATAAAAACAAAAAACAGATCATGATGAAAACGGACAAAGAAAACAAACTTTAACACAAAGACATATTAAACACTTGAAACCACAAGTGTGTCAGTGTGTAAGTGTAAGTGTGTTAGTGTGTCATTAGTGTGTGTGTTACCAGTACAGAGTCGCTGTGTGTCAGGTCGACCACAGTTGTAGGTTCAGATCCCTCACAGGTCAGATCCACAACCTCCTCCACACCTGCAAAAAAAAGTTTTTATTGCGAAAGCATTGCCATCTTGTGGTAGTCTTACATTACTACAACACACAAATACCTGCAGTCACTGAAATCAGACAATACCATTTAAAATGAGGAATCCGAACAACAGAAAATAAAATTAAATTCGGTCTTTTCCATTGATGTCTTTGTCCCACCATGTCTTGACTCATTGTCCAATCACAGGCCGCCGTTGTGACTTGTCCACAGAGGCTACATTTGTGACGGTCCATTACATTTCAAATCCATTTTCTCAGCTATTTCCAATCCAAATTTAGTTGGTAGTGTAGTTGTTGGAATTGAGACATCGCTGATGTAATGGACACATCCTTATGGTTCTTGTTGTGTATGTGACAGTCTAAACACCGGTGATGATATGCCTGCATACGTTTGTAGATTGTAAAATGTGTGTGTGGTTAGTTTCACTTCCATCATCATGCACTGTACCGTTAACAGCATGTTTCTAATTTGTCCAAAAATATATTTATTTCGTTGACTACATTGTAAAGTGAGACTCTTCTCATCACAAGATTTTCAGCTCAATATAAAACTATGGCGCAACAAAACAGACTATGGTGGGACGCCACAGTCTTTATCATTAATGGGAAACCCTGATAGCTCAAAGAAATCCAAAACAAGTCTTGTAAGAAAACCCTGATGTCTCACAAGGCTGTAATTTATTGTATATGTACAGCCGTGGAAAAAATTAAAGAGACCACTGGTTTTACTATTTACAGGTAGGTAACATTTCTCCCAAATTCCAAATTCTTCCAATTCCAAATAAAACCAGTGTCATTTGAAGCATTTATTTGCAGAAAATAACAACTGCTCAAAGCAACAAAAATGAAGTGATTTCAGACCCTAAATCAGGGGTGTCAAACTCCGGTCCTCGAGGGCCACAATCCAGCATGTTTTAGATGTTTCCCTCTTCCAACACACCTGATTCAAATGACCAGTTCATCATCAAGCTCTGCAGAAGCCTGAGAATGATACGATCATGTGAATCACGAAGACCACAGTTTGACATTCAGATTCAGATGGACTTTATTAATCCCTAGGGGAAATCCATGTGTCCTTTAGCTCAAGAGATGAATGTAAAGCAAACTAAATAAAATAAATGGAGCGTAGTGGTAGTTCAGGCAGGCCATGAAGTCAAGCTTAGTCTTCATATCAGCACATGACTGACACCAGCTGATCTCAATGTCAGCCACATCAGCTGATTCTCTTCCCCACATCCCATTGGTTACTCTTACTCAGGGTGCCATATTTAACCTGCTCAGCTATCATTGCTGCTCTTCTTCAGAACCCACCTCCACCTTTTTGTTCTGTAACTGGCTTAATCAGTGTCATTTTGTTGTCATTTGATGCCTGCTCTGTTCTGTTCACTCGGGGAGTCTTGATGCTGCTCTTCCTGCCCAGGCTTCAATGTCTGCTCATGGAAGAGCAGGAAGGTGTGCACTTCCTGCTTAGGCTTTCCACGTATGCACGTGGAAGGGCAGGGAGCTCCCAGAACAGAGCCATACCGCCAAATACACATAACTTATGCAGATGAATACTTCATTTTTGACGAGAGTGTTCCTGACTGAAATGTATATGTAAAAACCACAGAAGCTGGTACCTAACCCTAACCATCAGACTGAATGATTAAACACAAACTGTTCCTGAACACACCATGCTGCGTTCATAGGTCAGTGTGAGAATGGGAAATAACACAATAAATACTCACCGTCTTCAGTGTTGTCCATCACATCGATGGTCTCTGTGGGGGGGCCAGCGTCCACAGCGTTGGCCGTCCTGTTAGCGATAGCTGCTCTGTTAGCGGTTGCCACTGTGCTGGTCTTGGATCCGGTTCTGGAGGCTGGAGGTTCGCCGGGCCTCCTCCTCTTCCTCTGAGCCTGAACACACAGTTATTGCATGACATGTTTACCTGCACAGGTAACCAGAAACCATCAGTACATTTGATTTACTGTCAGTGCAACACAGCAGGGTCAATTTCACTTAGAGCTGGATTCTGACCTCAGGACTTTAAACGTACTGACGGAAATTAATAAAAATGAAATTGAGGAAGTTGGTGAAATGACACGTTTGTTATTAAAGAGAGAGTAAACAAGTGAACAAAGGCACAGCTGATACTGGTTCTGTATTGGTTCAAATGTGAACTCATATCAGTATTTATCATGATGTAAAATGAGATCATGCTGACAGTTTGAATAGTGTTCTGATAAAAACTGAATCCTGCAGAACATGAACATCAACACATTCTGATACTCAGTATAATGACACATGCAGCTCTCTGTGTGTTTAAAATAAGAAAACATATAGACTTTATTGTTTTAAACAACCTCCATGTACATTCAGGTTTACAAGGTGCACCCGAATGCACCATCAAGTCCCTGTGCTTTTCTGTACCAAACTCCTAAAAGCTGCAGACTGACTGGATCTGTGTCCAGTAAAAATGTCTATATCTGATCATCGTTCTCCACATTTATTCTCAGTCCTGTTTGGATGGTTTTATGGCTCAGCTCTGGTCTGTGCAGATGGTTAGTGTGAGAGAAAAGATGGGACTTACGGAACTGCTCATATTAGAACAGACAGATCCACCACAGACCTGCAGAAACACAGAAAATGAAAATATCAACAGATCCACCACAGATCAGAGCCCAGCATCACGAAGCAGGACCAACAGAGCCAGGATCTTGTTCTGTTTCCCGGTTTGAGAACAACAAATAGCTCTCACGTTATGTGGTTTCATGAAGGTGGTTTTAAACTTGTTCTGCCAACCCAGGCTTTCTGACTCTGGTTACGATCGCGTTCACACAAAAAAGGCAGAGTTGCCACCATGTGACCAATCACAAACACGGACAAGTCCAGATCAGCAAATTTATCACAAGAACAACAAACTATAGTTTTAAACAGATATGAGGAATTTAAAAATAGAAAACAACACAAGACGGAAAGAGACGACAAATTGTGACGGGGTGAATGTGTGATTTAATTCTTTCTAAATAAGTATTTTTAGCTGCAATTGACATTCCAGTATTCTGTCCTTGACTCACAGGCTTTTCCCTAATGTGGATTGGGCAACAGTGATCATTTATTCAACTTTGTTTTGACCCTGGAAGAGTCAATAAAAATGAATATGTTATACGAATTCATAACATATTTTTGTAAGTTTGGGTACTGGAGAAACACCAAATTTCTATTCCAGGATTGAAAAGTTGGGTACTCCCATTCTACAGCTAGTTGGTAAGTACTGGTCAGTAAACATGGAGTCTCCTTCCACCAGCACAAATAAAATGTTTTAGTGGTAAGATTGAAACCTGAGTAAACCTCATAGTGATCAGCCTGTTCAGCAGATGATTAGTATACCCTAACCTTTAATCTGTCTATTTATCTATTTGATTGGTGATAATGATGTTTATTTACCTTCAACTGTTGGTGAATAAACACTCATACAAATACGAGTGCTGGTACATGTTACATAACTGTGAAAACACCTGAAATCTCAGACTCAGCTGTTCATAGTAATGGTTCAGCAGCATTAGTCACTATTTCCTCTTCATCTATGTATATGTGTATGTAACTAGTAACTATCAAATAAATAGATAAGATAAATACATAATAAATAATTGTAGAAAAGTACAGATTATTAAATTGAAACTGAAACTGGAAATCTGAATCTGTCCTCTGTCACCTGCTGAGTTAAGCTAACGTTAGCCTCTGTAAATGGTGTATTAACAGCTTCATATGCGACGTATGACATCTACACCGATCAATAATCATCAATTATAACCGATAAGAACAGGCGGGTTAACGGTGAGCTGCTGGAACACTTTACACCAGGAGCATACTCTGACAATACACCTGTTAGCTGTTAGCCGTTAGCTTTCTGAGTCCTCAGATACAGATTTATAGATGTACTCACCTGCTGTCAGTGTCTGCTGTTGTTACCTGTTATCTGGTGAGTTCAGGTGCAGACGAGCAGTGTTAAACCTCAGAATAAACGGTTCAAACCCACAACAGCTGAAGCTAACGATACTAATGTTAATACAACCACAGCTTCCGTATGGTGCCGCTTCTTCTGCTTCTTCTTCTTCTGCTTCTCGTTCTTCTTGTACAGCGGTATCAGACTGCCTTAGTGAATGAGCGCCCCCTCTGGTGATTAGACGCAAACACTTTGAATCGGTCCTGTATCTGAAACTCAAACACAGACGTAAGAAACACCTTAAAGTGGTATCAAACACTGCCTTATTCTGTCTGTTTCCACATTACTAATTATCAATGACATTTAGTGTATTATCTCTCCTTTTAACACTTTACTCATTTCTACAATCAGTGAATTAAGATGAAAATAAGATATTTATTTTCTGTTTTTATTTACATTATTTCCTGTCAAACTCAAAAAATCATTTTCTTTTTCATCATCCCTTCATCTTATTTTTTACTCAGATTTATTTTAAATAAAATGAACTTAATTCAGTTTATTTCAGTGAATAAACTTCACACACGTTATAACCCAAACTACGTCTACACATTTAATGGTGAAGGAAGAATAAAACAATGTTATTCGCTGCTCCTATATTAATAATAACAAAACATAAATACAGAGGTCGTCATCCTGTTCTTTTTTCTTCACAGAAAACAAACTCAAACACAGTCCATAAGTCCATAACATTTGTTTTAACATAAATATTACTCATTAAGTTCATAATGTCTGTTTTTTTCTTCATACATTTTCTAAACTGAACAATGTTTGAGTAACATTTAAAATCATAAACTACTAATAATCTGCTTTAATGTTGAACACGTCAATGTTTTAAAGTTAAACGACCTCATCTGATCTGCGTCTTACTTTACACATGACTACAAATTTTTAAATCACCTGAATCCTCACGTTTCATCACATGTGACCTGATAAACAGTCTGTTCTCTCTCATCCATAGTTCATCATGAGTCTTGTTTTTGGTTAATTTTTACTCATATATGTGTCGTTCTACTCGTCTGTGCACAAACCAGAATATGTTAGAATAACTGAACAGATGGGGATGCAAGCTTCTCAAAGCACTGGAACAAACAATAACCCATAATGATTTAAAACATGTTTTATTCTTCTACTCCACTACATTTTAGAGGCGATTATTGTAATTTTTTTACAGAGCAGAACTTTTATTTGCATTGTTTTGAGTCAAACAAATTAACAAATCATTTATCTTAGAAAATGTCCCAACTTTTCTGGAAAGGGTTTGTATTTCAGTCAAACATATTAACAGTTTATGACACATGTACAAAAATACACTGTATTCATGACTGTAAAAGTACACGTCCGAACATTAACACATACATTTAAAGAGGCATGTGAGCTGAGGAGAACTCAGGTTTCCTCAGGGGAACACCGTGTACCTGAACTCGGACATCTAACATTACACACACCTGTACAGAGACAGAGGTCGGGTAGATGAAAACATGACGTCCTTTGTCTTTTCCCTGAACACTTTGCCTTGACCTCGATGTTAAACGCCCTGAGGAGAGAGATGTGCAGCAGAATCATCAGGAAAAGAGAAAGGGAACTTTGACTGTTCTGACACTGATGACATGTTACTGATGGTGAACGTATAATATCTTGAAGATGGGACAAAAAAAAAAAATGTCTTGAATACTTCCTACTGCCATGTGTGTTCTTACCACGTTTCTGGATGTAAACGTGGCCAAACAAGACATCAGTACCGAGGTTGGAAAAAAAAAGGAAAAAGGAATAAACGCTACCAGTCAACATCCTGCTGTCCACTCATGTTTGTCAATGAATCCAATTAGTATGATTACATTTTGAATTCAAAAAAAAGTTATGACCCTATGTATTTGTCATGTAGTATGATTATATATTTGCCAGTGGATCCATGGACAACCCAGACTTTGTTTAGACTCTGTTGGTGCAAAGAAAATCTACGCAGTAAATTGAAGACATCTCATTCTCAGTTCTCATTATTTCACAGATAGGCACAATTAAAATGTAACAAATATGTTTAGAGGGGGGAAAATACACTATGTATACAAATATCACACATTTACAGAGACAGTAGTATTTAATAGAACACTACTAAATAAATGTACCACCGCAATATTAAAGGTGAAGCAGCATTTATCAGTTCTGGAAGAAAATGAGCTTAACTTTACCCCAAATGTAGACATTTTATATCCAGTATAAAGCATTTCTCTGTTCATGTGTCTGTGATTGAACACTTTGTTTCTCTTTATTGTGATTTTATGTATTCAGCACTTTTCTTAATATTTCTTTCTATTTCTGTTTCTATCTTTTATTGTTTAAGTACTTTGTTTTTATTTTCCTCTTGATGTTCCATTTATTTATATATACCGTATTGAACTGTCTTTGTGTATGAAATGCGTTATATACTCTAAATAAATTTATCTTGCAAAATAAAATATATTTAAATGCATATTACTCTGGCAAAGTGTCCAGCTTTTTATTCTTCTTATTTGTTGAGGTTTTATTGATGATCCTCAAGGTGATCTACAGGATGATCCTCCTGTAGAAGGACTTAGTCCTTGGATCATGATCCTGGACGTTGAAACAGTCCTTCAGTGAAACCTGATGACAGAGCATTATGTTCATGAAGCATTCTGTCGCTGACTTTGAGAAACACCTGTAGAGTCAGACTGAGGCCCCGCCCACATCACACACCTGTACAGGTACAGACATCACTCACCTGTACAGGAGCAGCTGTTCTGCAGACATGAACAAAGTCAGGAGCTGGTTCAACAAAACAAACAAGGTAAAACATTGCTATTATTATTGTTATTATGATTTGGCACCACTTAACAATAAGAGTATCCTTATATAGGGTTAATAAACTGTGTATAACTAAGTTGTAAACACTTTATAAATCATTAGATGTTGTTATAACGCACACAAAACAGGTGTAGTAATAGTGACCTTTTGTTGCTAAATAGTGAGTCCAAATTGCATTTACTCTTAATCCTCAGATCTCATTGGTTACTGAACTTCCTTTGTCTCCATCAGCATCATTTATACCTGTCAGCTTCATATCACATTTATTAATAATTACTACCATTTAACCACCATCAGCATCTTAATACTCAAAATGTTTCACATGACATCAAATTAACCGATTCATATAAGTGTATGAACCGTCTCTGTTCATTAGTTAGTTGACAACAAGTGAATGCTGATAAGAAATGGAAAATAATTTAAGTTCTTTGATAAACTGTGACTAAAATGTCAATGGTTAACATGTTATTTGTTTTTTGAGGGATTTTGTTTTACAAATATACTTTCCAAAGGACGATTTTAGGATGATTTTACACGTCCTTTTGAATTACATTTTCAAACCTTTGATAATCAGACACTGAATGTCTTGTCTTAAGGCCCATACCCTACAAATAATAAATAATATAAAAGTCTCTTTATTTTACTCTTAAATGCGGGTTTTCTGGTGAATTCACCAGTGTTCGCCTGTTTTCAGTGAATTAAAGTCATTTAAACAACATTTGATCAGATTTTTCCACATCATCAACACTTTATTCAAAACAAGAAAGAAAATAGATCAGAAAATATGAGTAAACTGCTAGCTACTAGCATGCTAGAGGTTAGCGCGGTAACTAAGTGTACATTTTCTATCCATGTGTAAAGTGTTAAATTGCTGTTAGAGTTTGTCTAATGACAACAAATTCACCTTAAGGTCAGAGCTCAGAGAGTGTTACATGTAATATGTGTGTAAATTGAGTTACATGAGCATTTTAGAAAAGTGCTTAGCAGTGCTTGATAACTCTAAGCTAACGCTAAACATGGAGCTCTACTGTTAAGTATTAAGTGTATCATTGCTGTTCAACGTTTTGGCTTCATAATTGTTCAGAAAAGTCACATGTTTAACTTTTAGGAATTAAATGTTAATCAAACATCTGTTCTATAACAATTATAGAACAGACATTTAGAGAGTGAACCTTCTACAGATAAGCAATTTTGTTTGTTTTTACAATGTCAGACATGGTTTAATTTAATTTTTGCTGGACAACCATTGTGTCTCAAATCAGTATGATGTTCAAAACACTATATAATAGAGGTCGAAGTGACAGTTGAAGCTTTACTTCAGCCAAAGAGGTGAGACTGTGGTGGTTTATTACAACGGTGTCAGAGGTATAGCTCTGCTCATACACACTTACATACAACAATTAGCTTTCACTTCTTATCAATAAGTTATCGATAAGTTGTTTCACAGAAGCAAAGAGTAAAGTCAAAGAGATCAGAGGAAAGAGGTGAATGGTGCTTTCAGCTCTGAGTGGAATGATATATTGACTTTCAGTTGTCAATATAAGTACTCTGCTTCAGTTTGCAGCTGAATTCTGTAGAAAAAACATGATATGTTGTGTTCATACTGTCTACAATGAAATACCAGAGTCCACTTTAATATCACTGCATTTTTTTATTTGTATTTTCTATACTGTTCCAACTATTTCTTATTTGGGGTTGTAAATTGATGTATGAAAACTCTTATGTCTTCTTTTTAAGTGTTTATTAACAACTTATAAAGTGTTTACAGCCTAATTAATAACGTGGTTATAAACCTGGTTATAATCCTTTATAAAAGTAATCTTATTGTAAAGGGTTACCTTTTATCATTATACTATTATTAGTAGTAGTAGTAGTAGTAGAAATATTATTATTGATCCAGATCCAGAAATTCAATCTATCTCTCTCAGTTAGTTCCAATAGAAAGTGACACGTGAGGTGACAGGTGAACATACATGATGTTCTGCAGAGTTCACGTGCTGCTGAAACATGAGATGACAACATGACTACACAATAGCACAATAACACAGAACACGATTACACAGAACATGCACAGAACATGACAACAGTCACATGTCACAGAGCACCTGATTGATGATGATAGGATAAGAGACAAGACAGATGAGACAAGATAAAACAAGATGAGACGAGATGAGGTACACCGAGACATGATGAGGCGAGACATGGCAAGGCCTAGCAAGATGAGACGAGACACAAAACAAGACACAATAAAATGCGATGAGACACAACATGACACAACCCGACAAGACACAATAAGATGAGATGAGATACAAGACGAGACATGACGAGATGAGACACGACAATAAGACAAGATGAGACATCATAAGATGAGACAAGACACAACACGACAAGATGAGATGAGACACAACCCAACAAGACACACTAA
Source organism: Coranthus polyacanthus (assembly GCA_037367275.1). Taxonomy (NCBI): domain Eukaryota; kingdom Metazoa; phylum Chordata; class Actinopteri; order Kurtiformes; family Apogonidae; genus Coranthus; species Coranthus polyacanthus. The sequence goes on from JAPQRN010000002.1 coordinate 4,244,085, forward strand.
GATGAGATAAGATACAAGACGAGACATTGTCACGACCCAGCTGAAAGGAAGGACAAATAGGAGAGGACCACACATCACCATTTAACTTAATATTTATTTGAACTAATTAAAATGGAAATGAACGATATAAAGTATATGGATCAGTATGATCAGTGGCGTAATGTTAAACAGCCAAAGTATAACAAAGCAAGTCAAACCAAACTAGAAGATCAGGGACAGAGAAAGACACTGACAGATTCCAACAGCTGAGGAACAGCCAGCTCAGGTGTGAGCCATCAGGTGACAACTTCCTGTCCTTTAGGTAGAGCTAGAGCCACACCCAAACCAGACAGGCCAAACAGGAAGTGTTTGGGGCTGTCACAACATGACGAGACGAGACGTGACAATAAGACAAGACATGACAAGATGAGACGAGACATGACAAGACACGACCCAAGATGAGATGAGACACAACAAGATATGATTTGACAAGACATGACAAGATGAGACAAGATATGACACAATAAGACTAGACATGACACAAGATGAGATGAGATGAGATGAGATGAGAAACAGGACGAAACATGACGAGATGAGATGAGACATAATGAGATAATATAAGATACAATGAGACAATCCTTTATTAGTCTCACACCAGGGAACTCCTGTGTTACAGCAGCAAAAAGCAAGAATGCTGTTAACAGTCAAAATATTAGTAAAATAAAAAACAGAAGAGCAGTAAAAATGTTCATTATTTTTACTATTTTGTTTATTTTCGTTCATTATTTAGTTCATTTTTGTTCATTATTCTGTTTTTCATTCCCTTGGTCATTTTCAGCAGCAAGAGGAGAAAATACCAAGTCGTGTGAAGTAGATTGTAGTCAGAATTTTTTGGATTAATATGTGAAAAAAAAATCCAACCAGTTCATCTATGATTTCAGGTTTTGCTTTGTGTTAATATCCGGTCCATATAAATGTGAGGAAAGCTGATTCCTGTCACATGTCAGTGTTCATGGCTCACTAGTTCTTTGGTAAACTGTAAAAATCACTGTCGAGTCCAAATGCCTTTAACTGAAACGCATACTTATTTTACTCCTGGTTTGACTTTGACACTGTGGTGAAATGCTGCCCCCTTCTGTTCATATTTGGAATATAAATCTTACATTTTGTACCTTTAAACCATCACATGAGGAAGACAAGGAGGAAGTCAGAGGGTCTGACCTGTGACATCATCAGAGACAGCCCTACAGGAGGCGGGGCTACTGTCAGACCCCTCCCCCCTGCTCCTCCCCCAGCCTCCTCCCTCCCTCCCTCTCCCTGTCAGAGCAGGAAGAAGGGGGGGAGGGGGAGGTGGCTTCCCTGCTCACTGCCATGTTCTCCACTGCTGAGGGGGCGGAGCTCCAACCTCTCCTCCCCTGCTCTGTCCCGGCTGTGGGTGGAGGCCGCTCTGCAGAGAAGCAAGAACCTCCGACAGCAGCAGAGAGAGACAGAATGCTGCTCCGACCCCTCACCTGAGGAGAGGAGCTCTGTCCCCCCACCTGTAGAGGAGGAGGAGGGGTGGAGTGGTGCAGAGGAGGAAGAAGAGTCAGTGCTGCTGTTTGTCAATGCTGAGAGATGGCGCTACTGTCAGCTGACACCCTGCAACTGCTCCAGGTGAGAGTCTGACCCCATTTACAACTGGTATTAAAATAAGTGTCAATGCATGGTGTAAATGTGATGTCATGATCAGATTTTGATTGGATCTGCCCGAACACATTTGGAGATAGTCGGATCTGTGTACGGATCTTGAAAATGCACTCCATAGAACAGGATCACATCCATATCTATGCGAATACCACTTCACAGGTTAGCTGATGTGATTAAAATTAACAGAAAGAAACGGAAGATCCAGAGCCTTAAGGAACAGATCTCATCCACCAAGGAGTTTCCAAACTGCTTCACAGACCTCAGCCCCAGTGATAAACAAGTCCTCTTCTGAGTCCCCAGACTCCTCCACAGAAGGCATGACAGTTGAATTAAGGAAATCCTTCAAGTATTTGTTGCACCGCCTGATGACGTGCCCAGTCAACATCAGCAGAACTCCATCTCCACTGCTCTGGCTGAGTTCCCTGAGTCGCCTGACAGTTTGCCAGAGCCTCCTTGAGGCTGTCCAAAGTCGTGCTCCATAGCCTCACTGGACTCCTCCCACAACAGCCAAAGCCACAATCTGCTTTGGCTGCCAGTATCTGTCACCTGAATGTGGAGTCCCAGCAGCCCACCAAGCCCGACAGGACCTCTTCTAAAGCTTGATGACTTTCATTGCCACTGAGATAAAAAGTGTGTAATTAAGGCACAGTCAGTCAGTGTGGGTGATTACAAAAGGGGTTACATCTGACTATATTATTTTCAGTAAAAAGCGATTACAGAATATAACAGCCACCACACTCAGGCCGGTGGACATGCTATTACTCAAGAATGCCTGTGCTTCAAGTCCGTCTGTCTTCATTCAGCTTACTGTTGATCGCCCTGCATCCAGATTTGTAGATTATGCATGCTTGCATGAATTCTGAGGAAATGCAACATGGTTGTCGCCACTGATATCCTCACATGGTATATGTCCTTTGTAATAAGATACAGTAGCAGTGTGTTGCTTAATGCTGATCTGTCTGCATCCAGATAAGAAAGTCACGTATGATCCAATCATTAAGTGACTGTCTGCAACATTTTCCAAAAGACTATGTCTGTGCATCCAGAATACAACCCAACAAACTGAAACAGGGTCAGTAGTGTTTAAAAAGATCCTAAAACACCAGAGTAGTGTGAACATTAGGTGTAAACGCATCAAAACGTATGTTTCAAAACAAAAACTTCTTAATATGGATGTAACTGAAGACATTTACTGTTTCTCAGCAGATACTCGTGTTTGTACTTTTTCACTTGGGAAATGTTATGGAAAATGTCGTAGTAGTGTCGTCTCAAACTGAACACAGCTGTTGCACCTGCCGGACATGATGATCACAACATTCTTCTTCTTTTTAAAGACGATTTATAACTGGACCTGTCAGAACAAAAGTTGGCCAAAGCTAGTTTGGTGGTTCTTCTCCTTCCTGTATGTAGATAAGATGGCGACTGTTGAGGATGACAAGTGTCCAGTGTTCCACACTCAACTCATTATCATTTGTTTTGACATCACTTCCTGTGTGTTCACCTGGTCAAGTGAGTGTTTGTGTTTGTGTGTCCTCAGCTGCCCCAGCGCTCCTCCATTTGACGCTGCACTTTTCTCACCTGAACACCTTCAGACCGGTTCGACCCCCCAGAGGACAGAGGGAGACAGTCGGCAGAGTTCACCCACACACGGAGCTCCTCAGCCGGGTCACGCATCCCGACTCTACCCCAGTCTGAGTCTGTGGAGGACCACGGCTGGCGCTCAGGTGAGTCGACTGGTTGGGAAACGTTTCAGGTTAATCCTCAGCTCACAGTGTTCATGTTTATTTAAAACTCTCCTCAGACTGAAGGAAACAGGAATGGAAACCAGCAATGTTTCCACGGCAACGACCGTGACAGTCACCTTCAGCGGTGGTCAGGTGAGCTTAGATCATGTGACTCAGATATCCACAGACACACAACACACCTGTCTTCACCTGTCTCCGTCTGTCCTCACCTGTCCAGGTGTTGTTGGGTCTTTTATGACATTTAAATCTTGTTGTGTTTTTTACAACGTTTTCGTCTTCTTGTGTCTTCATCTCGTTGAATGTTTCTTTTTGTCTTTTACGTCGTTTTGATCTTCTCGCTTCTTGCTTTTATGACGTTTTAGTCTTGTTCTGTATTTTAACTCATTTTCATCTGGTTACATCTTTCACCTCATTCTCTTTTATGTCGTTTTTGTGTTGTTGTCCTTTTGTCATAGTTTTTTGTCTTGTTTACCTGTCTATATGTTTCAAGTGTTCTTTACGATGTGTTCTTTACGTTTTCATCTTGCTGCGTTGTTTTCACTTTGTGTTGTTTTCACCTTGTGTTGTTTTCGTCTTGTTTCATCTTTTACAGCGTTTTTGTCTCGTCTTTTATGTCATTTTTGTTTTGTTACGTCTTTTACATTGTTTTCATCTTTTTGTGTCTTTTGTTGAAATACGATGTTTTGGTCTTTTTGCACCTTTTTGTTTTAATCTGGACTTTTATGATGTTTTTGTCTCTTACGTTGTTTTCATCTTGTTACATCCATTCTTCATTTACCTCTTGTCCTTTTTTTCCTTCATTCTCGTCTTGTTTTTCCAGTCTGTATGTTTCAGGTCTTCTTTATTATGTGTTTATTTTCCTCTCGTCCTTTTCTTCTCCTCTGTTTTCGTCTTGTTCACCTGTCAGTGTGTTTCACTTTGGATCTGTGTTTCAGGTGTTCTGCTTCAGTCTGAAGACGTTTCCTGTTCAACGTAAGGAGGATTAAACCAAGAGTGAAGAAGACATAAACGTGTTCAGAAAAACATGTCATTAGAGACTCGGACACTTCTGAAAGATGAGAAATGGACGTTCTGTGTAGAAACTGTGTTGGACTAAATCCGAACCAGAATCCAGTTCAGAACCAGAGCACGTACAGAGAATCAACTTTAATGTTCTCATCCTGAATCACACTGGACATGAAGTTTAACTTAAATGATATGATAAATAAATAACCAAACAAAACACATTTATTCACTTTGTTCAGTCCCAGCTCAAACAGGAGCAGATCATTTAATGTCGATGTAGAAAATCCAACCACTTTCTAGTTTGTTTTTTTTATTGTCAGTGTTTATGATTTACTATGTAGTAATTATTAGGTTTTAATTCATAGTGTTCGAGGAAACGAGTCTGACTCCGAGTCTTCTTTCAAGTCTCTCCTAAAAACATACTTTTAATCAGACCTGGTTTGATGAGCTGCTTGTTATTTTGTTGTTTTATTGTCATTTTAGTCGTTTACCCTCATGTTTTTATCGTTCACCGTTAGATTCGTGTAGCACTTTGTATTTTATTTGAGAGGAGCGCTGTGAATAAAGTTCTGTTCATATTAATGCTGAGTTTGCCTCAAAGTTTATTTCAATATCATGGTGGTTTCGTGGTATCCATCTTGTTTTTATTTTGCGCCCTGGTCTTTTCTGTAGGTTTGTGTCTTATTCTAGTGTCAGCAGTACACAGAATACAAAACGGGTTCGTTTCCTGGTGTCTTCATCTTTCACTCAGACTCAAAAATCAGCTTTTAAATTGGAAAGAAATGATTGTTTTTCTCCTTCGTGTTGACTCCAAGACGACCAATAAACAACGTGTTTGTTCCTTCATGGAATCAGCTGTTTGTGACACGCCTAATTCATAAACAACACACGGTCTGATCACAGTAATCACTTTGATGAAGTGTTTTCATTTAAGATAAAAAAAAAAAGATAAGCCAAACCACTGATTAAAAGCCTTTGAATTTTTTCTCACTCATATGTATTCAGCTTGAAATAAATGGTGCTTGAAAATGTGACATCACATTATTGATTACTTTTATTTGATGAATATTAAACATTTGGAGGTTTAAGATGAAAAAACAAACTCAAAGGCCAAAAACTGATCAATAATAAAGAAAAATCTTTATGTTGAAACACAGCTTTGTCAATAATTCTTGGACCAACATTAAATGTGACTTAAAAACCAGGGTTTTCTTATCTGTAAAGGTTTGTTTTACAAATGTAATAAAAGAAATAAACCGATTTCAAAACACTGACAAAAAACAAGTTTTTATCAAGAACAAACAAATAAATGAACATTTCTATGTTAAGAAACATTTAATATTCATAACAGAAGACCAGAAGGTCCTGCTGAAGAGATGATACACTGAACTGTTGGTCTGATCATTACTTACAAAACTGGAGTTCATCATTAAATTAAAAATAACTGACTCCAGATTCATTAAGTCTAACATCGTACCAAACTGAATAAATAAACACTCCACGGGTGCATCGTGGGTAGTGTAGTCCTGAGCAGAGGGAGCGCTCGTTTGGTGGCGGGGGAAACATCCGGCCGAGCTCTGCAGAGTCTGCTTTAGAGCTGAGCCTTCATCAACGCCAGCGGCGTACGTCGTACGTACGCGAACGTCCCGCTGCAGCGACAGGTCCTGAACGCACCACTGACACCTGAACGCACCATGGACAGACAGAGTGTAAACATGTACAGACGCATTTATTGTCTCCCTGTTTGTTTATCGTTTCATTGTTTGTTGTTTACCTGTGTCCACAGCTCTAGGCGGAGCTGAAGCTCATTGGATCCACCTGGTTCATCTTCAGGTGGTTGTCGAGGATCTGAAAAATCTCCTGGATGTTTGGGACGTAACCGGACTGCAGCTTCGACCAAACGGGAACATCTGTCATAGAAGGGATGATAAACACCGTTACACCAGGAAGTCTCAGTCAGAGAGAGGACAATAAACAACGTTACACCAGGAAGTCTCAGTCAAAGACGGTTTCTCAAAGTCAAGGAAGGATCCTTCAAGGCTTCATTCACATAAAGCGCCATCATCAGATTTCACCAGAGGACTGTTCCAATGTCCAGGGTCCTTCCATGGACTGACTCCTTCCTTTAGAGAAGTTAGGTTTGTTCCATGTTGCAGCAGAACTGATAAACGCTGATTCACCTTTATTATTGCCCCTGTAAATGGTATGTATTAGTTTTCTACTAAATACTACTGTCATGTTTTTCATTGTGTTACTGAACCACTGATTGGAGATGGGACCTTTTCTGCTCTCACTAGACCAGGGGTCGGCAACCTGCGGCTCTTTCATCCTTACACTGCGGCTCCGAGTGGCTTGGGAAAATAAATTACTT
>JAPQRN010000002.1:4264614-4275550 GCA_037367275.1 Coranthus polyacanthus
TGATGGACAGTTCAAAGCTCATCTGAAGGACCGTGATGGACAGTTCAAAGCTCATCTGAAGACGTGTAAGTGTGGATTTCATTTGAAACAACACGCTGTCACTTTGTGTTTAATAGAGTTTCTCGTTGTCGTCGTTTCACGTCACTGACGTTGTCTGCTCTATGTTTGTCTGAATAAACAAAGAATAAACCTCTTAGACGTGTCACATGATGAACGGTTTGTTTTCTCTCCTTCAGATTTCTGTAAACTCACACTGGACACAAACACTGCACACAGATTCCTCCGACTGTCTGACGACAACAGGACGGTGACACGCGTGGACGAGGATCAGTCGTATCCTGATCATCCAGACAGGTTCGACATACAGTGGTCTCAGGTGTTGAGTTCCACTGGTCTGACTGGTCGCGGTTACTGGGAGGTGGACTGGACTGGACGGGTTTTTGTAGCAGTGACGTACGGAGGAATCAGAAGGAAAGGAAACGGTGGAGACTGTGGCCTTGGATTCAATGCTCAGTCCTGGAGTCTGATTTGTTTTGGTGATAGTTACTCTGTTCTTCACAATAACAGACAAACACTCCTTCCTCAGTTCTCTCCCTCGTTTGGTCGAGTATCAGTCTATGTGGACGTTCCTGCTGGTTCTCTGTCCTTCTACAGAGTCTCTGATGAACTGATCCACCTCCACACCTTCAACACCACATTCACTGAACCTCTGTACGCCGGGTTTATGTGTGGCTCGTCTGGTTCCTCAGTGTCTCTGTGTGATGTGTAGACAGTCCAAATCCAGACACATAATAAAAGATCTTCATATCTTTCTGTGGTGTTGGACTTAAAACATGTTTTCAGGAGGTTCAGGGATGAAGTGAGATGAAAAAGTCATAAGATGTTATTTATTTCTTTTCATCATTACTTGGACTTTTTTGGGTGTGTTACTGTTAGGTCTCTTGTTCTTGTTTTTATTATTACTATTGTGTTATATTATTGTTATTATCATGATTATTATTCAGGAAGTGAAGGATATGAATATATAAATTCACAGGCGCTTGGAGAAGTTCAAAATAAACCTTGAAACTGAACTGAAACAGAGTCAAACTCTCGATAAACTCCATCAACATCTGCTTTGATTGATTAACTCACGTAGACATCGACCTGAAAACTGCGACACATCTTCAGCCTCTGGTCTCGTCTTCATTCAACACTTCCGTCATGACGACCCGTCACCGCTGCTTCCAGCTGGACTTTCATTGATTTGTTTTTCTCGTCTCATTCAATCTTGACCGATTTAAATGACGTCTTTCGATCGTTATTGGTTGTGCTTTTTGCCTCAGGACGATTAATAATCAATGAATAAAGCTCAATTTCAGATTTCCAGTTTTGATTTTTGGTTGTTTTTTTGCTCACCACAGGTCTTTATCACGGTGGTATTTGTATGTATTCTGAGTGTATGTACAGCGGAAATGAAAATTATTATCACTGTTCATCATCATTAAAACACCGATGCTGTCAGAACCACTTTACATTGTGGCCTCACGTCTCATGTGACTCATTATTTCCTTTCGTGGATGAACATGAACAGCTCAGTGTTAAAGGCAGCTCTTTATTTTATTTTAATTCAGTTGTATTTATCCAGCAGATGTTTCAGTATGTACTAAGGTCTGGAGCTAAAAGTGAAAAGGACTGGGTCCAAATGAACCAGAACCTCCTGTGTTCTGTTTGGTAGAAGTGTTACTTTGGTCACTTCATAGACCGTGATATGAGTTTTTTATGGCGGCTCAGTCTTGACAGAACCGGGCTCTCTGACGGTGAAACTGTTCTAGATACAGCGTACGTTCTGAATAGATGAGTTTTCATGTGGGACCTTTAAATCCTTCCATCCACAACAGTCGCAGTGAATTAACTTTACTCACATGTTGGACTTTGTCAGCTCTCTGTCAGTTATTAAAAGACCGATATTCACACACTGTCCGGGTATTCGTAGAACACCAGCCAGGCTGTCGGAGCAGTTCAGATGTTTCTGTAACAGAGCGAGACCAGAGACCAGTCTGTCATTAACCTGCTCTGAACAACAAGACAACCTTTATCAAATCACACCATCTTCTCAGACAAATGATGTACGTTTAGTGTCACAAGCAGAACTTCATTAAAGTTTAAGACTAAAAAGAGCTGAAACTAGTTTTAATTCACATTCTCATATCTGTCAATAACATGTCATTCATTTTTCTGACCAAAACCATTTATTTTACACAAAAGCAACAAATCGTTGTTAAATCCTATAAACTGTTGAATACGTTCAGCTGCAGATACATGTGTAGAAATGAGGTTTAACATCAGTAAAGCTTCAGTAAAGTTCAATCAAACAGTGATATAAACACAATGTGATCCTGTAGATCAGATTCTCACCTGCTGAACTCACTTCAGGTCGACTTCCAGACACTTCCCACCTTCGTGTTGATGAAGAAGCTGCTGGTTGTGTCTGTGAGGACTGATCTGAGGACACGTCACATCCTCATAACTTCAGAGTCTGAAACACGAGTCACAGAGTCACGACACAACCAGTCCAACCAGTCCACAAACCCAGTCAGAGAACACACAGCACATGGTGAACGTCTACTGTTCTTTATATGTCTTTATTGGTTTGATCATTAAATTGTGGTGAACACAAAAAACACACTAATAAAATGAACAGAAACAAACAACATGTAACAAAAGAAAAAACAAACCAAATAAGAACATCATCAGTTTGTTTGTGGAGCTGATGTCGGTTTCATCAGGTGTGTTTGTCGTCATAGAAACGGACTCTTCCTCCTACACATCACATAGAAACACGGAGGAACCAGGACACAGCAACATAAACCCAGCGTACAGAGGTTCAGTGAAGGAGTCGTTGAAGGAGAAGACTTTCCTCAGTTTGTCAGAAGAGACTTCATAGAAGGACAGAGAACCAGCAGGACAGTCCACGTAGACCGCTAGTCTACCAGAGGAGGAGGACATGGGGACGGCAGGGCTAGGAAATGGTGTGTTATTACAATAACCAGAGTAATGACCGTTAGCACACTTCAGATTCCAGGTCTCATCTCCTTCCATAAAACTGTTTCCTTTCTTAATCACCGCTATACGAACATCTCCGCTCCACTCCACCTCCCAGTAACTGCGACTGTTCAGAGCAGGTAGACACAGCTGCTTCTCTTTTAAGTCATACCAGTCTTGACAAATCAAATGTATCCTCTTCTTTATACACGTCACCTTCCTGTTGTCTTCAGACAGTGTGAACCCTGGCCATGACAATATTCTTAAGTCTGGTATGAGTTTACAGAAATCTGAAGGAGAGAAAACAAACAGTTCATCAAGGTTTAGAGGTTTATTCTGTTTATTCAGTAACGTTTGAATGAATAAACAACTATAAACTCTATTAAACACAAAGTGACAGCGTGTTGTTTCATTGTCGTGGATCAAATGAAATCCACACTTACACTTCTTCAGATGAGCTTTTAACTGTCCATCATGGTCCAGTCCTGGATGGTGGTATCTCAGGTCCAGCTCACCTGGTCTCACGTCCTCGGTACCAGATGAAGGACCTGCTGCTGCTCCGGTCTCTGTGGAGGTTTCTGAAAACCAGATATGGTCCATGATCATGTGATCTGTAACTTCTCACTGTGTCATGTGACTTTTTAATGTCTTACCTGCAGGTTCTGAGGAGTTTGGTGATAAATTCTTCACCAGATCATTCATCTTCATCTTCTCCAAGACCATTGTGGTGACTTGAATGATGTCTGTGTCGTAGGTCTGAACCATCAGGTCCACTGTGTCCACTCTGTCTGCATTCTCCAGTTTACTTTTTGGGATTGTTGGGAAGCTTTTCAGGATATTCTTCTGCAGGAACCACTTGAATGTTTTAAAATCCTCGGCTCCTAAATCCCGCAAAGTTCCCAACAGGAGCTCTTCAGGCGTCTCCATGTGTCCTCACTGCAAAGACACAAAATGATGTCTTAAACAACGTCCAAGTTTACTTTACGCGTCAACGTAACAGTTTATCCAAGAGTCGAAACAACAACGGACACAAAGCTGCTCATGGACCTGTTGACAACAAGTCTCCTCCTCCCTCAGGATCTCCAGCTCAGTCTTTGAACCATCCTAAATCCTTGTTCACTGTAGTGCTCCAGGGCTTCCACTGGTAGCCCAGAGTTTAACGTCATAACACAATGAACTGTGGGTAATTCCCTCAGGTGAAGGTTCTGAATCGTCCTTTTTGTTTCATTTGGTTCCAAACTGAATGAAATGACCTGAAGTATCTGAATTGTTTGAATTCTCTAAATATTAATGAAAGGAGCTTCGATGCTTCCTTTAGTGTCTCCGTTAGCGGAAGAACCACTGGACCATCCTTTACACAGAATGACTTCCCACAATTCACTGCAGCGTCAACATGGACCCAGATGATCAACGTGACATTTCATCTAATGTTTTGAACTTTAAACAGTGGGTGAATATGAACACGACGTGGTGTAAAATGTGAAGTTAATGTTGTGTCAGAACCTGTGCTGAGTTTGCATTAGTTCTTCTTCGTTGGTTTTATTAAACACACACAGAATCCTTAATAAAAGTGAGCAGTGAGATGTAGATCTAGGACTGGATCTACTCATGAAGACAAACCAATAAGTACATCAGTGAGTTAAAGTCTTCTAAATGTAGTCAGAGCTTTTTAATCCAATAGTAATAATAATTACAGATGTCTAAGCTTTTTTCATCATGACACTAGTTCAGATTCACGGATTAGTGTTGAATAGAACATGTTCATTTATTAGTTTCTATTTCACTTGTTTATGTAACACAGCAACGAACAGAGCAAAGTCTCCAAGAAGCGCGTTTTGTAGTCCGTCGTTTTGTAGTCCATCGTTTTGTAGTCCATCGTTTTGTAGTCCGTCGTTTTGTAGTCCATCGTTTTGTAGTCCATCGTTTTGTAGTCCGTCGTTTTGTAGTCCGTCTTCAGAGTTGTAGTTTCTCCACAGAACCTGAGTAAAGTCCTCTAGAGTTGGACTTACAGCTGGACTCGGTCCTCATCAGCTCTACTTTTCATCTGTCCTTCACACACTCTGAGCAGAATATGTCGACTTCCGGAAAGTAACGGACTCAAAATGTCCCCGATCGAGACCTCCTCGACCTCCTCCGAGACGGATCTGAGTCCTCAACGGGAACCGAACTCAGAGTCTGTCAACCAAGGTTAACCCTGTTACCGTTAACTTACCCGCATCAGTCCAGAAGATGAAGACACGACGTGAAAACCACAGTCCACAAGTCCACGTCTGGTTGGATCCGCCCCTTCTCAGTCCACACGTCTTTATCTGGACAACATAATACAACGTACCTCCAAGAAGAGCATTAACACCTGCCAGACCCTGACACAACTGGACCGGGTGGACCAGACTGGACCGGGTGGACCAGACTGGATCAGACTGGACCAGACTGGATCAGACTGGACCAGACTGGACCAGACTGGACCGGGTGGACCAGACTGGATCAGACTGGACCAGACTGGATCAGACTGGATCAGACTGGACCAGACTGGACCAGACTGGACCGGGTGGACCAGACTGGATCAGACTGGACCAGACTGGATCAGACTGTACCAGAGTGGACCGGGTGGACCAGACTGGATCAGACTGGATCAGACTGGACCAGACTGGATCAGACTGGACCAGACTGGACCGGGTGGACCAGACTGGATCAGACTGGATCAGACTGGACCGGGTGGACCAGCTCTCCATGTAAACCATAAGGGTCTGTTTAAAACAATAGAGGAACCGTCAAGAACCTGGTGGATGTCATGTGATGATGAGTGTCTCTGAACGTCTACAGTTCTTTAAATACAGGACAAAGACAAAGCAGCAGCTCATAATCAATCACCAGTTCATTTCAGATCAAAACATTACAAACATAAATGAACCACAGAACTGACGTTTTTCTACAAATGTTTAGTTTTTTGTTAAATTTAGATAAAGAGAAGGTCTGTGGAATTCTGCTCATTTTGTTGCTTCTTTTATTCATTTTCTTGTTGAATGTGTTCCTGTTCTTCTTCTTCTTAGATTTTGTGTATTTCTTGATGTTTTGTCTCTTTTTCCACTGTTTCTTCTTCTCTTTTCTTCTCTTCTCCCAGATGTTATTTTCTTCTATAATTTCCGGTCGTTTCCTGCATTAGTGTTGTTTAAACCCGGACCTTTTCCCGGGTGCACCGTGCCGCTGTGAATTCCTTCCCCTTCCTTCAGTCGGTTTTGTCATATTCACGTTTTCTGTCCTCGTTCACGTCTGCAGCTTGTTTTTGTCGTATCGTACATGTGACGTCGTATTTGCCCGACGCTCCTCTGGTAAACAGTGTGACGTCATCTTTGTGAGACGGGCCGCTGCATGGACGAAGGTGATCGTTTTAATGTTCTACATAAACTCGGTTCGTCTGATAAACGGTCCGTTCGGTTCTTGTAGTGAATCAGGTTCTTCTCGGACCTTTTATAAACACGTTGACACAGTTTCTGTCCTGTTTACGGATGTGAAATGTCGCGATACTTTTGGACAGATGTTAAATGTCACGTTTTAAAGACGCTGACTGCGTTTCCTGCTTTGACCTGTTACTGTGATAATTATTCAGATCCATAAACTGAGCCACGGATTTTCACCAAAACGCAGGAAATGAAATGTGTGACTCAAGGGTTTGAGACAAACCGCGTCCTGGTCTGGTTTCAATCACGTCCTCATTGACACGTGACCATCAGTTTAATTATTCTGGGTCGTGTTTCCATGTTAGTGTTGAATAGTTCAATAAGAAGTAGATTGTTTCTGGCCTTTCTGTCCATTATTTGGTTCCTTTTTCTGCTTCAAGTCCACACTGTCTTTCACGACATTAAATCAAACTGAACAGATTCAGACCAGCTTCATCTTCTTGAACTTTGAGTCTTTTTATTTTCAGCAGCAGGAGGAGAAAACACTAAGAAGTAGATCTGAGGAGACGAAATGTATTCATGTTTTCAATCAGATGTGTCGACACATCCAGAGGTTTTTGTCATTATGACTGTTGTAAATTATTAAATGGATATATGTTAGAAGTTGGACAGATGTTCTGCGCGTTGCTAACGTGTGGTTTGTTACTGATAATCCGGAAGATGGCGCTCTTCAGCACCTATCTTTAATCAAACACCTGAATTCTTTATATGTTTCTATAGTACAGAGAAAAGAGGTGCTTTTCTACAACAGCTTTCAGTCCAGAATGGAGCTTTGTTGTAGTAGTGATTTTCAGTTCTTTGTGTCTACGTTGTCAATGACAAACCACATGAAGATGAAAGAATAACATCCTGTTTCCTCTGTCGTCGCCTAGGTAACCTGATCAGCTGACACTGCACAGTGTGACGTCACACAGGTGAGTTCAGTCTGTAACGTATCAGACCTGTTTAACAGCAGCTGCAGGACATGTAGGTCCATGAGTTGAGGGTTTGGGTCTGGACCTGGTGGATCACTGGCGTGGCTTTGTGGGACGGACGGAACAGATCCCTCATACATGTTCTTAGGTTCACAGGGTTTTTCCTGCAGATCTTTGTCTTTACTCCAGCTGATCGTCACAACCTGCAATAAAACAAGCAAATTAGATTCATTTTCTGAATCTGCTGTAAACGTGTCCAAAGGATCCACATAAGACCACAATAATATCAGCAGATCCCTCGTCTGGGTGAGAAAATGATCCATTTGGGAAAAAAGGCTTAATTTAGAATATACTGTTTACGTGACACCTGTTAAATTCACATTAACAGTGAGATAATAGTGCACATGTAAACGTACACATTGTTCAGGTCAAGTCGTATGAACTTCTGATGATCTGTCCCACATGAAAAGTTGACAAGCCTCCACAATGAACAGCGATGGAGACTGAAATTAAAATATAGACCTATAGTTGTAAACACAAGTCATTGTTTCTGGTTCTTCACACAAACAAATATGATATCAAAGCTAAAATAAACTGAATAGTTGCTTAAAACCTTTCCATTGGTGTCAGTGATGGAATTGAAGTATTAACAATTCTTCAGTTCTAGTTTGAATATTTCATTCATCTTTACTCTTCTACGCCACCACATCTCAGAGTAAATCTTTTCTACTTTTCTACTGCTTTTGTCTGTCAGTTTTTAATCCTGTCCAGTGGAAACCACATATCTCCAGATGTTTTCGATAAACTGAAAGATGAAGTGTTTCCTTTTTGGGCTGAGTTTAAAATTCTCCTCCTTGTTGCTAAATAAACTCTTCTTCTCTTCAGGTCGCCATGCTGCGTGTGGGCGGGTCTCTGTCCGCCGCCGTCCTGAAGCTCCGCCCTCTGCAGCTTCCTGTTCGAGGCGTCTGTTCTGCTGCGTTCACCTGGAGGTCACCTGTTCCACCAGCTCCGCCCCCTTGTCATACGGCAGCTGCCAGAGGCGTGTCCGGGGGCGGGGCCGGCTGGTACGGCAGCCTGGCGGACTCGGCTCCGGTCCACCTGGCGGAGCAGTTCCTGGTGAGCGTGCAGCAGGTGAGCGGTCTGCCCTGGTGGGCGAGCATCGCGGTCGGGACGTTGTCGGTCAGGACGCTCGTCACTCTGCCGCTCGCCACCTATCAGATGGTCATCGTCGCCAAGGTAACAGTCTTATTGATTACGCTGGTTGTTGATTCGGGTCCATCAGTGTGTGTCAGCTCCACCTCCTGCAGGGGGCGCCGTGCTGCCACCTGAGCAGCATCTAGGGTCTGAGTCCATCCATCCATCCATCCATCATCTCCCGCTTATCCGGGGCCGGGTGGCGAGTCCACAAAGAGATTTTATTTGAGAGCCACTGATTCCACTGAACAGACAGCGTGAGCAGCCGCTCTGAGCCTTTCGGGTGAAAAACACTGAAATATTCAGAAAAACACGTCACTGCGTTGCATCTGTTTTCATGTGTCTTCTCAAGTCACAGTGTGATGAGCGCTTGGCCGTCACCATGGTAACTAGACAAAGGTTGGAGTTGACTGTCCGTCTGACTGGAGTTTAGAAATGTAGAAACTTTAGAAAAAACAAACACTGAAAAGTGCATTTGTGGAGCAGAGTCCTGATGCATTGTCAAGCTTTTTGAAATCAGTTTTCAGAACAATATCATTTCGGTTTAGACGCCAGAACTGCTTGGTTTGGATGAAGACAAACTTGTCTCATGTCAGGGTCAATGTTTGTATCTGAGAGATGATGTCACTGTGTCAGGTGACGTAGACCAATCAACGAGGCCGACAGGATGTAAACAAATAATAATAAATATGTGAGATGCTTACATGTTTAAAGTGAGACAGCGTGACGTCCTGTGTGTGTACGTCCATGTCTTTAAGGCTGTTTGACCTTCATCCATTCAGTCTAAATGAATATGAAGATAACCATAGTAACCTCCAGGTGATGTGCAGGTGGAGGCGCTGCAGGCGGAGATCTCGGAGCTGGCGAAGAGGCTTCGATATGAAGTTTCAGTCCGAGCAAAAGAACGAGGCTGGACTGAAAAACAGTGCCGGTGAGCAACAAACAAGCAAACGAACAATGAATAAACAAACAAAGAACAAATGAATAAACAAACACAGAAACATCTATAGTCAACAGTGTTATAGTTTCAGTTCTGGTTCTGGTCTCTGTTCTCATGGTTCTGGTTCTGGTCTGTGCTCAGGTTCCAGTTTAAGAGGAACCTGCGTCGGATCGTGTCTCAGCTGTACGTCAGAGATAATTGTCACCCGTTCAAAGCCAGTCTGCTGGTCTGGGTCCAGCTGCCGTTGTGGATCAGCCTGTCTCTGGCCCTGCGGAACCTGAGTCTGGATCAGTCTGGTAAGCTCTCACAGGGTCTGGACCGGTCTGGACCGCTCCAGAACTAGAACCAGGTCTGTACTGACTGAGCTGTGTCTCTGCAGTACTGCACTCGGAGCTGGCAGCAGGGGGCGCTCTGTGGTTTCCAGACCTCACCGTACCGGACTGGACCTGGATCCTGCCAGTCTGTCTGGGACTCACCAACCTGCTCATCGTCGAGGTCAGTGTGGTCAGCTGACCTCTGCCCCGCCCCCTTTTTGTAACTGGAAACTTACAAACAAGTGACAAAGACAAAGAAAATCAAATCTGGTGAAATTGACCTGCAGTACCTTCAGGGCCCACTGGAGGGCCGCAGACCACACGTTGTGAATCATTGATCAAGAACAAACTGAAGGAGATCCATCCCATTTAGAATTTAAAGTCACAAACTGATATGTGACATTATTACTGTTACATTTTCAGCCTAACGTTTGATTGAGCAATTGAGTTTTAGATTGATGAAAATGTATGTAAAAACCCTCGAGCTTCGTGTTCTCAGTCTTATAACTTCTACCCAGGTGTTTGATCAGCTGAGCTGCTGATGTCATCAGACTTTTCTCCGCCCCCTCAGGTGTCGTCGCTGCAGAGACCAACGGGTTCAGGTTTTCAGAGGTTTGTGATGAACTCGTTCAGGGTCCTGTCTCTGCTGATGATCCCCATCGCCGCATCGGTGCCCTCGGTAAGTTAAAGAAACGTTACGCAGAAGTTTATAGGCCCAGTCAGTCTCTCTGACGTTGAAGGACCAGTCCATCACATCCAGATAAACAGCTGATCTCAGCTCAGGCCTCTGGTTTCAGAGGCACACCTTGTTCAGGTTCAGGTCTGCATTCCTCAGGGTTCATGTTTAGATCTGTTGAGCAGATGAAGTCTGACTTTCTTCCAGCGTGTCGTGTCGTGTCTTCATCTTCAAACATTCCTGCAGATTAAAACATGTTTTCTTTATCTGACATCAGGACCAGCACCTCTGAGAGTCTGAAACATGTTTCTATGCTTACATCCACTGAGATCTGGTCTGGTCCTCATGTGGTCTGGTCTGGTCCTCATGTGGTCTGGTCCTCATGTGGTCTGGTCTGGTCCTCATGTGGTCTGGTC
>JAPQRN010000002.1:4288621-4310266 GCA_037367275.1 Coranthus polyacanthus
TCAGGTGCGTCTGGTTCTGTGTGGCTCAGGTGCGTCTGGTTCTGTGTGGCTCAGGTGCGTCTGGTTCTGTGTGGTTCAGGTGCGTTACCTGCGTCTTGTTGCGACAGCCTCTACACTCGTAGGTATGCGTCCGTGTGTTGGCGATGGCCATCAGTCCACACAGGTTACAGACGTGAACCTGATACGGATCCGACGCCTCAAACAGACGTTCCCTGAGGAACTGAGCCGCTCCGTGGGCGATCTGACAATCCCGCTCCATCTCCCCGAAACGAAGACCACCATCACTGAGGAGGGACAGGGGGGGTCAGGTGAGCAACAGGTAACAGACAGGTAACTGGGAGGTAAGACAGGTGACAGGTGAGTCTCACCGTGATCGTCCCTCCATGGGCTGCCTGTTCAGGATCTGGACCGGTCCTCTGGCTCTCGAGTGGATCTTATCGTCCACCATGTGCTTCAGACGTTGATAGTACGTCGGACCGATGAAGATCTGAGACGTCAGCTTCCTCCCCGTGAAGCCGTTATACAGAACCTGAACCAGAAACACATCAGTAACTAATAATCAAACTGTCACAGAGGAAACGTAGAGGAAATCACAGATCAGTCTGACCTCGTTTCCTCTCAGGTGATATCCGTATTCAGACAACAGGTTCGACACTTTCTGCACATTGACGGCGTCGTTGAACGGTGTGGCGTCGCCGATCTCACCTTTGTTCGCAGAAACCTGAGCAAACAACAAACAAACAAAAAGAAAACTGTCAGGAAACCTGCAAGTCAACAACCAGGGCAGAGACAGAATACCTGGTCCAGGAAGAAGTCAGGTTAATGAGGAATAAGATAAATTCCACAGTGAAGGTTTAGGGTCAGGTTCGGTCAGGTTTAGGGCTCCCTTACCCTTTAGGATCATATAGTTATTGATTATTGATGTTACCTTGCCCTGCAGACACTCGATCAAATGCCCGACCGTCATTCTGGACGGGATGGCGTGGGGGTTGATGATGATGTCAGGTGTGATTCCCT
The DNA here is from genome assembly GCA_037367275.1 of Coranthus polyacanthus. NCBI lineage: Eukaryota > Metazoa > Chordata > Actinopteri > Kurtiformes > Apogonidae > Coranthus > Coranthus polyacanthus. The sequence continues at coordinate 4,289,639 of JAPQRN010000002.1, forward strand.
CACAGGTGAAGGGCATGTCCTACAAAATAAAACATACAGTGTCTGAAAAGAGGTTTTATTTTCAAAGGGCCTCGTCTTATGTTCGTATCATTACAGCTGCTCATCCACATTAACTCATAAATAAACATGAAACCGTTTTAAACTTATTCTCTGAAATGAGACGAACAAGTTGAGATGTGTTTGTTTGTATTGTTTGTTCTCCAGGTGTACTTCCTGTTTACCTCTTGTCTGTACTGGATTCCACAGGTTCCTTTCTGTCCGTGTCGACTGGCGAACTTGTCTCCAATCTGAGGAATCCGGACTGAACGAACCTGCAGGTTCACAAACAGGAAGAAAGTATGAAACATTAACCGACTGGAAACCACAGGCTTGGTCTTCTGTCAGCTGTGTTTTTTTGTACTTTTGGATGTTTTTGTGGTGTTGTGTCAGGTGTGTTTTAGTTTTTCAGGTGTATTTTTTGTTCTGTGGCGTCTCACCCTGATCTTGCAGAACTTGTAGCCCTCCTGGTTCAGGGTCACCATCACCTGGTCCACGATGCCGGTCTCGCTGGTTCTCAGGAAGGTGCTGCAGTCCCTCTTGGTGTAGCGGCGGTTGGTGCTGTCCAGATCATCGTCATTCTCCGGTAGAGTCACCGTTTTCCCGATGATCACGTCCTCTCCGGAGACGCGGACTCCGGGTGCGATGAGGCCGTCATCGTCCAGTTTATCGTAGATGGCGTGTCTCATACCTGGAGGAAGTCAAAGACCATGATTTAAATGAGTTCTTTAAAGACAACACAGATAACAAATCAGATGTAAAGGTTCCATTCTCACCCTGGCAGGTTTCACGTGTCGGCTTCTCAAAGATCTCCTCCTGATCGAAGCCTTTCTTCGACTCCTGCTCTTTGTATGATCGGTAGAAAACAGACCTGTGAAGAAAACAGAAACATCTAAACAAACTGCAAACAAAACACCTGAGAGGAAAACTCCGGAGCAGCAGACACTGACCTGAAGAAGCCTCGATCCACAGCAGACCTGTTCATGATCACAGAGTCCTCCTGGTTGTAGCCGGTGTACGAAGCGATCGCCACAATGGAGTTGATACCTGACAAACCACAGATTGACCTGTTAGTCGATGAGCAGGGCAAACAGGCTGAAAACGAAGACTCTAAACTTGTATCAGGTCTGCAGTGGATGCAGTAGATTCAGCTACTCCAGGTCGAGGTCTTACCTGCAGGCAGCTCTCTGAAGCGCAGGTACTCCATGGATCGGGTGGTGACCAGCGGTTTCTGAGGGTAGTACAACACATGGGCCAGCGTGTCCATTCGCACATGGAAGTTGGTGATGTAAACGCCCATGGCCTGTTTACCCATAGCAGACTGGTACGTGTTCCTGGGAGACTGGAACACGGCGACACACAAGAAAAGGTTTCATTATGAATCACGCTCCTCCATTAGGCCTGTATGACCTCTGACCCTGTGGCGGGAGGCGTGGTCAGCTTCGTACCTGGTTGTGATCGGGGAAGGGGATGATGGAAGCGCAGACTCCCAGGATCATGGACGGGTGAATCTCACAGTGGGTGTATGTTGAACAATAGGCCACGCCCTTCTCCTGAAGGTCGTCGGGCGTCATGGCGAGCATCACAGTCTCCTCCTCCAGGGTGTCGATGTACTCCACCACGCCGCTCGCCACCAGGTCCTGCCAGCTGAAAGACAAACCAACGAATGTCAAGAGAAACCAGTGACGTATTTTTTCTTAAAATACGCCGACCAGCTCTTTATTCACCAGTGTACAAAGAAACAGAGCTAAACCGTTCATACTTTTGAAGATTAAGATGTGAAGATAAATAACTGAGTCATGAAGCAGTGCAGCCTGAGATTAATGCAAAACAGTTCAGATTGGTCTTTATGTCTTTGAAATCTTTACACGTTTATCACTTTTGCGTTGTGTTTCTGAGACTCTTCCTGAGAACATGGAGTCATTCATCTCGTCTGCATCGTTGGCTTGTCGTCCAGTCTCACCTGTAGTTGTTGTACTCTCTCTCCTTCAGCTGGTCGATGTGTCGTCTCTTCAGCAGGAGCTTCTGTTTCTCGACGATGAGCAGCGGTCGGCAGATTCGTCCGGCGTCGGTGTAGATTCTGATCTCACGCTCTCTGATGTCTCTGATCATCGACACCTGAAACGTTCACAAACAGCAGGAGCCGTGAGCCGAGATGTTCTACAGCAGTTGTGGTTCACAGCAGACACACAGGACGGTGTGACGTGTTCAGGTACCTCAGATACGATGATGTCCATCTGTCTGCGGAGTTTCCTCAGGGTGTTCATCAGCTGCTCGGGGTCTTTGTGGATGCCGACCCAGCAGCCGTTCACGAAGATCTTAGTGGCACTAAAAGGTAAAAACACAACACGTGACCTTCAGTTTAAAGACGGTGAATTGACGTCAGAGCAACAGATGAACTTCAAACAAGGGATCGGTAAGATGTCGAATTAATGCGATTACTTGAGTTTTTTCTTTCTGAAAATCGTGAAAAATGCCTAAATCACAAAATTTATATTTTTGTCTGGAGATTTCTTTTTTGCTGACGAAAAATAAAAGTAACTGTTACAATATTTATGTTGTAAATGTTTCTGCCTTTATAAATGTCATAGAATTTTAGAAAATAAAACTATTTTTGAATCATGAATAAAACAAAATCTGTTAAAATCTTGACACTGAAAAAAATCTCAATGAAATGTTTTGGTTTTATCACCGGGCTCTACTTTTACCATCATCAGATGTTCAGATTTCTTTTTGTCTGATATCCAATAAAAAGAAAGAAAGAAAACTAAAATTTACTAAAATAATTTAAAAAATAAAAATGACTACATATTTTTAAATATTGAACTGAAATGCTTTAAACTGACAAATCAAATAAAGTTCTGTGTTGAAGTTTTTCTAACATTTGACTAAGATTTTCATTTTTACTTGGTACTAAATATCAGTTATTGGTCTTTACTGTCACTAATGATTGTAATCAACCCAGAACAAACCGGTTTGAGTCGATCCCTGATTCAAACCGATGATCGGGTCTGGGTTTCACATGGACACAGTTTTCACTCAGTGTTTGTTGAGCTGCCGGTTGTTTCACTGTGTGACAGCGCCCCCTGCAGGTCAGCTTGAGACAGAACAAGAAGTCAACTAAAGCTTAACACTGGGCAATAAAATAATTCTTATTATTGTGATAAATATATTTATCAGATTTTTCCATCTTAGGTTTTATTTTGTTGTTTTACTTTTTTTACTCGTGTAGATTGAAGTTCAACAAACATTTCATCATTATAATAGTATCAATGTTCTACAGATATGTGAAATGTTCTGCTGTTTGTTTTTCATGTTCAGAATATAAAGAAGAGTTTAAAACCACAAACTGTTTTAGTCTTTAGTCAAAAATCAGCCTTTAAAACTGGAAAGAATTAACATTTATCGGGATATAATCAATATCTGATCTGATCTGAACATCTTTATTATTAGAACATTTCTGACCTCAGTCTTATTTTGAGCAGGAAAACCCTGCATTATTGGATTCTGTAAAGTGTAAAACATGATCAAAGTGACTGACTCTGCGATGGCAGCAGGAGAAATCTCCTCCAGGTTCTCCATACTCCACTCCTCCAGAAACTCCAGGATGGGGGACGGCTGGGAGCCCACAGAGATGTAGGCCATCAGGGCCAAGTTCTTCACCAGACCCACAGCGTGACCCTAAACACAACCGCTGTTACAAACTCAATCCAGCAGTAAAGCCATCACTGAATGGATGTGTTCTATGAGCAGGTTCACCTCTGGAGTCTCGGCCGGACACACCATCCCCCACAGCGTGTTGTGCAGCTGTCGAGGTTTCGCCAGTTTTCCATCTCTGCCGATGGGAGAGTTGACGCGTCGAAGGTGGGACAGCGTGGACGCAAAGGTGAGACGGTTCAACACCTACAAAGAAAAAGCAGAGGATGAAGAGACGAATGGACTCATGTTTGTCTTCGATGACCCGATCTCCACCGTGAGTCTCAAACAGATTCAGACTCCAGGTGTGATACAGGTCCTCAGGTCTGCTGTCTCACCTGTGACACTCCAGCTCGGGCCTGGTGAGCCTTCTTCACGTCGCCCCAGTTTCCAGTGGCCAGCGAGTATTTGAGGCCATCGGAGATGATTCGGGTCTTAATGGCCAGCTCCAGATTGAAGTCCTTCCCTCTGTCGATGAACTTCTGAGCGTAAATCCTGATCTCCTTCAGCAGGTTCTTAAACATTCTGAAAAAGGGCAGAGATAAGAGAGTTTCATCATTTCCATTCAACGACTAAACTTCATTGTTAATTCAACCTGCCTCATCTTAAACTGTAAAATTTTACATGTGCTCCTTTTATACAATCAGCTTTGTTCGGCTCAGACTTTCACTCTGGACTACCTACCCACCTACAACCCACTCACCTACCAAGGTACCACGGTAGGTAAGTGTTGAGATATGAGATATGACTTTTTTAGTCATATCGCTCTAGTAAGGTGCAGCTCATCTCATCACAAATCTTTTGTCTGAACTGGGCTTTAAAGGACGTTACGTAAATGAAAGAAGCCTCACCCTCTGAACAGGAAAGCCAGCAGAGGTCCAGCCAGATCTAGCCTCTTGTTGCCATAGTGATCTCTGTCATCCAGCTCTCGTCTGCCCAAAGCAGCGAGAAGCAGCCGATGGACCATGTACCTGAAAACACACACAGTACAAATATATGTAGGGAAGACTTTGAAGGAGTTTAATAAAAGGTATTAAGTGTATTTTACAGCGATGTATGTTTCAGTGTTTCCCTTAAGTTTACAGCTTTTTTGGGGGGAGTCGCCGCGGCAGAGCAGTGGAGAATTGTAAACACACAACCATGTAGAGACAGAAATGACATGCTGTCGTGTAGATAAGATAGATAACGTGAAGCTACTTAGTTTGTTTAATAAAAGGACATGGTATTGACCTGTTCTATAGAAAAGGTATCCTTAAAAGATGTTGTGATCTGGCGCTATATAGAAAATAAAATGACTTGACCTTCAAGGGGGTACTTTCAGTTAATCATTCCAGGTATAAACATGCCATCTTCACTCAGACTGTTCTTACTAGAGACAGACGGATTAACTGGCACCAATAGGTATCGGCAGAACCTGGGTCCGTCAAGTGTGACTCACCCTAGGAAATAGGCCTTCTTGGTCTCACAGAAGTCACTGACTCCGACGTGCGGCAGCATCTCCTTCTGCAGGACCTCTTTGGCATATTTGATCCTCCGTTCTTTCGTCACTCCGGGTTTTGCTCCTCTGGAGCCGATAAAGTTCAGAGCCACGTTCTGCTCCTGGATCACGAAAGCCTCGTCCAGAGACGGCTTCACCTGGAAACAGAGATGAGGTCAGTCAGCCCAGGAAGCCAACGCTGACCACTGATCGATAACCGATAATCACACTGACCATCTCCATCATCTCAGGATCGTCGAAGTCATAGATGATGTGCTCCAGGATGTCTCTGTCTGATACGAAGCCCAGCGCCCGAAACACGATGATGATGGGAACCTCCTGTCGGATGTAGGGCAGCGTGGACACGATCCTCTGTCCAATGGCGCTTTTCTTCACCCCCTGAGACAATAGACAATAATCAGTAAGTTCACCCCAAAACATAATCCATGATCAATCAGAAGTCCCCCTCATGGATATAGCTCATCTTCTGTGGCTGCATCAGAGGCAGTGATGAATCTAGTTTATTAGTGCCACATCTTTAAACATGACTCAGGGGTTTTCTGTGTCACCTGCCGAGTTATGGTTATGTGTCCAGCTGAAGTGGACTCACCTGTCCTCCTCTGGCCATCATGCTGACCCAGATGGTGCTGGTGGGTCGGGAGGAGTTCTCCAGACAGGAACGACACTCTGCTGTGTAGGCGTACTTTGAGTCCTTCTTGGCGAACACGTACACAGTGTTGGTGGCCATCTTCTCCTGCGCAATCAGCACCTGAAAACAACAATGACAAACACAAGTGTGAGGGATGGTAAACCGAGATCAAAGACAAAAAACATACTTCATGTAAAGGAGAGAAACGGTTTTCACTGCACTGTTTCTGTGAAGTTGGCACCAAAATGTAATTACTTCCTGATATTTGCTCAGTCCTATATGTGCTAGGGCTCTTACATCTTAATTCATCACATGATCTGCCATTTGAACTTTCGGGGTCAGTTTACTTTTATTTTAAATGGCTTGAGTACCCGTGTATTTACTCTATTTTAAGGCGAGAGTTTGTAGCATTAACGCAGTGACTCTAGTGAGTTTCTACAAAGTGTAATCTGTAGCTTCATCGCGCAGAGCGTCTCCATGGCAACAGCATCTGGGTCTTGTCATGTGATGCTGCGTACCTTTTCAGAGCCGTTGATGATGAAGTATCCTCCGGGGTCGAGCGGACACTCGTTCAGTTCACAGAGGTCTCTGTCCGTCAGGCCGCTCAGCAGACAGTATGTGGAGCGGAGCATGATGGGGATTTTACCAATGAAGGTCTTCTGGTGCTGAGTCTGCAGCTGGTCCTCGCCCTCCTTAATGATGGTCTTTGTGATGTCCACGTACAAAGGGGCAGAGTACCTGAGGGGAGCGGGTCAGAGGTCAAACACAACAACAGAAAACAACAAGAAGCTCCCTGCGACACCTCAATGGAGACCAGGTGAGACCTACGTGAGGTTTCGGAGTCGGGCCTCGTTGGGCATCATGGGAGATGGAGCGCCGTCTCTCTCCCAGTGGGTCGGCTTGGACAGGTAGATCTGCTCGAACTTCAACAGGTAGCGAGGCTGAAAAACAAGCAGAGGTCAAATGTCACCGTGGAAATACAGGAGGACCCATCCTGAACTCAGGAAACCAGAATCACATCGTGGTCCACACGGTTCCTATACATTTTCACTTTTCAGATTTGAGACGTGAAGTAACAAAGTACAAATACTTCATTACTGTACTTCACTAGCGTTTACAGTATCTGCACTTTACTTCAGTAGTTACTTTTCTGACAACATTTTCCTTTTACTCACTTCATTTTAACACAAATATCTGCACTTTACATTCCTTACATTTTCAAAACAGACTCCTTACTGTAGTTTTAATGCATTTGAGGAGAAGTGGTCATTTTTATTTTGCATCATTGTGCGTCTTCACAAAACCAAGACCGATTTCAATCTAAACGGATGAAACAATGTCACATAGAAAAGACGATGCCTTTGTGAATCCATCGGTGAATATCACACACCACAAACGCAACAAGACATAACAGACATAACGAGACAAAAATGATGTGAAAGACACAACGTGATGAGAACAACATAAAAGACAAAAATGATTAAAATGATGTAAGAACCCTGATCCTGGTCCAGGTTCTTACCGGCTCCTCGACCTCCCCTGACGTGTGCTGAGCCTCAGCCTGCAGGTCGATGGGCGGAGCATCCTCCACGATCCTCTGAACCGACATCTGGATGAACTCATCGAACGAGTCCAGCTGCTGCCGCACCAGACCCTTCTCATCAAAATAAGAGCTGGAAAAATAAGAGAAAACACAAACAAGACCGTCACAATAAGAGCTGCAAGTGAAGGTGGATTTGAGTCCGGTGAAGTCTGGTGTTTTTAATTTCCATTAACTGAAACCATGATTAACATTTAACGCTGCTTCTCTTCAGTCTGCAGCAGTAACACCTCTACAGGTGAGTTTACCTGATGACGATCCAGCAGGCCTCCTGCCACAGATCTGGAGTGATTTCATCATCATCTTCATCATACTGATTATCTGATGTAAACAACCAGTGACAGAAATCAATAAAAACAGAGCAGACTGTTTATAACTGTCCTCTGACTCCAACATTAACCGAGGTCTAATGTAACTGTGTAACATGTATGTGACTCAACAACCTGTGTCCAGGTGAGACTAAACCTGTCTCACGTTGGATTCGGTGAGTCCTGATTGGCTGACGGTTACTATAAACATTAACAGTGAACTGTGAATAAACTATATACAATGAAATCACAGCTCACTCTGAGGACGTTAATGTCTTATATGTCAGTGCTGTGACTTTCACGAACATATAAACTGAATTAAAACATATAAACTCATCAGTCTCAGTTTTAAACTTAGCCTTTTAGCTTAAAAACAGGACATGGCGCCTTTATCTGCTGCTACATTTAAACACATTTAAACACGACTCCTGTTTATAGAACGATCTATTCTCAGTGTTTTAATAAACATTACGGTGTGTTTTACTGAGCTCTGACGGTAACAGACTGTTGTGATTAATTTAAACCCGCTGTAATAAAACACTGAAGCTAACGTTAGCTAACAGGCTAACGGCTCTTTGTAGTGTTGATAAAGTTCGCCCAGAAGCCTCTCTGTCTCATTATAAGGTGTTTCTCGGTGTCCATGTGTGTGTCACCTCAGCGACTCACCTTCGTCCTGGTCGTACATGATTTATGCTCAGAAGAATTTAAAAATATAAGAATATGAAGCCGCAAAAACACAAAACACTCCGGCAGGACGTTGTGAACAACGGCGTGCCCCGGACAGGTTAAAGACACTTCCGGTCTTTTCTTCGCCGGTCCGTCTTTACGCAGCAGTGACGGAACGTCTCCCCCTCAGGTTAAACGCGGTACTGCAGCTCTTATTTTCTCGGACTAAAGCAATGATTTCCCAAACGTTTTTCTGGGGATCAGTTTTTAAAAACAATTGCGACTTAAAGACAGATAAAACATGTTGCGAAATGCGACATGTTTTATCTATGAATCTATCTCCAGAAATAGAAACTGTGCACACAATGTTCCTGATTTTTCTGACTTCTCATAATATTATATGGTTCATAAAATATTACTTCAGTCATTCAAAGAGATACTTGTCATGATATGAACTCCTCAAAGGAGATTCAAACTCTATGGTGAAATAACACATTCTGACTTTAGTACAAAGTTTATTCAGTTTATTCAGTTTGTTTGTTGGCAGCTTTGTTACCACATCAACAAACGTGGTATCGTTTGCTTTGAACTGTATATGTTGTGACAGAGTTTATACTGTATGTGATCGTGTTACCATTTAACATGTTTACTGTCATGCAGCACAGGTTTATTGTTCTGCTGTGTGTTTAGTGTCACACAGACAGGTTTGTGTGTCTGTTGTGTTTGTCTGTGTTTTTTCGCTCCGTCAGCAGTGTGTTTCAGAGCAGACAGAATGTTGATCCTCAGATTAAAGCTGAACAAAGGGGATGCGGCGCCGTCACAGCAGACGCCCACATAGTTTCAGACACAAACAGTCTGCCGTCGTCTATATGACGACAGACACTGAACATCACAGCACAAACACAGACTCCTCAGCAGCCAATCAGACCGCAGGAAACACTCCATCCTCTGCTGCTCTGCTCTCCTTCAGTTTGACGATCGCTCTTCAGGATGTTTTTCCGGACTCTGCTGGTGTGTGCAGCTCTGCTCCTCTGCGCAGGTAAGACCAGACCAGGACCAGACCAGGACCAGGACCAGGACCGGGACCAGGTTCTGTTACAAACTGGGTCTGGATCAGCTGGTCTGTTTGTGTTTCTTTCAATCATGTTATTTTCATTTTTTTGTGAGTGACAAAAAGAAAAACAAAAATGTACAAATATTAGACTAAGACAAACAGAAAACAAATAGAAAACTAACAACACTACTGTGTCTGTTTCTTCTCTTAGTCTGTTGTTTGGGTTTAGTTCTGGTGTTCCAGGTTGACCGGTGACTTTTCAGGAGTAGCAGGTCCACCGTGTGATCTGTGAAGTGACACATGTTGAAGACATCACTGACAAACATCATCAGTGGATTGTCAATGTCCTCTACAGACGAAAATACAGAACATGCTGTCCATAAAAACATAATGGGATATTATAAACATAAGTTGTACCAGGACTCGATACCAGCGCATCTCAGGATAATGGTTGTGAAGAGAGTGAGCTCCTCAGCTCACCTGCACAAATCATACTCCGTCAGCTGTCACACACCTGGTAACCATTTAATATATACGTCCACGTTATCTGGTGATAGTCACAACTTAACATAGACACGAGGTAATGCCATTTCCACATAAACGAGCCCTACCTGTGTATCTGTGAAGGGTAATGAAACATAGAGAAACGCCACAGTTTAATGCAAAGGACACATCCGTCTCTGTCTGTTTAACTGCAGAGCACTGAGCGTATACGTGTTGTTATCGTTCTGTCATTTTTAAAGTCAGTTTTGACTTTCACAGCTGTGTGAATATATGACGAATCAGCGGCTGTGACATCTGGATTTCATCTGGATTTCATCTGGATTTCATCTGGATTTCATCTGGATTTACTCAAACCTCACCAGTCCACCTGGAACACCGGTTCAGACCTTTTTCACAGCAGACATTTTGACTCGTTACGGCAGAAAACAGATGTATTTGGAGTCATTAAAAAGGTGGATTAGCTTCAGGCCTTGGAACATGATGTTCACTGTAAGGCTCACCTGGAATCATCTGGTGTGGGACGTGTCATTATCAATGGGCACAGACCATGGATGTAAGTGACTGGTAGACCTACAACCAGTCCATGGTAAATTAAACTCACCAACATCTGTCACAAATGTGGGAACACGCCTTCCTGATCAATGAAGACTCTAAGTGCAGTTATTTCTTTCTTTGTGTAAAGTACTGGGGCTGGTTAGTGGTTAACCAGTTAACCAGCTTAAACCCACGGAGGTTTATGAAAAGTGATGCAAAATACCTCAGTAGTTATAGTGTTATTCTGTATTTCAGTCCAAATCTGAGGCACTTTGAGTATTTCTGGTGTTTTTGGAGGCTTTGTCTTTGTGCTCCACTACATCTCAGAGTAAAGATTATACTTTTAACTTCATTTGTCCGACAGCTGCAGTTCTGTTTTACATAAAAACATCGTACAGTGTAGATACGATGGAGCAGGTGAAGTGTACGAACAGTAAATACCTCGTTTTTAACTTCAACGCTTTGCTCTTCCTCTTTTTCAGATGCACAGGATCAATCTGGGGCGTTCAGGAGGGTAAGAAACAACACCAACATGATGTTCGTAACACATTCAGTGAAAGGAATCTGTATAAAGTACATGTTGTTTAGTGTCTAACGGTGTCATGTACTGATCACAGGGAGGTTGTTGTGTCTGTAACAAGCATCAATGAAAAATGAACAAATGTGCATTAACATGATGCTTGAGAAGAGGCCGGTTACAGTAAGGTTAAAAAAGGCCGAACCCGACGCAACGTGATCATCATCAGCTGACGCCGTGTGGTTTGTTTGTTTGTACTGTTGTTGTTTGTTGGTTTCTGTGATGGTTTGAGATCCTGAGACAAGTCTTTCAAAGACTCTGTTTCCAGTTTTCTTTTGACTGAGACTTCCTAAAGGATGGCTTTAGTTTTTCCGTCTCAACCACTGGTCGACACCTGACACTTCTATAACGTTAGACATAAAGCCTTTGCCTCACGGTTGTTTCTGCAGCTCTTCACACATGGTGACAATTTGTTTCTGTTAGTTTCTTGTGTTAATTCAGTAAACGTCGCCGTCTCTTCACACTGTTTTTGCTGCTGAAGTAAACAGTGTTTAGTTGTGTTCAGTTGTCGGGTCGCAGCCCTCCCGTCTGCGAGACCAGGACCTGAGGAACAACAACCTGCCAGATCCAGGATCCAGGCCTTGAGGTGGTTTCTGTAAAGACAGCAGGAGGTTGTTCTCGTTCTAAACGGTTCACAGGACGGTGGATGGACCCGTTCAGGACAAACACCACATTCAGTTCTGTTCACATTAACAGAACTTACTGACTTTATTCTGAACAAGAACAAGAACTGTCAGTCCACACATGAACACAGAATTATCTGTTTAGTCTGACGTCATTCACTGTTTCCAGGTCGTCAAACGTTCTGCTTCTTCTACTGTTTATTACAGCCGTGTAATGTAGCCTACAGCGCCCCCTTCTGACCACACAACGAAGCCTGGTTCATTCACTACAAACCAGGTTATAGAAACTCATGTAATTCACATTTTCTCTTTTGCAACTTTTCAAAAGTTCACTTCAAATTCACCTGACCTTTAATGGAAACACGACTTACGTAACCGTTGTCCAGGTGTGTCTTAATTCATTGTCCTCATCCTCTGAGAGACGAGGTGGACACGTTCCCTGTACATTTGAATATGATCTGGTGGAGACGTTCTAATTTGTCATGTGTTTGTTGTCGTTGCAGCCCTCCTGCGTTGGCATGAGCGTGACTCAGGCGTGTCCTCTGAACTACTCACCTGTGTGCGGCAACAACGGCGTTACCTACCCAAACGAATGTTCACTGTGTGTCGACAGACTGTGAGTCCTTCAACACTGACTGAACATCGTCACATCGTCGTCGTGTTGTACCGTCTGATAAAACAGTGCACACGCTGACGACCTTTCATCTAATTAAAGGACTCACCTGTTAAACCTCAGACTAATATGGACTGAAAGACAAAAACTATACTGAAGAAAAAGATTCAGGCGACTTTCACGAGTCACTGCAGAATAACGGAAATCCCAAAATATGGAAAAGTTGACAGAAAAGTAAACATGTAGAGGTAATAAAATATTTTCATGATGAGGATTTTGAAACCTGTGAAGAATCAGAGTAAATTCTAATGTTGTTCTGATATTATCATGTTTCATAAATGTTGAGACTAACAGTGAATTTAGTGTAATTTATGAAATGTAGAAAATAATGTCATATTTCTCTTATCTATGAATTTGCTGGTCACTTCAGTTTGAAACATCTTATTCATTTCCAGGGCTTTAAACTCCTCGTGAACTCGAATTCATTGTCGAAGTGTTTTTCTTTGACGTGTCTTCTGTTTCACATCATGTACATCCACCGACACTGCTCGACAAGAAGCCAGATTCGTTCCACGCGTGTGAACTACTTCCTGGTTTTTTTGTCAGTTTCTGAGATTTAAATAAGTCATCTTTGGTTTGGTGACACTAACTGAAAGCTCATACACATACGCAGCAGCGGAGCTACTTTTCCACCACTTTGGACTGAAACCAGTTCTCAAAAAGCTCCACAGTTTAGTATTTTTCCTGTGATCTCTTTTCGACTGCTGTGGTACGGTCAAGGAACATCAAAAAGCTGGAAAAGTAGCTTCGTTGCTGCACGATTCTCCTTCAATGGAACAATATAGAAGCTTTCAGATGTCAATATAAAACAGACTCCAAACACGAGGACGTGCAGATCCGACATAGACCACCTTTAAATCTTTTTCACACTTGTGTACAATGGGTTTTAAGTATTGATCGTAGTTTTAATGATATCTTTTGTCATTTCATGAGACCAAACAGAGCTGACTTTTCAGTAAATATGTAAACACTCAGCGCTTCACGGCGACTTTTATGACGTTTATCACATCTCCAGGATGTGATTCTTTATGTGAATCACGTTCATTCAGGCTAAAGTTTTCCTTAAACAGGTGATAATGTCCAACACTGATGAATGACTCTATTTTCAGGGAGAAAAATGCTGATGTTTTGATGAGGGACGGGCCGTGCTGAGGAATCCACCAAAAAAACACCAAAGACACGACTTCATCACTGCATGTTTGAATGTAGCTGTTAGCATGTAGCACACACAGCACATACATACTCCGCTCCACAGCCATATGTCTTCAGACACCTTCATGTTATAACGCTTTGTTTTATATTTTCATATATTTTAAGAAATGCTTATTGAAACATTTGATCAATAAAGAATGTAGTCTCTCATTTGTCGTCTACTGTCACATTATTTGGGTTCCAGTTGATTCAGTTATTATAGTTGACACAAACTAAAACAAATGAATAAAAGTACAAATGAAAACTCTGCGGTGAACAAGAATAAAACGTCTTTGTGTTGTTGTTTTCAAAAGTGACGAGGGTTTTCAGAGGTGGAGTAAGACGACACTATTGGGATAAATGTATATATTATGAAGTGTATTATGAAGCGCTATCTGAGGGGTTTCTAGATGTTTAATAAAGCGTTCAGATTGTTCCATTCTACCCAGTTAATTGCACATTTTACATAAAAAATGTACATCTTGTCTCTTTATTACACAAAGCAAACATTTCATGTGTCTTTTGCCAGATTTGTGTTTCACAAAAAACCCCAATGACTTTACAATTAACATTTAAGACAAGTGTTGACTTTTCACGACTTTGTCACAGTGGAACAACAATGCTTTACAAAGGTTTATATGCATAAAATTGAATAACTATAGAAAACACAGTCTATGGAAGAACAAAGAAAATATTACTGTTAACAGTCACCGATGAAACAATTCAATACTATCCAGTGGTGGTGGAGAAGCACCGCGATACGATGCTCTGAAAATGTTCATTTCCATTTCAACTGCAGTGACAGAGACATGAAGTTAACTTTCAGGTTGTTTTTGAGGCTTTAATAAACAGGAAACATCATATCCCTTTCAGAATAAAAGCTGGTGATTCTATTTTTACCTTTTAAAACATGTCATCGAAACTGAAGTCATCTCCACTGTTGAACAGGGAGGAGCCAGGTAAGAGGGGGCGGGGCCTGCCAGGGGGTGGGGCCTGTTGGACTGTGTTGGACCCGAATGAAGGCGCTTGGAGAGTGGGGACGTCATCTGATCCACTGTTAACCCCGCCCACATTCAGCTCCTCCCTCTCTGGACAGACAGCACTGAGGAAACGAGTCCACCTGGAACCAGAACCAGAACCACTGGGAGGTCCAGTTCTGGTCTGACTGGGAGGTCCGGTTCTGTTCATACTGGGAGGACTGGTTCTGGTCTGACTAGGAGGACCGGTTCTGTTCATACTGGAAAGACCGGTTCTGGTCTGACTAGGAGAACTGGTTCTGTTCATCCTGGGAGGACTGGTTCTGGTTCGGCTGCTGGTTCTGTCTGGTCTGAAACAGTCCATCTGCTGAAAGGCAGAAAAGGTCATCAGAGACCAGGTTGAGGACTTTGTGTGACCACAGCGCCACCTTCTGACTATGGACTAGATGTGTGAATGTACAGCTGCAGTGAATCAATATGTTGTAATAAGTGAGTGTGAAATGATGTTTACTATACGTGAACGATCAGCTGGAGTGAAGACAAAGATGATGAATCCAAGAAAAGGAGACACATCTACCGTTAAACCTTATGACAAAGGATCAACAGGTTTATGGAGATGAACAAACATTGAAAAGACGCCGTTTTCCAGAAGGTGTTGGAATGAAAGATGGACTGTGACTCCTGTGTATGAATATGATCAAACTACTGTTAACATGAGCTCAGCGACGTCAGTAGAAACAGGTCGACTCTTCATGGGAGTTAATGCTGCGTTTGTTACCTGTTCAGGTGTTCGTCTGTCGTCTGATCGCTTCCTCTTCCTGGTGGAACATCAAACATCATTTTAGAATCTCAGTGATGTCAAGTTAAGTTGTGAATTTAAGTTAAGTTGTAATTGTTAGGACTAACCAAACGTAAAAAATTCTGTTTGAATGAAATCTGTTTCAGTGACAAAAAAACAATTTGTATAGATGAGAAGCACAAACGTAGAGGAAAATGTTTCTTCATAAAATATCTGTATTATTGTGTCCTGTTTAAAAAGCACCTTTAGTAAATAATCAATCCCCAGCTGATCATTGACCGATTGAAGACAGATTAGATCAGGATTCAGCTGCTCATGAAAACATTCAGTTTTACATGTTTACTTATTTAACGTGTTATAGTTTATTGATCATTAAAGTTCACATGACGTAACATATGACCAGGTGACTGACAGGTGGGTGTGGCCTCACCTGTTGGTCCTGTTGCCATGGAGCTGCTGCCTGTCCGTCACTACGTTGTGCTCTGGTTTGTGGTCCTCTGGCTCCGCCCCCTGTGGAGGCTCCAGGTATTTGTTCCAGCGGCTCACCTGAGCACAGCTCACCTGAAGAGTCAGAGCAGAACAAACCTGAAGAGTCAGAGACGTTTAAACACACACCTCAGCTGTCGGCTCTCACCTGGACGTCCACCTGCTCCTCAGCTTCAGCATCTGCTGACGCCTGCTGCCTTTAAACAAACAAACAACAAACACATAAACACTTCTGTCAACTCGTTTTCACATGAAATTGTTCATGCAGGTTGGTTTGTTACTAAAAGTGACTAAATTATATACAGAATATACACAGATGTTGACGGTTTATCTCAGAGAAACATACAGTTTGAAATGTGTAAAACTAATATAAACAACACATTGTATGATTTTATGTGTTTCTTTTTACATTTTGTAAACATTCTGTAAATGTCCTGCTTGGAAATAAAAAAAAACAACCATAGTACAAAAACAAGTTGTTTTAAATGCGTAAATGTGTCTCGGTCAAACTGATCACGTCATCACCAGGTGCATATGGTTACCATAGCGACCAGGTGGCCTCCTCCTCCTCCTCCATCATGGCTCCTCTCATGGCATTTAGTTTCTGAACGTGACGTCTGCAGTCGGCCCCGGAGCCCCGCCCATATTCCTGTCAATCATTCATTCAACCAATCAGCAGACAGTCTCCATGACACACCTGTACAGGTGTGAACATTTGCACAACCATTACTGTAATGGAGTATTAAACTGATGTATTAGTACTTTTACTGCAGTAAAGGATCTGAACATGGTTATTGATTAACTTCAACTAATGGTCAGAGAACTGAAGACATCATCAGCTGCTCGGTTAAAGGGACGTTCCCACTGGTTCTTCTGGTTTTGTTCTGACCTTCAGCACTGACTGCTTCTGTCCACACAGTTTACAGCTCCACCGGTTCACCTTCTTCACCTGTCAGACACAGCACAGGGAGAAAACAGTCAAACCACACTGAACGAGTAAGTCACAGAATGAGACAGAATCACAGAGGATGAGAAGAACATGACAAAGATCATGTGGACCAGGGTTATTAAAGAAAACACAAACTAAATCTATTTCATTAACTGAAATACATGCCGTTTTTGTCTGTGTGCTTTAGATCTGAAGACGCGTTTTTTAAAAGAAATTTTACTTAAAGAAGACGATTTGTCATTCATTCCTTCATCTTAATAATTCTATTTATCAAGATAGAGGTTTTTCTTTTGTCTTTAAGGTTTATTTTGTTCACGTTGTCAAATAAAACCCAACATGTTTCAACTTGTTAAACAAGAACTTAGATTCACCCTCAAACCCAAATAAACAGACTGAACAAAGTAAGCAGTAAATCACAAAGTCAGAGTCTACTGGAGTTACTTCTTGACGCGTCCTTAGTTTTTGTCTAGTTTCGCCTGTTGAGTCGTTTTCATCTTTAGTCTTTAGTCAGAACCGTCTAATGAACCCGTTTAAAGCCCAGCATCCTGCTGTGTTGGCTAGCTCCGCCTTTAGCCGTTAGCCTTTAGCCGTTAGCCTTTAGCCTTCATCTGCTCGTTTCGTACCTGTTGCACCTGGAAGCTGTGGCAGCTGAAACACCTGAGCACGTGGAACTCCTGCCCCATGTCTGATATTGATCCGACGGTGACTGTGATGATTTTGTCGTGTTTTCCTGGTGTTTTGTCCGGTTTCAGTCTGCGGATCTTTAGCGGAGCGGCGGCTTCTTTTCCCGGGCTCCGTTCGAAGTGTCATTACGTGACATCCGCGTATGTGCAGAGCGCCCCCTGCAGGCCTGGAGGAGCGGAGCAGCACGACGCTGAAACTAACGGCAGACAATACAAGTACAAATACCATGGTAAAAGTACAAGTACTGATTCAACTCCAAGTAAAAGTACAAACTCTGAAATGAAAGTATGAAAGGAAAAAGTACTTCTACATTTCTAGTGACTGTTTCTGTTTAAAGCTACTGAACCTCACATTATCCATGTTCTCAGACTGTCATTAAATAAACAACACCTTTTCTCCATCTGTTGTCTGTTTGGTCTGGTTACGTCTTTTACGTCACTACATCTGTCATGTGTGATATTCACTGATGGATTCACCAAGACATCGTCTTCTCCATGTCACTGTTTCATCCATGTAGGTTGAAATCAGTCTGGATGTTGACGCACTAAGATGCAAAAGAAAAAGAAGTGATAGTCATGCGTCAATGCATTAAAAACAAAGTAATGAGTCTGTTTTGAAAGTGTAAGGATTAGAAAGTACAGATATTTGTGTTAAAATGTAGAAAGTAAAACTAAAGAGTCATAAATATAGAATAATAAGAAAAGTACAGATACCAGGAAAGTCTATTGAAGTATTTGTACTTCATCACTTCCCATCTCTGAAACTAACACCAACTATAAACGGAGACAAAAACTAACAAGAACCAAGACTAAAACGAAAGAAAAACTCTATTAAAACTAGTCAGTTCATCTAAATATAAGTCAAACTGAAACTAGAAGCTCCAAGTTTAAAACTACTACTACGTAAAGACTTGTAAAACTAACTAAAATGAATCATCAACATTTATACATGTAAGAACTCAAAATTTGAGAATTTGAGAATTAAAGTCACTGCAACAATGATCGATAAATTCAATGACAAAATAAAGTGAATTTCTTGTATTTATTAGACAATAGAGAACAGATAATGACCGATCAATAACATTTAAAAAGCATCGTTTAGAACTAAAACAGGAAGTGAAGAAACACAAAGAAGCTTCAAAATAAAAGCCTGCAGGTGTAGACAGGGATTAAATAATACTCATGTTTTATTAATATTCATTTTAATATGAATTAATCAGTTTTAATTCTGTAGATAAACATTTATTCAGTCATTTGTTTCATTTAAACTTTAAAAAACATAAATCTGCAGGCTTCGTTCAGACACTGAATTTATCTGCTGTTAAAACTTCCTTCAACCACTTCACATTAAAAGCCTTTGATAACTCCTCCCAGGGAGACTTTTATTGTGAAACACATCCTGAGTTCATCATCAGTGTGTCCTGTTGGTTTTCTCAGTCCTCATTGGCTGACACAGGCCACGCCTCCACAGTTTGTCTGTCTGTATTATTTAAAGGAGCAGTCCGCTGCAGTCTGTCTGTTGCCATGGAAACAGCGTCTGCGTCATTTCATTTTTTAACGTTAGTAGGTTTTAAATCTTTAGACGTTGTTATGAAACACATCAGCCTGAGGCGTTTTATTGTGAAAAAAACATGCAGGAAGTGATGTGATCAATTTCATTAAAATGCTCAGTGATGTCAGAGTCCCTGCAGCCAATCAGACGGTGTGCGGTGCCAGTTCGTGGTCGGAGGCGGAGCTCGTCTGTCGCTCCACGGCCCGCTGAGCACTGCAGGCGGCCATCTTGCTGCGGACGTCCCTCTTCCTCTCAAAGAAGTCGACGAGCGGCGGCTCCGTCAGCAATGATGCCAGCGCTTGCTCGAAGCTGATCGACCAATCGGCATCGAGCGTGCTGCCCCGCCTCCGTTCGCCGACCAGCACCGCGTCGTCGTCGTCTGCGACATCCTCGCACCGCAGAGAACCGGAGCTCACCACCGAGTACGACGACACAGACGCCTCATCCTCGTCCTCGAGCTGGGCGTCGGCCAGCGCTCGGATCACCTGACACTCACCTGATGGAGACTCTGCCCCCTCAATAGGAGGAAGGCCAGGGGGTGGGGCTTGTTCAGCTGCTGAACAAATAAACAGAAAAAGAAAGTTTAATTAGAATAAGTGTACAAGGCAAAATGAAGAAAATTAACAAAAATAATGAAGAAAAGAGCATTAAATTAAAAATATAAACAAACAAAATTAAGAAATTCACAGCTGACATTCACCTGATGGAGACTCCGCCCCCTCAGGAGTGCTGGGGGGCGGGGCATGCTCAGCGGTGGCAACAGGCTTTTTGCCACCGTTGTTGAACTTCTTCCCGACTTCTCCGATTCGTAAAAGCAAAGAAGCGACGGTGGCGATGGAGTGATAGAGCTGCTGCTCTGACGAGTCCTCACTGAACATGTTGTACAGAGTCTTACAGAACTCGATGAACTGCTCCTTTAAACACAGAGAGAGAGACAGGGTTATGAGAGACGAACACTGACTCACTGATTCTGGACCTGGTTGTGGACATCGATTCTGATTCTGGACCTGGTTGTGGACTCACCTGGTTCATCCGGGGCAGGTCTTTGATGGTCTCTCTTTTGGGCTCCTTCTCTTTGGCCCACATCCTCAGGTAGTACCTGTAGTCCTTCACCTTGTCCTCTGAACAACACACAGGTAAACAGTCACGTTACTACAAAGGGGCGGGGCCAAAACCAAACCCAGTAGGTGACAGGTGAGTCAGCAGGAGGCGGGGTCAGAATATTTACCTTTTTTCTCCTCGCTGTCGGCGCCTCCATCCTTTACCTGCTCACCTGCACAGACAGTCAGTTACCATCACAGACAGTAGACGCCACATCAACCACTGTCCTACGTTGTTCCTTTTTAAAACTGAGGGTTTATGATCAGTGAGGGTAAAAAGTTCTGAGACAAAACTTTAACCCTCACAGATTATAATGATGAGAGAGAGAGACATCCTTGATGAAACCCTTGAGTATAAAAAAGTGTCGATCAAGTAGGTGGAGAGAAAAGAGAAATGTATAGAAATGTAAACATTATAGTTCTAGTATTTTCATTATAGTTCTAGTATTTTCATTATAGTTCTAATATTTTCATTATAGTTCTAGTATTTTCAT
>JAPQRN010000002.1:4345424-4362720 GCA_037367275.1 Coranthus polyacanthus
TTCATACTGAAGGTAGGCACCAGAACGTGCCTTCATACTGAAGGTAGGCACCCGAACGCGCCTTCATACTGAAGGTACGCACCTGAACGCGCCTTCATACTGAAGGTAGGCACCCGAACACGCCTTCATACTGAAGGTAAGCGCATGAACGCACTTTCAGACTGAAGGTAACTTAGAATTCCATCTCAATGTTTTGACTCCATCCCTCTGTTATAACTCCGTCTGTCTGTCCATCTCTGTTTCAGGCTGTGAATCAGGAGCTGATGCTTTATTGGCTGCAGCAGCTGCAGGTGAAACGATGGCAGCACAGACAGATGTCCACCTGTCCAGACCCAACAAACAACAACAACACAACAGGTCAGAAAACAAACAACCTGCTCTGATGGAAGTGTATCTATTAAAGTATTTCCAGGAAGTGGGCGGGGCCTGTGGTTACAGGGAGAGTTGGGAAACGTGTGCTTTAGGCGAGGGAGTGTCTCAGAAAGACAAACTACAGAGAGCTGAGTCACACTTTATCCAACACAAACTGAATGTTATGACGACACATTATTCATCACTTTGGGGAAATCCAGGACTGCAGGAGTTCACATTAGACCAGACGTGTGATCTCAGATCACACAATTTGAGTTATTGTTCAGTAAAAGATCAGCAGCAGATTAATGAGGATTAAACATCAGCTGATTTCAGGAAAGTTTCACAACAAACTGCAGCTGCACCTGAATCTGACTCTATGTGTGAGGGACTAGTTCTATTTAACAGTCACATCATTAGATCACAAAAAAAGACCTAAATTGTTACAGTTAATGAGAATCTTTTAACCACTTGACATTTCATAATACAAATGGTGATTCCAAAGTATATTACATTCATATGTAGAATATAACAGACAAACACACCAACATGTTTTCAGACAAAAACACCTTTCAGAGCTGACATTTAACATGACTTTCAAGGCCTCTAACTTTACTGTACAGCATTGGTGTAAATGGATGTTTTTAGACCAGTTATTAAATCAGTCACAAAGTCATAATACGTGACTTGATGTTGAGGAAGTGATTCAAATGTTTCTGTGACTTATTCCATGTTGAACAGAGTAACTAGTTAATGTGTAACCTGTTCCATTTCAAAGGGAACCTTCAAAGAACTGACGTGGTTTTGGTCTCAGGTGAACTCGGACAGGTACAGTAGATAATGGAGGTCTTACTGGTTTAAGTGGCGGCCTGATCCAGACTCGTCGTCTCCTCTGGACGGAATGACATCTGCTCCTTTAATGTGGGGCGGGGACAGGAAACAGGATGTGAGGCTCTTTGATGGAGCTCCGCGGGTCATTTCCTGTTGTTTGGATTCAGATCAAAAGACATTATGGACTCTGCTCAGACCAGGACCTGAACCTGAACCAGGACCAGGGTCTGACAGGGTTATTATAGTTAACTAACACTAAATCTAAAGAAAAACTCAGCTGAAACTAGTTAACTCATCAAAATAAAAATCAAACTAACACTACTTCTGCATTCTTCTTTTTCATGTTGACAAATACTGTCTCTAAATACTACAATACCCATGAGTCTCAGCTGCTGTTGTCATGGAGAACAGGCCTCAGATAGTTTGTAGGTTCAGTTCACTCATATGTGGAAACACACATGGTCTGGTCTCTGTACAGAGGTTGTTGTTGAAGTAGAAGTAGCTCAGCTGGTTCTCAGGTATGTAGTGTCTCCTGTCCTGACATGTCACTGTTTAACACAGACAGACAGACAAACTGGCAGACAGCGCCCCCCGCAGGCTGCACAGGCCGTTACATCCTGACTCACCTGCCACAGACAGGAAAGGTCAGAAAAATAAATAAATGATCTAATAAGTAACAAAATCGTTAAAATAGAAATAAAATGAACTTAGACAATTTAAAGGCACCAAACATTAATACAGCATCTGCAAACTTATGACTCCTGAGAATGTGATCAAATAAATAAAAGTTCAAATCTTAAATTGTGAAATGTCACATCATCTAAATGAAGACGTTTGTCCAACTGAAATAACAGGGAAAATAAACAGAACTGAAATGTCACAAACTGAGTTCGAATGAATTTAGACAAAACCTCACACTGAAACTGTGCGTGTTTGTTTATCAGTTTGTTTGTTTGTCTGCGTCCACGCCGTCTGACATTGTGGTCCTGAACTCGTTCTTCCCGTCTGTTCAGATGACTTCCTGCCAGTGCTGCAGAGTCCCGTGGGTCTGGTCGGGGAGGAGGCAGCGAACGCCTCGTCACAGCGAACGCCACTCGCCAACATGTCAATCAAACACCCGCTCATCGTGATCCAGTGAGTGACATCGTCAGGGGGAGGAGTCAGCAGTTAGATTAACGTTATTGTTGGTTTTTGTATCAGAACAGTCAGACTACGTTTCCCATGAGCCTCGGCGCTGCCTGTCTGTCTGTGTGTACAGAAACTCGGTCCACAGTCTGCGGAAGAGGTCGTCTCAGGACTGGAGTCAGAGTGTTTTTCATGTCGAAGCTCCACCGTGGACTGAGCTGAACTCTGCAGACACCGAGACCAGGACCAGGACCAGCAACAAGACCAGTGGCACCAGTAACACCAACATGAGCTCTACCAGTACCACCCAAGGTTATTGTTGTTAATGAAAACTGAAACTTCTCTCATAATTAGGAGAAAACTACAAAACAGAAGAAACACAAAAATACAATAAAAAAGGGCTGTGTCCATCACATCTTTATGTTCCTGTACTTTAACCCTTTTTGTCCCGTGGCCTCCTACAGACCCCCAGCCCATTGAACCACAGACCCCGCCCCCACCTGCCCCATTGGCGTCGAACGGCCGAGAGTCTACGTCGGTGTTTGACAGGAAGTCAAAGAGTCGCGCTTCGTCCACCCTGCCCGTCCTGCGCAGAGACTCGGTGTGGTGGTCTGAGAGGACGTCCCGCCTGCAGCAGGAGAAGACGATGCTGATGGAGGAGGTCAAAGCCCAGAAGGTGAAAAATACTGAAAAATACATGCATTTAAGTATGGCAGTGTTTCAGTTCCAGATACATTATCATTCAGATTCAGTTGCTTCTGTGTTTATAGAGGAGGTAGAAAGAATTTACTACTTTGAACCATTTTACTTTTTATTTTCTTGGCCCTTTGGTGTAAACTTTACATGCTAGCTTTATGTGTGAATGTTACATGTAACCCTGTAAAGTCATCTTTTCTCATGGTCTAGTTTTAAAAGACTGTCAGGACGAGTCTGTGTAACGTGAACCATTGCACCATGTGTGACTTGTTACGTGGACGCTGGACAAAGACCCAGAGGCTCAGACACACAGGCTGCAGGGGATGTTGAATCCCTGACTATTTCTGTCAAATGGCCTGCTGTGAATACATTAATGTTTTCATAGAAACAAGTGTTGCAACTGTCACAAACTTGCATCGCCACCGGTGTGAATAGTTTTGACAGTTTTGACACTCATGTCGTTTATTCATAACACCCCTAGTGTGGAAAGACCTTAAGCATTACACACCTATTCTAACATCAGAAACAGACACAGACAAGCATCAAATATAACTGTGATTTCAGAAATACTGGACTAGATATCCAAATACTGATTGACACCAAGAACGACTGAACTCTGGACACCGGTTTCGACCCATGTTTTCAACCATGTTTGAGGCTTTGATCATTTTCACATCTTCCGACTGTAAGTGTGACCGTGTCCTCACCTGGGTTTTCCCTGATCCCCTACAGGAGCTGGTGTGGCTGCTCCACAAAACTCTGGAGGCAGCTCAGCTGGAGAAGAGGACCTGTGCTGAGTTCCTTGCTGCAGACAGCGAGCAGACGCGACTGGAGCTGCTGCGACACCGTGAGCGTCAGGCGGCCGACCTGCGAGGCCGTCTGGAGGAAGCCAGGGCGGAGACGGAGGCGCTGAGGAGCAGCGTCGCTCAGAGAGACGCTCAACTGACGAAGCTGCAGGACCACATCAGATTACTGACGGAGAAGAACAACGCCAAGCAGGAGGTGAGGAACACCTGAGCTGAACAAGAATCGGTATCAGTAAAACATGCTGGTCATCTTAAACCTTCTGTCTTTAATAGGTGTTAGGTAACATCTTAACATGTAACACTGAAGTTAAACACACTGCTGACAAACAAAATCAATAAACAGTGAAGTCTCTTTTTTAACCCAACTGTGTCGTTCCCTTCAGGTGATCATTAAGCTGTCGGATCATATGACCACCTGCATGTTCGACCCGCATCACTCCATCTCCGATGGTTCAGACGCTCAGAACTTCAGTCAACTTCAGGAGGAGATTGAAAACCTGAAGGTCTGTGATTTACCTGTAAACACACCTGAAAACACATTTAAACACCTGTAACATGTCTGTAAATTAGGTAAACTATGATCACAGAATTAATGACTGTGTTAAAATAAAGTGTCATTAGACTCCACAGTATTTCCTCACAGTCTGTCACTTGATGACTCACCTGTCGGTGTCTCCTTCAGGACGACATTGAGGCGTATAAAACTCAGAACAAGTTTCTGAACTCGGAGATCTACCAGCTGACCAAACTGTGGAGGACCAGCTCGGAGCAGGAGAAGAGTCTGATGGTGAAGGTGGGTCGTACTGGGAACACTGGGACCAGTCTGTCTCTGTGATCTGACTCCTGAACCTCTTGTTTTCCTGTGCTCTGATTGGCTGCAGTGTGCTTACCTGGAGGCCAGTAACTGTCAGGTGGAGAGTCGATACCTGGGCGTCCTGAAGAAGCTGCAAGAGACCAAATCTCTGGATCCGGCCCAGAGGGGGGCCGTCCAAAAAATGATCGAGGACGCTCTGAAAGGAGAGTTGAAGAGCATCATCAAAGTCAACGGCAACAGGTAACAGCACAGGTGAACAGGTGAACAGGTAGATGAGAACAGGTAACTACATTTGAAGAGTGCATTCGTTTTTATCTTCAGTTTAGTTTTTTAGTTTTGTTTATTTTTTCAGTTTAGTTAAATCGAGGGGAAAACGAACCTGATTTTACCTGCATTTGTATTTCATTTTAGTTTGTGTTGCATCATTCAGTGTTTTTATTTAGTTTCCGTCTCTTTGAAAACTGTTGTTTTGTGTTTTTATTTCGGTTATCTGAATTCTTTCTTCACTGCTGGTTTTAGTTTCAGTCTTAGTTTTCGTTGGTAATAAGTCTGAGTAAAGTATTTGTGGTTCGTCCTCAGGGACCACGACGAGTACGGCTTTAAGATCATCCCGGACTACGAGGTCGAGGATGTGAAGCTGTTGGCGAAGATTCAGGCGCTGGAGATCAGATCGCACAACCTGTTGCACCAGGTGTGACCTTTGACCTCATCTGTACACTGACTAGGGGTTGAATGTTTATGAGGCATCTCACCTGTTGGTTCTGTCCCATCAGGAGGGGGTGGAGCGCCCCCTGCTGAGTCGCTGGGCTCAGTACCTCACTGGCAGGTCAGATGATGACCTTTGCCCTTCGCCGGAGCTCAAAGGGCTGCTGCGAGGCGGCGTCCCTCGGGACTACCGGCCTCGGGTTTGGCGCTGGGTGATCCGAGCCCGAACCAGGACGATAAGAGAGCACCACCCGCAGCGCTACGAACAGGTAAACACACAGACGTTATTATAATGAATGAAAACTAAAATCGAAACCAACAAACCAATGAACCACCTCAGTAATACTGCGAAAAAAAAGTTTGAGATTTTTTACATTAAATTTATGACAAAAAAATCCACAAATCTACAAGAATAAACTCAGATGTTCTCTGTAATTTAAAAGTTATAAATTTGGGAGAAAAAACTCTTAGGGCAAATTATCTGCGACTATTTGTTGTAGATTTATGAGAAAACAACTATATATATGTATATATATATATATATATATATAAAGTTATAAAAGTGTATAAAAGTATAAAAACTCTGAGGTATAAACAGTGACAAAGTCCTCACTGGGATGTGAATGCAGTTTGTTTTAAGGAGTTGAACACAGGACCTGAATGATCAGGAAAATTTGAAATTCTGATTGAATGTTTGCTACTGAAGCATCCTGGGAGTTGTAGTCTAACATTATTCTAAACTACTCCCTTTCGTTGCCTGTGTTTCAGCTTTGTGAGAAGAGTCGGACGTCTCCTCATCCAGCGTCCAGGCAGATCCAGCTGGACCTCCACCGCACCCTGACGACCAATCAGCACTTCTCCTCACCCTCCAGCCCCACCCATCAGCAGCTACGACGTGTCCTATTGGCCTTCTCCTGGCAGAACCCGGCCATCGGCTACTGCCAGGGCCTGAACAGGCTGGCGGCCATCGCTCTGCTGGTCCTCCAGAGTGAAGAGGACGCCTTCTGGTGTCTGGTGGCCGTGGTGGAGACCATCATGCCTCAGGACTACTACACCAAGAACCTGGTGGCCTCTCAGGTCAGAACACCCACCTGGACACCTGTTATGTATCAGTTGGTCCTGTCTCAGGGAGTCTTATCAAACAGAACGGGCACAAACATGTTTATTAATGAACACTGAAAATAAATGATCTCTGTGAAGTTACCAGTGAATCACAGATGTAATCATTAAAAAAAAAGAACAAAAGCTGGGTATGAACTGCATTTAGAACATTTAGACACCAAACTACTCAGTTAGGTGTATGATTATTTTTTATTGATTGATCAGTTATTGATCGGTCCCTGCAGGCGGACCAGCGGGTGCTGAAGGACTTCATGGCGGAGAAACTCCCCCGGCTGGCGGCTCACTTTGACGATCACAGCATCGACGTCTCTCTCGTCACCTTTAACTGGTTCCTGGTGGTTTTTGTGGAGAGTCTGCCCAGTGACATCCTGCTGCCGCTGTGGGACGCCTTTCTGTATGAGGGCACCAAGGTAACCCCACCCCCAAATAATGAACCCCATCCCCACCTGACATAATGAATACAGAGGGGAGAGGCTGAGATATGATTCATGAAAACAGAAATCATCTCAACTCAACCTGTTGACCCACTGTTTGTTGAAACTGATGGAATGAGACGTGGTGATTCGTCCTGATTTGTTACCTGTGTGTTCAGGTGATCTTCAGGTACGCTCTGGCTCTGTTTAAATACAAAGAGGAAGACATCCTGAAGATCCACGACAGCGTGGAGATCTACCAGTACCTACGCTTCTTCACCAAGACCATCTCTGATGGCAGGTACTCCTTCACCTGGTCTGAGCCAGGCTTGTTAAAAACAAAAAAAAAATCATTTACTGATGTAAAAATAAAAACAACAGTTGAATAACTCCAATCAACACTGTAACACTAATTAAAAGTGCAGGCAAAGTCAAGTTTTGTTTTCTCCCAATATCCTCTGTTTATGTTTAACCTGCTTCCTGTCCACATATCTCTTCATCTCATGGTCTGTTCTCTGCAGAAGGCTGATGAGCATTTCCTTCAACGTCATGAACCCATTCCCCGGTCGTCTACTGAGGAACCGGAGGGCGCTGCACCTGGAGCGCCTGCAGGGGGAGCTGCGGGAGCTGGAGCAGCAGCAGTGGGAGTTTGTAACAGAGAACGTCGAACGCAAAGACAAAGAGCTCGACAACATGGTGAGCGAGGACGATGACGACCTCTGAAGACATAGACAACACATCAGGACTGTTTGAGCAGCTGATCACAAGGTTAAAGGTCAAAAAACCAGGTTAAACTGTTACCGAACTGTGCTGCACCAGTCAGACGTGATAAGTCTGTGATAGTGTCGAATCAGAAAGCATTTCATAATAGCAATAAGGAATGTGTTTGTTTTGTTTGTTTGTTCTTTTATTTGTGAGGTGACAGCACCAGGAATCGACTCGGCAGCATCAGAGTAACTGACAGGTGTTTCCAGCCTGGGTGCTGATTGGCTGTTGAGGGTTATGTGTATGATGTTTTATTATTACATATGAGATCATCTGATGGATCAGTTTATCAATAACACTAACTCATAAAGAAAGGGCTGAGCCTGTCAGCCGGTTGGATAGCAGAGTGGACCATCTGTGTTTCTGTCATAGTGGGATGAGTCGGGGAGTTTAAGCAGTGGGACTTCTGCGGCGATCAGGAAAGTACTAGTCACCTTCAGCTCTGAAAAAGTCACTCACATTGAGTTTATATACAATAAAGTGTCTACACTGACGTCTCTTTTCCAATGGAACACGCCTTCACCGTCAGACTGAGTCGTAAAACGTGCTGCGACGTGGCTATGAACTATGAAACCAGCATTATGAGTTCAGTTAAAGGCATTTGGACTCGACAGTGATCCTTACAGTTTACTTAAGAACCAGTGACACAGACATGTGACAGGAATCAGGTTTACTCACATTTATATGCACTGATTTCAACACAAAGCAAAACATGAAATCACGCAAGAACTGATGCTTGGTCATACTTTTCTCTAAATTAACCAAAAAAAAAAAAAAGTCCCAGCAAAATCTACTCCGCAATAATAACAATAAGCACTAAATCAACAAAATGAACAAAATAATTAATAGTACAAAAACACATTCGTCATATCCAACAGAAGTTGCTGCTTGCAGCTGACATGGTTAAAACATCTGCGATAACGCTGATTTCCTGACTCTGGTAAAGACAAATGTCAAATAAAAGCATCTATCTATGTAGCAGTAGAAAGATAATGACCTACACTTCACTTATAATCGACTAAAAACATGACACGGTCATTTTTATCAGTTAAACAAAAATGTAAAAGAATGTTAACTAAAAGGTGTTTGAATCAGCTCGTTAGCGACTGTACACATTTAGCTGTTAGCTTCATACCGGTACATTAAATGGCACTTGTACGACACGTTAGCTTACGGTACATAAAATAGTGTTTTATGATATCTGCTGGCTAAAGCTAAGCTAAAAAAACTATAGGATAGTTGTGCTGCAGCTTCTTCAGCTGCTATTTTCAGAAGTTTGGTGTCACTTCCCAATGGAAACCTACACATGCCAAAATACTACTTCACCAATATTTATATGTAATTTACAGCCGTTTGTGTGATTTAAAGAAAATGAATATAAATGTTACCTTTGGTTTTAGTAGTTATCAGTTATCAGTAGTCATGAGCTAAGCACAGTTTGCCAGTTCAGTCAGACTGAGGGAAAATTACAAGAGTTGAAGTTGTTTTAAAAACCTAACATATTCTGGGCTTTTGAGAAAACATAGAAGAAGAGTGTGAATTGAGATATAGAGCTGGACTTTTGCAGAGCTGATTGTGGTCAAGCTAATGCCAGTGAACAGAGATCTGGTCACCGTCCTGAAAACCTGTTTCTAAAACTCCCTAAGGTTTGGTTACGGTTGTGTTTATTACACTGATTAAACAACTCACAAATGGGACAGAGTCTTTGTTGGGGTTTTACAGGCTTAATGTCTGAAAACACTGTTGGTCTGTTAGCTTTTTAGCTAAACAGCTGAAATAATAAAATATGGGTGTCTCACCACAAATCTGTGTGTACCTGGGTTTTTTTACCTTTTAGTATTCTTTACCTGCTAACACTTCATTAGCATTCAGTGTTTAACAGGAAGCTACTGCTGAGAGTTCAGACTGAACACAGGTTAACGACAGGTTAGCTGTTAGCACTTCACTACCCAATCCATACCAGAAACCCCATGTATTCCACACATGCTATAATTTTAGCTACTTCAATTTGGAAGAAATGTATGACAGTTACTGGGATTTAGAAAAAATAATGTCATCGTTGGTTTTACTAGTTTTGAATAGGTAGATTAAAACTTGTTTTTTACGAATCGCTAGCTAACGTTAGCTAGTGAGCTAACATTAGCTAGTGAGCTAACTGCAGCTTGCTGGTTCAGCCACAGACCAAAGGGAAAGGACACAAAGTTTAAGTTATTTTAAAAACCTAAAAGATTCTGGTTAAGATTCAACAGTAGCTAATAAGCTCCCGTATCCTGTTTTTAAATACTTCTGAAGAAAATCATAAACATTAGCTGCTGAACACTGTTAATACCAGTGAGTTTAAAGGTTCAATATGTAAGATTTGCATGTGGTCCAGACATGGAATGTGTTGTCTTCACATAAGCACAGGAACATGCATGTGTTCGATGCGAGAGACTCAACAAAATGGAAACAACGTTAAGATGTAACTACAAGAAAATGATTTAAAACATGAGATGAAGAATGAAAGATGAAAAATTATGTAAAAGACACAACTAGACAAAAAACAAAAGACGAAAACTATGTAAAAGACTCAAGACAAAAACGAAGACATACATTTCACAGCCTGTACTTTTTCACTCTTACTGCAGTAAAGAATGAGTACTTGTACTTTTACCACAGTCTGTTTTTACACTAGTATCTGTTGTTCTACTGGGGGAAACTAGGACGACTTACCTGACAAAGAAAAATCTAAAATGAAACATTAAAACACAGGTTTTCAATTCAGCCGGAGACGAGAACAGATTCAAATGTTCCTTTTTATTATTTTTATTACAAAACAAATAGACATAAGAAATGATAAATATAAAACCAACCCAGAGGAAAAAAGGACGTGTTACTGCAGAGAAAAGCTAAACACTAGTGTCACACCTGACGACACGTAAAACCACGTGTTGCCTGTTTGTTTGACATGATCTGAACATGTATGACGCTGTGAGAACATGGACATGCAGCTGATTCTGGATCAGTCGGCAGAAGAGACGCTCCAACCACCGCACGAGGTCAAAGGTCACACATCAGGTAAGAGATATTTTTTACTGTAAAACAGGGTATTTATGCTAATGCAATCAATGTGACATGAGTGTATTGTTAACATCATACTCTTATTGTTTATAATATATTTATATAATTAACCTAGTATTACTATTATTGAACTTTATTTATAGTATTTTTAGTACATCAGGGCCAGATGTAATGTTCTGAATGATGAGTCGTTCAGAGATAAACTGATTAATCAGCGCTGATACGACAAACTAAGCATCAGCGTAACTTCCCTCCGATGGTGGCCGATGGACTGACTTTGAGGTAAAATAATGACTCGAAAAATTAAAAACTGCACCTAGAGTCACCAGCTTTTTTACAGTTCGATGTTCAGTTCAATATTAATTACTTTGACTTATGTTTTAAGTTCAACAGTTATTCAGTATCTAATCAAGTCAAAGATATTTTATTTCCGTCACGGACAGTGATATTGGCCGATTAATCGACAGTCTGCTCTTTTCTGGTCCAAGCTATCGTTATTACATCGGCCTTTAAAAAACCAGCCGACCTCTGCAATAAAGGTAAATTAAAGTAAGCAGCGTAAAGACCAGCTAACGCTAACATGTAAAACAACAGATTCACCGTCAGGGTCAAGTGAAGAAATAAACTAAAATAAACCAGTGACATTCAAGTTCAACTGAATCTGACACAAAGTTTTATCAGAAAAAAGAATTTACATCACAAGGATGAAAAATTATAATCATAAGTATATTCTTATTAATAAATATATTGCATTACATGTTTGGACTCTTCTGATTACAGCTGCAACGATTCTTGGATTAATCGATTAATTGTCAGCTATTGATCTGTTTTGACAACGGATTCATTGGTTTTTAGTTTTAAGAAGAAAACGCTCTTGAATTCTCTGATTGCAGCTTCTTAAATGTGAATGTGACAGTAAACTGAATAACTTAATTTTCTAATAGTCTATAAACCAAACTAACTGATTGTAATTGAGAAAATAATCAGTAACTTAATAAATAATGAAACTGATCATTAGTTGCAGTTCTACTGCTGATTAAATTCAAACTAAAACTTTAAATTGGACGTTTAACAGAAACATCCAACCACATAAAGACACACTGATGACATCATCTGTTGTCGTGTCCTAACAGGTAGATTTATTTTATCATCTGATGCATGAAGCTGTGCAGTGATTGGACAGATCAGTGTCTGATCCTGATTGGAGCGTCTCTAACTGCAGGTTACCTGTTCGAGTCCGTCAGTGGGCGGAGCTTATGCTCTGTGTGCTGATTGGCTGGATTTGGCAAATGAAGCCGATTATTGGTCAGCAGGCAACGGAGGAAAAAGAAAAGTTTCATTCCAAAATTCAAAATTGGAAAATAAAATAATTTATTGACCTGTCAGATTATAATGTCAGAAGTCAGAACCGAATTATTTCACATTTTATATTTTTCATAATTTTTGAGAATTATTTTCAGATTAAACTGTTAAGAAATGAGGTTAAAATGCTTCTAAATTAAATAAATATCCTAAATTACTGTACTTTCCTCTGATAATCATTAGTTTTGTTTGATGGAATGAAACTCCTTATTTCCCGCCTTCAGCACATTAATCTGCCCGGCAACAGCAGTCACATGACTCAAAGTAGGCGACGGAGGAAAAAGAACAGGCTCATCCCAAAATTCAAAATTGGAAAATAAAATAATTTGTTAAATGTTTATTAAACCCATTAAATAATTGGTTTATAACATTTGAAAACCTAGAGTCACATCCTGATTATTTGACCTTTTACACACCGTGAATAAATTACATTACAAATAACAAACTAAGGGAAAATACTCCTTAAGAACTGTATTTTACTCTGAAATCCTTAGTTTTGTTTGTTTGTTTGTTTGTTGGAATGAAACTCTTCATTTCCCGCCTCCAGCACATTAATCTGCCCGGCGACAGCGGTCACATGACCCAAACTAAACGTGTTTAAGAAGCAGATTGTTTTGAACCGTTTTGTTTGCTTGTGGGAAAATCTGAACATGAGTTAAAACTTTGACTTCTGATCTACAAACACTTCTTCTAAAATACTTTACAGCTACTTTAAACTTTAAACGACGTCAGTGTTTAACGAACTCCATCTTAGTGCAATTAGTTCACATGCTCGGAGCGTCGAGTCCTCTGGAAGATACATGCTCTGGTATTAAAGTCTCTTCCGTGTCGTTTGACGTGTTTGTTTAAACACGGCTGTCTCTGCAAAGGAGGCGGAGTGTTCGCTCTGACAGGTGCATGATGGGAACAGTCGCAGCCACAAAAACTGTCCGTCCTCAAAACACATGACCGGTCTGAGCCAATCAGCTGCTCCGATTCGATTTCAGCAAAGAAAAGTGAAAAACCTAAAACTGCAGAAACTACAGGTCAAAGTTCAATATCAGAGAAAGTTCAGCAGTTCAATTCAAACGTCCACCATGAACGCACGCATTTACCAATCGATAATCAATGTTATTTCCACAGGGACAGTTATTCTTTTCAATCTTTAACCCTTAAATGGGCAAACAAATCAAAATATGATCTTTAATTCAATTTACACTTGTCAATTTAGGGCATAAATGTCATTTTTAATAGTTCATGTGCCAACTTTTAAAACATTTTTATAAACAATTATCTATTTCCTTCCATATTTTGGACACATGGTTTTGGAAAAGTGGAAAAAAATTTAAAAAGACTTTGAAATACACATTTAACAGTATTTCATATATATATATATGTATACATACATATATATATATATATATATATGTATACATACATATATATATGTATATATACATACATACATATATATATGTATATATGTATACATACATACATACATACATATATATATGTATACATATATATATGTATATGTATACATACATATATATATGTATGTATATATACATATATATATATATATATAGTGTTGATTATTTGTAGACATTAGACCATATTCACACGGCGGCCATTTTCCTCTGACGTCATGTCCAGGGTGTTTTATCTAAAGGCTAATATCACACTGCTGTGTTCACGTCATATAAACACTGTCACTTCACTGGACACTGAACAAATTCTCAAATTACAAACATATTAACCCTTAACTGACATATGAACCATCGGACAACAGCTAACGTTAGCATTCAACCACTATGCGCTAACGTAACGCTGTGGTCTGTTACTGTTGCGTGATATGGTAGGAAAGGTGTAAATTATAACCGTCCCACCGTCTTTTCACCCGAACCTCAACACAGAAGTATATGTCCACTGAGTATAATTAACCCTCCTTATATCACATAATCCTATCAGACACTAGCATTAGCTCGGAAGCTTTTTCGATTGCTAACGTTAGCAACGTTATTGCTGATCAATAATGGAGCTGTGAAATGATAATAATTTGTCAATTCCCTACGTTTGGACGACTTGAACACAGCAGTACAACTATTTACTTTTGCTAGCAGGCTAACACTAGCTTCCCACCCTGAGCCTGACGTCACAGGAAAATGGCCGCCTTGTGAATATGACCTACGGCTCAAAACAAGACGTTCAGCGTCTAATTATTAAAACTGTGAAAATGTCATTTCCTCATATGTAAAATCATCCTAATCATCCTAGTCTTTCTAAAACAAAATAAAATGCAATACAATGCAATCAAATATAATAACTCTGTTAGTGTCTTTGTCAGCTCCTTTCATGTCTGTCAGGGTTGAACTCAATAGTAAAGTTTCTGATTCAACTTTTATTTCTATTTTAGTTGTGACTTTCGTTTAGATTTTTTAGATGACTTTAAATCCACATTAAAAACATTTCTGTTCGTGTTTCCATGATTAAAATCTCAACCTTAACACTCTGTTATTGCACTGTAATCCTATGAATAATTATGTTGTATTTATATAGATTTTTTCTCTTTTATTATTATATGTACTTTCTTTTGATTATATTTTCAATATTTGTAACTTTTATTGTTTAAACCCTTACACTCACATTGAATTTAAACTAAAACCAAAACAAAGCTGATTTTACTTGACATTCTGTTTAGTTTTAGTTCATTGTGTTTTTTTTTTTTTTTTATTTCAGTCAATGAAATGATTTTTTCACTATTTCTCTGTTAATGTTTCTAGGATTGAGCTCTAAAACTAACACTCTATTGTCATTACACTAACTCTGGAGCACTGTACTTTATTAATAATAATAATAATAATAATCCTGGTATGCTCAATGGGACAGAGTGGTATTTTTCCTGATGACAGTGAACACATCGTGGTACATTCAGTGTCATGGTTCAAATGGTGGACGTTTGATTTAACCCTTAACTGAGTCGACACTTTGAACTGAACAGCAGGAAGACTTGTTATGTTGATGATGTTGATGATGATGTTGTTGTTGTTGTTGTTGATGATGTTGTTGTTGATGTCGTCATCTGGTCACATGATGCAGTTTGTTTTATTGCCGTCTGTCACCTCCACAGGAAGCTCTGCACGCAACACGACAGGAAGTTTTATTCTGAAAGTCTGTGGAGTGACCGGAGGCTGAAATGCTGCGAGCAACACGTCACATGATCTACAGCCAATCAGAGCTCTTCAAACACTTTTAACCTGCTGCTGTGGTCAGGTGGTACAGGTAGGGGGCGGGGCCTAACGTCAGCCGTTAAATCTGCTGCTTCAATCTTATTATATTTTATGAACGTCTAATCTGGTTTTTTAAGCATTTAGATATGTTGTTACTGTATTGATAAATTGATTAATAGATTATTACTATTTTAAGTGATTGATTATTTCAGTGAAAACATTTTACAAACTAAACCAGTAATTCTCAAAGTGTGGACTACAGCCCCCTGCTGGGCCATGAAGGTACTGCAGACAGGTCGTACGAGGTCATTTACGAACTTTTTCATGTTAAATTTTGGAGTTAAATGTAAAATCCCCATAAAATATTTATGCTAAAATAAAAATATTTAAATAAAT
Source organism: Coranthus polyacanthus (assembly GCA_037367275.1). NCBI lineage: Eukaryota > Metazoa > Chordata > Actinopteri > Kurtiformes > Apogonidae > Coranthus > Coranthus polyacanthus. The sequence continues at coordinate 4,361,083 of JAPQRN010000002.1, forward strand.
ATTTACATTTTAAAACATGTAAATATTTATCTGTTGAGTTTCATTAAAGGTTGTTTCATACATTTATATGATTTAATTTGTGCTCATTCAAGACTTTAAAACAGTTCAGTTTTTTTTTATAATTAGGATTTCTTGTTTCTCTGGCAAAAAAGGGGGAATAAATAATAAGGTCATCAGGTCATCATTGTAAATGAGAAGTTGTTCTCAATTGGTTTTACCTGGTAAAATAAAGGTTAAATAAAATAAAATAAAAAATAATAACAAAAGAAAATAACATTGTATTGGTCAAATAGTTATTTTATACATCGATATCAGCCCAGAATTTCACAACCCGTGCATCTCTAAAACAAACCCAGTATTATTTCTACAGCTTTGTGGTTTGAACTCCGAGTAAACCTAATAAACAACGACATGGGGTTTTAATTACATGTTCTACGTCATTTATCTGACATGTTTTTGATCCAGAATGTATCTTATATCTTGTCACTGGCTCAGGATTGTAATTACTGAGTTGTTCAAAGACGCGAGTTTTGGACTCAACGTTTAAAAGATATTTCCTGTTTTTTTTCCATGTTGATTAGGAGTTGGATATTATAAAACTTGATGTGTAAACATTTCATTATTTGGCGTCAGGATACAGGCTGAACTATTCACTATTTACATGTGTTACTTTACAGATTGTTCAGGTGTATGTGGATGGATTATTAGTCTGTAATACTTCATCTTTCAGTCTGAGTTGAGCAGAGTTGTCTTTAGAGTTTTTGTGGACAACTTGACATTTTCAGATTTCAGACTGTTCTGAAATGTAAATGATTCATCATCAGGTAAATTGACCTTTGAAGCGATTGGTCGCAGTGTTTTCTGATCACAGCTGAGTTAGAACAGAATTGATCGATCAGTTACTAACCAGACGTATTGATCGAGCTGCTCGCAGCGTTCCGTCTGACCTTTGACCCTGTCCTTTGAGGGGACCGATGGAAATCCGAGCCACCAATCAGACGTGGAGTTTCTGTCACACCTGTCCGGGACTTCCCGGGAGAGACTCCGCCCCCCTCGTGACATCACAAAGCTCCTGATCCAACATGGAGTCCAGTGTCGGCGTTGCGGGTCGCCACGGCAACCAAACATCCCAAAAAACCCAAAATCAAACCGGACGTAGGAGTCGCTGTTAGGCAGCGAGGCGTGAGAGGACGATGATGAGTTCAGGTGAGTTTGTAAAAAAGGACATCACTACGAAAAATGCATCAGCCGGTTTAAAATCTGCAGCGCTTCGATTTAAAGTGCTTCATTGTTACATTGTTACGTTTTTACAGTTTCTTATTAAAATATCGTTTTCCCTGGAGTGAAACCATAGTAAACATGTTACACGTTGGTAAAAATAAACATTTGGAATGTCTCTTTAACAAAGTCCATCGCTGATTTTGGTCAAGCTGAACTCGTCCCCGGAGCCTGAAACAGGAAGACCAAAGGTTAAAAACTACAGGGAAGGGCATCATGGGTAGTCAGGTGGTGAGAGAAGAGCAGAGCATCATGTGTAGTCAGGTGTGAGAGCAGAGCATCATGGGTAGTCAGGTGGTGAGAGCAGAGCATCGTGGGTAGTCAGGTGGTGAGAGCAGAGCATCGTGGGTAGTCAGGTGT
>JAPQRN010000002.1:4379710-4396079 GCA_037367275.1 Coranthus polyacanthus
TCATAGTGGTCCCAACATGATGGCACGGCTCGGTTTGAGTCGGTGACACCACCAGAACCGGGATCGGACCGGGGCTCTGCCTGGTTGTTTAACCGGGCAGGACGCCCCAGGCCCGGGTAACTCTCCTCTGTGTTCCCGGGAGCGGCTAATTGGATTACGGCCGCTGGCTCTAATCCCAGCTCTGCTCCCCAGGACTGGTGTCGCTTTCACGGTAAAAAATAAACCGGTGCTCGGCTGAAGGGCACCGGTTGGAGGAATCGGAGGGAGGCTACAGGACGGAACCCTGCCGTGCCGAGCCGTGCCGGGCCGTGCCGGGCCGTGCTTACCTCCGTGCTACCGCAGCATCCCATTGCAGTCAGGGTGGACGTGCCCACGGAGCTTCAGCTCAGCTTCAGCGGGGTTCGGAGCCCGACAGGCGGGGAGGGGGGGGTGCAGGAGACGGCCAAGCCCCGGCGCGATCCCGGAGGCCGAGCCCGGAGCGGAGACGGGTCCCGGCGGTCAGTGCGAATGGTCCGGCCCGGTCCGGTCAGTGTCCTCCTCCGGTTACCGTACTGAGCGGGGATTAACGGCAGAGGATTTGTCCACACCACACTTCCTGGTGGGCCGTCAGGTGCAGCGGCCATTCATCTCATTGCGCATGCGCAATTAGAGCGCAACTGGACGGAGAAGCCGAACAACAAAACGGTTCGGTACTGATGTAGTTCCACAACTGACCACTAAATGGAGCCTAACGGCGAGTGGCGCTCTTTCACCCTCTGCTGCTGGAAGGCTTTATGTCAGAGTTTAACGTGGAAAAACGATCAATAAATCAATCACTAAATCAAATTTGATTAGTTTAAGAGTGAAACATGGAATTAAATACTAAAAGCATCAAAACAAACAAACAAAAAAATCAATAAATGAACTACACTTTTTTAGAGTGTGTCACATGTGATATGACACATGAACAGTGATGTTCACATAATGTTCACATAATGTTCACATATGTAACATATGTAACATATAAACACGGTGATATAGTATTATTAGTATTACAGTTATACATTACAATATTTAATAATGACCATTATCATATATTAAAGACTTATTTGTCTACATGTTTTCACCTCATATTTCATAAATGTGAATTCAGTATAAATATTGTACATATATTGAATTTGTGCACAAGGTTTAACATTGAAAAATGTTCATATTCATTCAATATTCATCTCCATCTCACCTGTTTTACGCATTATTATGTAGATTTCATTCAGTTTCATCTTTCTGATCGGTTTGTTTTGATTACATATAGGAAAAGGGGGTGGGGCTTAGTCTGATTGACAGCTATAAGGACCAATCACTGTCAGAACAGGAATAACGTGATTTGTTATTAATTTTCAAAAATCCCAACTTCTAAAGCAATTAACAATTTGTCATTAATTTACTCATTATTTGATCCTAAATGTTTATTTATGACATCATCATCCATTATCACATGTAAACAAACAATTTACAAGAAAAAAACTAAACCATAAACTGATGCAAACTGTTCTACATTAAACCTGCTGAAATAAACCTCTGTTCCTGTATTTTCTGTTCATTTTTCACCCATGTGATGTGATGAAAAGAAAACATTTAAGGAAAAGGTCAAAGGTCATGGTTCTCAAGTTCTTTGGTTAAGGTTGGAGGAGCGGCGTCGTCATGGTTACACATATGGGATGGACTGATGGTTTGAAACAGGAGGTCAGAGGTCAAAGCGTCAGTAGAATAAACACTTCATGAAGCCGGTTTAAAGGAGACGTTCACAGTTTTCCGTCTGTCTTTAAAGACTGAGCTGTGGAGGACAATGAAGAACCCGGACAGGAATCTGGACTGAAACCTCTGGTCCGGCTTCGGGACGTTTGATCACAACAAACTGAACCTGTTTGATGTGTTTAAAGCTGAAAGATCGCGACTCAGATTAACTTCAGATCAACGTTTCAAGGGGGTTAAAAGTGTGTTAATAAGAAAAAAGTGGACAAAATACGGCCTGAGGACCAGAACCGGGACTTGGTCCATCTCAACCCGACCCACAGCGTCAACCACACAGAGCTGAACGATGTCAAACTATATGAATGTGATCGACACGACTGAGTCAGAAAACAAGGACTTTGTTAAATAACGTTGACTTTTTTGCAGCTGTTTGTGACTGGTTTCATCTGACGTTACAACAAAGACTAGAATTAAAGTCTAACAACCAGTGAAACCAGTAAATAAACCTGAACCAGTGTCTACTTTATCACGTTGTTTTGCTAGTTTTAGTCTCATTAACTATAATAACTCAGTGTTTTTGTCTCTTTACCTCCTCCTGCTCTGAATAGTTTAGTTTTTTACTTTTAAGGGTTAAGATGTTTTGTAAATAACTTTTATCTTAGGCCCTAGTTTTAATTTTAAGGGAAATCCTTCGAAGGCGCCCTCAATAATCAGAGTCTCCTCAGAACGTCGTCTCCTGGAGCAGCTCTTCACACTAGGAACCTTCATGAACTCGACCCTGAACCAGTGACACCAGTAAAACAATACGTCATCTGTACCTTTTTCCTGAGGCGAACCTGCTGCTGAGAGCCCGAAGACAGACGCTTAGGGTCCATGTTCAACCCGGTCCTGAAGGGTCCTGTTGGTCCTGGTCCTGGTCCTGTCAGACTGAGCGGAGGGCAGCAGTGTGTCGTGTTCAGTGTCAGACACTGAGAGCTTTGTCCTGTTGTTTACTGTTGTACCAGGCTGAACAGACTGCGTTACTGTGTGTGATGTACAGTCAAACTCACACATTTCATGTTGTTTCTCAGATTTTAAACTCAAACAAACACATCTATCATATTTGTAACATTTGATTTGATAATAAAAAAGAGAAAACAAATGGTTTGACATTTAAATTAATTTACAAAAGAACTATAAACCGTTATCAGAGAGGATGAAAACAAAGTCACAAGAACTCAAACACACGCCTTCACGTTGTTTTACTTCCTGATAAAAACTAAGTTCGAATGTTAAGGTGAAGAAATGAACAGTCAGTCTTCAACAAAGCTATAAAAGTTCATCAACATTCATTCAAACATTTCATCATTTTCACCCTTCAAATATCATTTACTGAGCTTTCAGATCTTTCATTTTAAAAAATAAAAGTTTTTCCTTTGAATGAATTTTTAAAGGAGGTGCAGTGACACAGAGAGCCCACTAGAGGGCGCTGTGAGGAGCCACACAGACACCACATTTGGACAAACTGTGACAACCTTCCACCTGAGTGTCCGACATAAGGCTGTGTCTGAAAAGTCCACGAGATTACCTCCCGTCTACTGTCCCCGACCTCAGCATTAGACAGTCGTGGCACAAGGTGAAAATGCGCGTCCTCTCACGTCGATCGCTTTAATGAACAGTCGCCGCAGTGAATTGTGGGACGTCGATGTCTCGTCTCCTTTGGTAAAGGATGGTCCAGTGTTTTGTCCGCTAAAGGAGACACTAAAGGAAGCATCGAAGCTCCTTTCATTAGTTTGTCAGATACTTCAGGTCATTTCAGTCAGAAAAAAGGACTCATCTAGAACCAGATCCGTGATCCGTCTGAACCTGTTGTATCGTGTTCTGTCCTTTTCTATTTGTATGATGCTACTTGTAATTTTCTAATCTTTGTTCCCTGTTTAGAGACTAGAGTTGCTGCATGTGTACATGTCGTTTTGTGGATGCTGAGATGTTCAGATCTATTTGTTTTACCTTTTTATTACAGATGCACTGATTCTGGGCCGATACCGATATTTAAAATGACTGATACCGATGTTATTTTCTGTTTGTTTATCGTGTTTTTGTTGTTATTTATCCTCCTTTTGTGGCGCCGAAACAAATACCATCATAACCATCATTATATATAAACTAGGTTAACGTGACCATTTTAAAAAGTCTTTCATTACATCAACTGTGCAAATTAATGAAAAAACCTTTAATATAACATAACAGAATCCCAACTGTTTATACTTTAATATTTTATACATAAATATTTTAGATTTTGTTTTATGCTTAGTTGAAAATTGACACAAAGGTTCAAAGTAAAAGGATAAAAATAGTCAAATATCTAAATAAGAGGTTTTATTTGTCCAGTAAATAATTCAAGATGTGATGAGAAATGTCCATGTTTATTTTCTACATTCACTGACGTTTTGTATCATTACGCATCGGATTTGGTTCGTATCACACATATAAATAATAACATCTATATAAACTCTGCGTTTTCCGACCGGTTTTATGTTTTGTGTCAAACTGTCCCACATATAAAATGTGTCCTGAAGGCGTCATGGTTGTCGCCTCTTGTGATTGGCTGAACCCAGGACCTTCTTCTTCTTTTTCTTCTTCTTCTTCTTTGGTTAATAACACAAACCGGAGGTTTGACCCTGGACCCTGGAGGTCCGTCACTGAGCAGAAAAAACAAACCCAGAAGAAGTTCAACAGGTGTTTACAGGTGATGTTAAGCCCCGCCTCCTGCAGTCACCTGAGCGTCTCCATGGAAACCACAGGGGTGGGCGCTCCCGTCTTCTTCTTCCTCTTCTTCCTGTTCTTCACCTGCAGCCTCTCGGCTCCGCTCACCGACAGCCCTCCGTCCAGCAGCCCCAGGGGCTTCTGGGGTTTGTAGGCGGCCGACTTCCGGATGCGTTGACCCTTCAGAGCGACGACGCGAGGGAGCAGTGGCGGCGTCCGAAGACCGAAACCCGCCGCCTCCGGACCGTGAAGCCTCAGCAGCAGCTGCTCACCTTCCACCGCCGTCACCGACACCCAACCTGATGAAAACACAAATAAAGAACCATGCGGTTGTATTCATCATACTCATGCATTGTTCTGATTCCTTATGGGTCGTTTTTCCACAGGTGAAGTTGACCTTCATTAGGAAAATTAATCTGAATTTTCTCACTGTAATATTTCTTATTTCCTGTAAATAACATGAAGTGAGATTTTTGACGGTTTTGTTGTTGAGTAATTGAGAAGATACTGGTTTATTTCTCTGAGGAGAGTCAATCTCCACATTTGTGGATGTACAACTCACCAGAAAGAACATTTAAAATAAAAGCACGACTCGTTTTTACTATAATAAAATACACAGTAATCTAATGCGAGTGTGTGTTTTCACCTGCTGATGACAGTTTGATGTCGGCCGTGGCCTCCAGGTAACCTCGACCCTCCAACCTGAAGTCCTGAGGAACCAACGCCGGGAAGTCTCGCATACGCTCTGAGCCTCCCAGAGGCACCTGAATGCAACATGACAACAAACACTCATTAAAGTGACTGTGGGAGGGTTAAATCTGATCATGTGACCTGAGGCGGCCGTGTCTCACCCCCAGGAGGACGTGTCCCGCGTGTTTCTGATAAACTGTGTCCGCCTTCTCCAGACTGGTGACGTGAACCGGGACCTGACCGGAGACCACCACGGAAAACCAGCAGGACTTCCCCCCCTGCACAGGACAGACAGACCAGAGGCTCATGAAGAACTGATTATTCACATCTGATCAAAACCACCAGCACTTGTCACTGACCTCCAGGAAGTCGATCCGGGCCAGAGCTCCAACAAACAGACTCGTACCAGGTTTTAACACAAACGTCCGAGGGACGATGGCCTGAGTCGGAACCACTGACCTCACTTCCTGTTCAGTCAGCAGGTTTAGGATCTGGACGAGAGACACAGAGACAGACAGGAGAGAGAGAGAGAGAGAGAGAGAGAGAGAGAGAGAGAGAGGGACATAACAGAAGATGAGTGTTTACTGGATAAATGCACAGTTTGTTTGTTGCTTGTTGTTTTCTTACATCTCGTTCCTTCATGATTCCCGGTGTGTCGAACAGCCAATGGGCGTCTTTCAGTTCGTTGTGGGTGAACTCTTCAGTCGTTTTACTGCGAACTAAAATCACACAGACCCAGACTCTGAGCTTTAAAGTCTTATTATGACACATACAGCCCCTAAATAAACAGCCCTTTGTTCCAAATCTCCATAGATATATTCAGTAAAATGCAGTCTTGGAACATGACTTTATTCAGACCATGTGCTGAGCTTCTCTACATTTGCAGTAATGACATATTTTCTGTTCTAATGTCATTTACGTGTTTAGACGCAGACCCCTCTAACCAGCGTTCATCATCGTCATGTTCTGACACAACCATAGAAATGTATAAAATCTAACTTTTTTGAAAATTTCAAATGTTCACATTAATAGATTTCCAAAATATGAAACAAATATGAAATAAATATTGAAATAAATCCCAAAATAACTTCAAGTCAGACCATTGAAATCTGCTCTAGATTGTCGATATTAGTAGAATTTAATGGCATAGGGCCCCTTTAGGGGGGTTTCCTACTGAGAGGTCGTTGCTAGTCGTCCGGTGGTCGTTTAAGGGGTTTGTCGGCCCTCGGGGGCCTCTAACAGCCTGTTCACAAACTGCATGTCTGTTTTTAGTTAATGAACACCATTTGGGTAATGTAGTTGGGAAATATACATTTTTTTGTTCTTTTCCATTTGGACACAGTGACATCATTACGGTTATTCATCCAATCAGGCGTCTCTTTCTGTTCTCACCTGTTTTTGTCACATGTCCATCGTCGTTCTCTCCAAACGCCAAACTGTCAGGGTCAAACTCGATTTCATCTCGTCTGGATGCGATACCGGTCTGGAACGTTCTGCCGACACGACCTGAACACAAACAGATGATTACTGTTCGGACACGGCCCGGACCAATCAAATCCCTCCCTCTCCCACAAAATGTTAAAACCAGAAGACAGAGGATGTAAAAATGTTAACATTTTGGTCGTCTTACCCACTAGGTATCCCTGCCGGCTGAAGCGCTGCAGCCTCCTCAGCTCATCCTGCGACAGCTCACTCTCCGTCTGCTGCAACGTCTCCTTCAGACGCTCCTGTCGCCGGAACATTCTGTACGGAGTCGGGTTGATGATGGGGAACTTCAGCAGGTTCAGAGTGGTTCCTGAACACACCACGGCAGGAAAAAAACAAACACAGATCTAGAGGTCAAACGCTCGATCCCAATATCCCGATAACTGATCATAACTAAAAGTGAAAAAAGAATTTAATTAAGTAAAATGCAGACTCCCATGAACAATGCAACACAAACTAGAATCAGCAGCTCTAGTGTTAGAGCCTCACTCTCAGTTCTTTTAAGGATATATTTGGCATCAATTTGCATTGAATGTTTACGTGGCTTTTTTCAGTTTTCTGTCACTGTTTAGGCAACAAAACAACGTGGTTATGTTATGAAAACATAATGATTCAGGTTAAAATGGACCGTTTCAAAAACAAGTTAAATACTTTTGTTCCCATCATGCTTTGTTCGCTCTCACCTGGCCACGGTGATATGGTGGCCTTGTTGATGACGTCGGAGGCTTTGGACTTGCAGTAGTCGGACTCCAGCAGCGTGTTGAACAGTGTCGACTTTCCAGCATTGGCGCTGCCCACCAGGTAAACGTCGCCTTTATATTTCCACGACCGCTGCAGGCTGGAGATCACGCCCTCCACGCCGTACCCCGTTTTGGCGCTGATCAAGTGGACGTCGGTCACCTGACCTCCAAAGCCGGCGTCCTGACAGTACTGACGCAGCTGCCGTTTGATGCGCTGCAGGTAGTTGGGCGAGTCACCGGGAAGCAAATCGATCTTGTTGCCGAGGACGATGATGTGTTTGTTGTCACCGACGAGGTCTGGCAGGTCAGTGATGATGGAGTCGGGGACGTCGACCAGGTCGATGATGAGCAGCACCAGAGCCTTGTGGGAGCGGATTTGCCGCACCACGGTGCGGTACTCATCCTTGGACACCTGCAGGCGGAGGGCCTTCTGGTGGTGGGTGAGAAGGTAGCAGCGCTGGCAGGTGGCGCCGCTGAGCTGCGCCTCCTGCTGCAGAACCTTGAACTTCTCGCTGGGCAGGTAACCGGGCACGGCGGCGGCGGTGCAGTGCAGCACGGCACCGCAACCGGAGCAGCAGGTGTCGCTAACGGGCTCGTCCACGTCCGGAGTACCGACTACTTTATGTTCACCTGACCCCGCCTTCTTCTTCTTCTTTTTCTTAGTTGCAGTAACGATGCTGTGGTCCAATGGGAAGTCCACATCATGGAACTGGATCAGAGAGTCAGGCTCCGCCTCCTCCTTGGCCACGCCCCTAAAAACCTGCAGCTGAAGCTCCAGAGAGTGCAGGTGTTTCTGAGGAGAGAGCTGCTGCTGAGGAGGAGGAGGAGGAGGAGGAGGAGGAGAAGGCGGAGGAGGAGAAGGCGGAGGAGAGGAGGAGGCGGTGCTCAGCAAGAGATGATCCAGCTCCTGACGAGAGTCCTCCTCTGGATCTGAACACAGAAGAAGAAGGAGGAGGAGGATTTAAAACCAGTCCATTTCTAAAATCAGCCTTAACTTTTCAAATGGCGAGCATCTGCAAAACACTGGACCTGATCTACATCCTCAGTTTAGTAAATATTTCTGTGAGGAGTGTTGAGTGATGAATCATATACTGGTTCATCCAAAATATTGAAATACTTAAGCACATGTGTTTCAGGTTTCTTAAATATTTCAATAATATCCCTCCAACATGATGCAAAATGCAGCTTTTTGTCAGATGAGGAAAGCCATCACATACCTTTTCCACATCTAATGGTTGCACTTCAGCAAATTTAGTTTTTAAGCTTTTTGGATGCTTTTCCAAATGTGTATACACATGTAGAAATGGTCCAAACATCATCATCAACATCATCTGGTGGAAGGACCTCCAACCTCCACAACTAAGTCCTCCACAAACTCAGAGAAGATGCTAAAACCTGATCAGCACCTACGCCTCTTCAACCAATCCCTGTTATGGTCTAGAGCTCATTTGAACAGAATATTCCTTTATTGATCCCTCATTGGGGGAAATTTCAAAGAAAATGGCGGCTAGCTGAAAACACATCAACTGTATAAACATTCATATGTTTCATATGTTTGGAAAGATAAACCATGTTCACACTGTTCCCTGTCCTGGACCTGGATCAGTCTGTCTCACCTGCACAGTCCACGAACACGAACTGCTCCTCCAGCCGCGGATCCACGGTGCAGCTCCGGCTCCAAGCCCCGCCTCGGAGTCCCTCTGCCCGGGTTCTGCTGCTCTGCGCCCGGGCTCCCAGTCCCTCTGTCCGGGTCACGGGTCGTCCCGCCGCGGCCTCTGAGAACCGGACGGTCCTACGGAGCGCGCGGCGGACAGACACGTGAAACACCTGGAACATCACCTCACCTTGAACACAAACGCACGAGACGCCACCGCCGCTGTCTTTAACTTCCTGGACGGAAGTGACGTGAAAACCGTCATCTGTTGTTGTTGTTGTTGTTTGTTCGATGAATAAAATTAGTTTTTTTTAACTGTCGTGTTTCCTCCAGAATAAATAAATGAATCTGTTTATTGAATGTGATCAGATCGATCCAGGAAAATAGATACAAATAAAACGACGACATGATCGATCAGCAAAGTGAAAGATTTGAACGTGATGACGTCACACGTCCTTACGATTCGTGTGGAGGTCGTAGAGAGATGTCTCACTCTGCAGCTTCTCCAGAGCTGAGGAAGTCTGTAAGCCTCCATTCATCTGTCCAATCACATCCATTCATACATACATTAATTCATCCATTCATCCATTCATTCATCCATCCATCCATTCATCTGTCCATCCACATCCATCCATTCATTCATTCATCCATTCATCCATCCATCCATCCATGCATCCATTCACATTCATTCATTCATCCATTCATCTGTCCATCCACATCCATCCATTCATTCATCCATTCATTCATTTATTAATTCATTCATTAATTCATTCATCCATTCATCCATTCATCTGTCCATTCACATCCATCCATTCATTCATTCAACCATTCATTCGTCCATCCATCCATTCACATTCATTCATTCATCCATTCATCTGTCCATCCACATCCATCCATTCATTCATCCATTCATTCATTCACTCATCCATTCATCCATTCACATTCATTCATTCATCCATTCATCTGTCCATTCACATCCATCCATTCATTCATTCATCCATTCATATTCATTCATTCATCCATGCATCTGTCCATTCACATCCATCCATTCACATCCATCCATTCATTCATTCATCCATTCACATTCATTCATTCATCCATTCATCTGTCCATTCACATCCATCCATCCATTCATTCATTCATCCATTCACATTCATTCATTCATCCATTCATCTGTCCATTCACATCCATCCATCCATTCATTCATTCATCCATTCACATTCATTCATTCATCCATTCATCTGTCCATTCACATCCATCCATTCATTCATTCATCCATTCATCCATCCATCCATCCATCCATTCACATTCATTCATTCATCCATCCATCCATCCATCCATTCACGTTCATTCATTCATCCATTCATCTGTCCATTCACATCCATCCATTCATTCATTCATCCATTCATCTGTCCATTCACATCCATCCATTCATTCATCCATTCATCCATTCATCCATCCATTCACATTCATTCATTCATCCATTCATCTGTCCATTCACATCCATCCATTCATCCATTCATCTGTCCATTCACATCCATCCATTCATTCATTCATTCATCCATTCATCCATTTTCTAAAGACCAAAACAGACAAAACAACTGAGACTAATGAGGGACTTTCATGTTTTCATTGTCCATCGTAGAGGAGGAGAAATCTGCAACTTCACCACTAGATGTCACTAAACACCACACGCTCACCCTTTAAAAGGCTGCGTTCCAAACCTCACAGGTTTCGGGAACAGACAGTATCCAAACAGCTGGAACGAACTGCTTCACCATCATCCTTTGACCTTCTTACTGCCACCTACTGGACTGTAACAGCGTCACACTCACAGGTATTGGAATCATTTTGTCTCTAATATTTAAAGGCTTGGATTTTACCACAAAAAGTTCTGATAAATAATAAAGTAAGAGACGTTTCCTTTAAATTATTACGTATAATTTATCCAACAAATCACACATTTATTCTGACTCGACACCTTCTGCACAAAGTGTTGTTTGGATCTAATGCTTTTATTATTTCTGAAATAATTTCTTCCTCAACCTTGTTATTTTTTTGGCCAGACTTCACATCCATAAATGTAAAATTTCACGTAATATTCCTTTTTCCAGTTTTGATTAAATAAATTAAAACATATATTTACAAAACAAGGCAACACAAATGTACAACGCGTGTTTTTTAAATGTTTGTGTGTGTGTTCGCTCTGTGTGATCGTTTGTGTGTCGGTTGCTGCGGTAACGGTGCAGACATCCCCGGGCAGAGTGAGCCCTCTCGGTCCTCAGAGCATCTGCGTCGTCCACATAACTTCCTCTGTTTGAGATGTTCCCGTTCACTTCACTTCACTTTAAACATGTTGAAGTTGAGAGGATCTGCGCTGAGATCAGCCGCTCTGCTGCTCAGACCTGCTCAGGTGAGTTTAACCTCATACTGATCCACTCACTCACCTGGAACCAGAACCAGGACCAGGACTAGGACAAGAACCAGAACCTCCTCTAACTCAAGAACACTGACCTAACCTTGAAAACTTAATCTAACCAAAGCCTCATTGAAACCTAACGTTTACGTCTCTGCTGCTGCTCATGTGAATTTAATCTGATGCTGACTCACCTGGAACCAGAACCAGAACCAGAACCAGGACCAGGACTGGACATCTAGATCATTAACAGACTTAAACAAACAACATAAACAGAAAGACTGAAAGTACGACAAACAGATGAACAAAGACACACTTTGACACAAACAAACATAAATAAACAAAGAATAGTTCAAGTTAAGAGAACAACAATAAACAACTAATGAAACAACAAGTGAAGAACAAACACTAGACAACAGTTAAGACCAGTCTCAGAGTTTTCAAACCTTTAAAGTCACTTCATGGTTTTATTTCTGATGGTAAAATATTCCAGATCTGTGGATCTTTAACTGAATGTCTTCAGTCTCCTCTTCCTGCTCCTTGACTCTATCTTAAAATCAATACACGAGGTCATTCACACATTTCAACATCAGTTTCATGAATGAGAAACTTGGAAAATTCTCAAAACTTTGTATTAAAACTCAAACTGTGAACAACACACACACACAGACAGGTTGTCGAGGTCTGTTGTTGATCTTTGGACTGAAAAGGTCAGAACCTGCAGTTTAAGATTAACCAGCAGCTCAGATAAATCCTGCAGGAACCAGATCACCTGAACGCAACACGTCTTTACTGAACAGACACCGAACACACCGGACGGGTTTTAGACATTTTATTAAAACAGAGTGAAGGCAACGTTGAAACGGTTGGAAGTATTATTATTATTATTATTATGGAAAATGAATGACATTATTTCAAACTAATTGAAATCCTGTAGAAATGGATTAAAGGAGACAATATAGTCACTGAAAACTAAGAGTTAAACTAAAACTAGTAGAGTTAAAATACTTTTGTTGGCTGAAATAAGTACAAGTACCTCTGGTTTCTACTGAAAGACATTTATGAGATGATTTTATTTATTTTGTATTAATAATAATGTGAATCTGAAAAGGAGAGAAAAAGTACAAACTTTACTATAAAGCTGCACAAAATACTGGAAATACTCCATTTTAGTTCAAGTACGTGAGATCTGCAGTAGAAGTACTGCGTTGGACTCAGAAGATGATGGTCCACATTCAGCTGCAGTGCTTCATGTCGTCCAGCAGGAGGCAGCAGCAGCTAAATGAACTGAGTAAAAACTTCCGTAGGAGTTTCTTTTCAACGTGTTTCTTGTCTGTGAAGGAGAAACAGTAACAGACGTGACAGATTAAAGGACGAAGCTACATAAAGTTTAAACATATGAGTTTATTCCAGACGTCTCCTCCTCTGCAGCCCTGCGTCCGCCTCTGTTCTAGTCCCCAGCAGAAACACGGGACCTTTTATGAGTTCCGGACCTACAACATCCATCCAGACCAGAACGCAGCCTTCCTCAAACTGACCAATGAGAAGATCCACCTGCGCACCGCCCACTCTGAGCTGATTGGCTACTGGAGCGTCGAGTACGGAGGCCTCAACCAGGTGTTCCACATCTGGAAGTATGGTGAGCACACTCTTCTCCTGTGTCAGGATCAGGTTCTTCTTGTTCTTCTTTGGTCTTACAGAGTCTCTGTCCCCTTTTAATCCTCTCAGACAGTTATTCTCAGCGGGCAGGTGTTCGGGCAGCCCTCTCTCAGGACCCGTCCTGGATATCTGAGTACATTTCAAAGGCCATGTCGATGCTGGCGTCTCAGGACAACGAGGTCACCTACCTGCTGCCCTGGACTCACCTGGAGAGACCACCGAAGGACGGAGGTGAGTTACACACCTGCTGTTAATAACAGCTGTTAGAAAACCTGCAGGTTTTTCCTAAATGTTCAGATTGTGAAAGAACATAATGAGTGTGAGTTCAATGAGAACGAGATCTACTTTAAAATATCTACAAGAGAAGAATAAAGAAGTGGCTGAGACAACCTGTTCCTCACACACAGCTGCCCCGCTGACCTCTGACCTCTGACCTGTGTGTTCCAGGTGTGTATGAGCTGGTTTCCTTCCAGATGTGTCCTGGAGGTCCGGCCGTTTGGGGCAACGCTTTTCAGGCAGCCGTCACCTCCCATGATGCACCGGGGTACGGCAAGCTGATCGGAGCGTTCCACAACGAGTTCGGATCGCTCAACAGAGGTACGCAAAAAAACAACAACGCAGTAAACAATAAACACTGAAAAACAACACAAAGATACACTGTAAAAAATATACAAACATGTCAAATAAATACTGTAAAAAATAAAACCTAGATAATATATGTTTCTGTTGAACTGCAGCTCAGTATCTCATTCATACTGTTGGTTTGAAAATGTACTTGTTCCTTTCACAAACTTTTGAACAAGTCAAGATAAAACCAGACCTGGATCTCACCTTGATCCAGTCCTTCTGTCCCGTTCGGTCTCATTTGGACTTAATGAAACTAGTTGAAGTGTTCAGTGACAGCAGTGGAGACGATAACTCATAATTCTATATAGATTAGTTTCGACCAGTGCATCTTCATCCCAAGTTGTCTGACTTCACTATGTGACTTCGTGTCTCGTCAGTTCACGTCCTCTGGTGGTTCGAGAGCCCAGACCATCGAGCTGAGACCCGACACAGAGCTCACACCGATGCCAGGGTGGTCTCTGCAGGTGAGGTTGTCAAACATCACGACTGTACGATTAACTACATGCATCAGCGCAGGTCAAACTCAGGTCCTGAACACCGTGAACCTGTGAACCTGTGTGTTTCTGTGTTTCAGTCCGGAGCAGCGTCGTCCATCTCGACTCTCAGAACAATAAACTCATGTTTCCGTGTTCCTTCTCTCCGCTGAAGTGAACACACCTGGTTTCCATGGCACCACAGCAAAATATCCTTTACCTCGTCGTCTCTGGGCGTCAATAAGAACAGAATACTCAAATCTACACTTAAACATCATAAGTAACATGAATAATTCAGGTTTAATGAGACTTTATTCATCGTCAGTCGCGTGGTTTGACTTCTTCGTTTACATGTAACACGTTGTGCCTTTTACAAATTCACATCAGAAGAATACAAATAAACATGTTGACTCAAAGTTCCATCTTTGTGAAATTCATTGTTTCCAAACACAGTCTTCACCATTTCCTTTCCTTCTGATTCCTCTGTCGCTGCTGGAGAAACCAGTCTGCTCCACTCAGTCAACCGACCAGATGAACACCTCAGCTGAGGACTGGTGTCAAATCTGTCTGGATGATCAGGGTACGGCTGAAGACACTGGAGCCCAGTTCCACTTTATGGCACAAGCCACGTCTCCGTAGTCCTTTAGTGTCCAACAACATGCCCTCGGTTTCAGCCGTGTAGCTTTAAGGACTATGGAGACATGGCTTGTGCGATAAAATGGAAATGAGGCCAAATTTAAAGTTCCTGAACATGACACAGGCCGTAACTCTGTCCTGCCTTCCACTAAAAGGCTGAAATTTGAACTGTGAGACCCTCTTGTCCTTTGGATTCCAGGGTTAACGTTGGCACCAGGAAGGCCCACCACCAGGGACGAATCCCTTCAAGTCTCAGTCCTCCAGCCCCCTTGGCGGTGGAGATGTAGCCTGTCAAAGTGGTGGAGCCAAGGTTGTGCCTCGTATGTGGAGGGGACGATGGTCATATCTACAAAGTTAGAATGATTTCAGAGTTGAACATTGAAGGTCTTTGTACCTGGACCTCCAGGGACCAGCTTCTCCCTGGGGAACGCAGAGACATGAGCTCAGTCTGTACATGGAGCAGTATTGAAGTCAGTGTCAGCGCCTGGAAACACTTACACATGGGAGGTTAAACGTGTTCTGAACAGGTTCAGAGTGTCTTCAAACTACAGTCAACAGAACCAGACAGTTCACTGGATTTCCTCTTTGTGTCACATGGTTTCTCTACTGCCCCGCCCCTTTAGGAGTGAAAACAACTCCCAACAGCCCTTCGTGAAGTCATTATGACAGATTCATCATTCCTAAACAAACAGATTATATCTTTAATGGATATTTTTGTCTGTTCTGTAGAAAATTTAAAAAGACTTTGTCATCATTTTAGTAACTTTTATCAGTTGTAACAGCTCTGATTTGCTTCATATTTTAATAAAACAATGTCATCAGTCGTAGTAAACACCAGACACAACGTCAGCCTTATGTCTTCATTAGTTTTTCAGATGTTGGTCTTTGAAAATGGGTTGTGGCGCAGATTTTACTGTAAAAACGAGCGGTTCAGAAAAAGATGTATGAAATGTTCAGGAGTTGATCTAAGATACAAGATGTCTTTAACTTCTGGAAAAGAAGATCCACAGTTGAATATTTGACAAACTACAGCTTGATGAAAACTGTAAAATCGTCATCGTCGTTTGTTCTTCAGATCACTTCAGTCGGTTTATCTCCACATGGAAACACCTCACATCTGTCACATGTTGGTTTTTATTTAGCATGTTGTACTTTTGTCGTGACCAAGTATTTTTCTAAAAGAAATTAAAGTTGATTTGTGAGGCATTAAAAAAAATCACATTTCAAATGCATATGACAAGATCGAACATAACATCAGTGGAAAGAGCATCATGTCTGCATTAGTGCATTTAGTGAAAAACCTGGAATTACAGAAAACTAATTACACTACATGGTCCACATCGTCCCGGTCCACATCGAGGCCTCGTCCGGGTCCACATCGAGGCCTCGTCCGGTCCACATCGAGGCCTCGTCCCGGTCCACATCCAAGCCTCGTCCCGGTCCACATCGAGGCCTCGTCCCGGTCCACATCCAAGCCTCGTCCCGGTCCACATCGAGGCCTCGTCCCGGTCCA
>JAPQRN010000002.1:4401595-4411915 GCA_037367275.1 Coranthus polyacanthus
GAATGAATGGAGTGATAGAGTGATGGATGGATGAATGGATGGATGGATGGATGGATGGATGGATGGATGGATGGATGGATGAATGAATGGATGGGTGAATGGATGGATGAATGGATGGATGGATGGATGGATGGGTGGATGGATGGATGGATGGATGAATGAATGGATGAATGTATGGATGGATGGAGTGATGGATGGATGGATGGAGTGATCGGTTCACCTCTCCAGGAGGAATCCCCACACACAGTCGGTCCACGGCCGGCTTCTGTTTGGCCTTAAACACCTGCACAGATTCATCAGGTCGTCTCATGTCATAAATACAACCCTCGTGTTTAACCCTCATATTTGTGTGACTTTTATCTTCAAATTGACAAAACAAACCAGTGTCTAAACTCTGATTCATTCTATTCAGAAACAGGCATAATGAGCCGTAATATTAAGTATTACATACTTTTGTAAATAGTTTGAATGTGTGGTCAGTGGGAGCGTTTAAATCCAGACCTTGGTGAGCTGTCGGAGCTCCAGAATGTCTCCATGTCCGAGGCCGTGGACGATCCTCTGTCTCTCTCGAGCCACGTCTTCATCCTCTTCACCCAGAGCTCCCAGTTTGGTGAGTCTGCTCTCCGACCTGAACGTACAGAGAAATGAATACTGTTTGAATTAAATGAATTAACAAAATCAGCTACCATTTACAACCTGGGTTTGATGCAGAAACTTTAATGTGTGATGAAACATGATGAAAAAGACGAAAAAGAAGCATAAGATGAAATAATGTGTTCATGTGTTTCTGACCTGGGTTTGATGCAGAAACGATACTGGATGAGGACGGTGATGATGAAGAACACCACACCCTCCACTGCCATAGCAAACAGGTTCTTCCCCACCATGTCCCAGTCCAGAGGAGACCGGAACCGGTTCTCACCTGGAACGAGACCGCAACCTTCAGACCTACAGAACCACCTGAACGACCCGACTGCCTCAGCAGCCAATCAGCAGTGGTTACAGCTGTACAAACGTACCGAATCTCTCGAGGGCATCGGCCATCGCCTGGTTCTTCACCATATCGATGAGTCCACGACCGAGACAGAAGTGAGGGAAGATGAGCAGCACGTTTTTCAGGATGTCATTGATTCCTCCGATCTCCTGAACAAAAACACAAACACACCAGATTCAAACCATAGTTTAGTTTGTTGTTGTACTTTATCACAGTGTATATAATGTGTAAACTTGTTTATGTCGGAGTAGACTCGTGTTGTTTCCAAATGCTGCCGTTGATGTGTTTATTTTACTTTGTATTTTACTCACGTTGTTTCCGAACAGCTCCATGACGAATGTGGAGATGCTGCCATTGATGCCGATCAGGATGTTGACGCTGGTGAGGACGACGTATGCGGTGCTGGGGATCTTGAAGAAGAACGAGGCGGGGTACATGAGCGGCGTGATCGACCACCTGAAAACACAACAACAGCATTTCATAAGCTACTGTTTGACTTCTGACCTCTCCTGCACAAAGTTTTTCCAGTGTTGTGTGTCTGACCCGTAGAGCAGCAGCAGCAGTGCGAGCACCGGCAGGTTGGTGGACGATACGTAGGCTTTTTGTTGGAAACAGATGAAGATGAGGATGACAAGCGTCGCCGGGACGATGTAGTTACACTGAAGAGACGAGAAACAAACACACACGACTCACAGAGTTAGTTAAGTTACAAAACCTGACACTAACTGAATAAAACTATGGTTTGGTTTCCCTCCGTTGTCTCACCATGTCCCAGATGAAGTTGGCCACCCAGTAGAGCAGCGGCTGAACTCCGCTGATGAACTGCATGTGTTTGGCTTTACTGACTCGCTCCTGGATGAGAAAGACCACGAAGCTGGCAGGGACGAAAGACATGGCGAAGATGACACAGATGGACACCAGGACGTCTACGGAGGTTGTTACCCTGGAAAAAAGTAAAAAACAAGTTTCAGATTCAGAACAGATTCTCGTCTTTTCCTTTACGTCTTTATGAATTCTCCATCTCTCGTTTCAATGACCTCAGATGTTTCAAATCATGGTTTACTTACAGGGCGACCTGCGACAGCTGCTCCTTGGTCAGGTTCAGAGGATGGTTGAAGGCGCTGATGCCGAACTCGCTGGGGTCTTTCTCAGGAGGCAGGTTCGCTCTCAGGATGCCGTTGTTCATCACATTGATGAAGGCTCCGATGCTGTGCCAGCCTTTATTATTAAACCAGATCTGAGGAGAAACACAAACACATCACGGTTCTGAACAGGTTCCACCAAAGACACAGAACACATCTGGAAAAAGTGACAAAGGTTTAAATATATATACACTTACACATTATATATTACAATATACATTTTATTTTGTGTTGCTGTTTATTTGGACTCGTTTCTCACCTTCACATTGTTTTTTGTGTCCAAACCGTTGATGAAACCTGACAGACTGTCGAGGAATCGATCTGCAGCAGCTCCCTGCAAACAAACAAATGAAAAACCACAAGATTTACATTAAAAACACAAAACAAAGCCGAACCTCACACTCAGACACTATCTACACTGCATTTATCTTAAACATTTACTACTTTACTTAGATTTCTTTGCTTCTTTTAGTTTAAATAAATCATCTCCAATTTGGTTAAAAGTAATTTTTTCTGCAGGAGAAACGTTTTTCACGATGGTTCAGATTTAAAAGTTACATCTTTTAATAAAAACAAACCAACCTTCTGCAGCTCAAAGATCTTTCGGACTCTTTTGATGGCGTCGTCGATCTCATTGGCTGGTGGGAGGACCTGAGTGCTCCTGGCGCCCAATGAAAAACCTCCGTACCTGCAGAGAGACGACCAGACACCTGAGCAGCTGAACGACAGGTTTACGTCAGCAGATGAATGAACAAAGGAACGAACAAAGGAATGACTGAATCTGACCTGAACTCGTTGACCCACACTTTGTTCTTGAGGCTGAAACAGACAAAGTTACTCAGAGACATGTTGTAACGTCACAGGTGTTTTCAGGTTGTTGTTTTTGTTTGATCTCACCTCTTGCCGATGATCTGAGCATACGTTTTCACCAGGTAGTCGGAGATGTTTCTTCCCGTCAGGTTCTGCAGAGTATCTGTGGCACTGAGCTTCATCTGAACAACACGTCACAAGAGATTATTCAGTAAAGTTCAACTACATCTCACTTCAGTCTGTTTAATTTACCACGACACACCTTCTTCACACTGAATCAGGATGTCTTCACGATTCAGACATATTAAATGTAATAACCTCTGGTGGCGGCAGACCTCCGGCGCCTGCAGGACAGTCCGGGAGCATCTTCTTCTTTCCGTCACAGCTGCAGAAACAGGCCGGAGATGGATCGTTCATGGTCCAGTTTCCAGTTGTGAAGAGCTGCTCGAGCGACTCCGGGACTTCAGGAGTGTGCCAGTCCTCGTCACCCATTGTACACGGAGCTTCTCTAAGGACGAGAAGGACGATCAATGAAACAAACTGATCAGTGACTGATCCTTAAAGTGTCAGAATGAAAATCAGACATGTTTAAAATAGACATCAAAAAGTGACAAATATGACCTAACCTCTATGTTCTGTTTAGTATCATCAGCTCTTTAAATAAACTGATATCTGATTATTAATCAATAGTATTATGGATCACATGGATTGATCTTACGGGATCGGGTGTCCGTCCATACAGCGAGTCCCAAAACCCGGAGCATCCATCAGTGAGTTCAGTAACTTCTGCATGTTGGAATCTCCAGGAGCATCATCACTGAAACACACATTAATACAGAAAAAAATATCATATCAATAATCATTTTGTTTATAGACGTGTCAGTGTGTTTGTAGGGGGCGCTATCGTACCTGATGAAGGTCACCTGGTCCTCGTACATCCAGGGCTGCAGCTCCAGACTGGGATATTTTCCAAAAGGAGGGACAATGAGACTGAAGACCAGGGCGATGCAGACGAACACAGCAGGAAGGACGATCTGCAGACGGACAGACGTTACAGCGTGAAAACAGCACGTCACATGATTTATAACGTCCAGTCAGAGCGCAGCCTACCTGAGCGAAGAAGCCCTTCCTGGAACGTCGGGCATAAAGGAAACGTTTCCACATCAGAGCCACAAACTGCTGCCTCTTCAGACTCCACCCCTTCACCTGGAACGAACCTTTACCGTCCGTAGAGTTCAGCCAATCGGTCTCCTTCAGCTCAGCTGAACACAGGACAACACGGTCAACGTCACGTTCTGATTCTGTTATTGATCGGTTATTGATCTGCCTGATCGGGTTGTACCTGGGTCTCCGTCGGAGTCGTTGCAGTCATTGTTGTCGTCGTCTTCTGTCAGAGGTCTGAGGCAGCTCTGATGGTCTCCTCCACCGAAAGCATGAGTTCGACGCCGACGCTGGACCGGAAGAGTCCCGTCTGAACAAAACAAAAAACACGTTATAGGTCAGGAAAATGTAAAGACTAAAACTAGCAGTGAAAAAACACTAAATAAAAACTCCAGTGAACAACAAAAAACAAACAAAACTAAACCGAAATTTCAGGTAAAATCACCTTGTTTTTCATTTTCCCTCCAGTGTTAATGTCCAATATGGACCTTTAATAAACACTGGTTTTGTAAATTATATTTGATGTCATTCATTCTTTCATCCGATCTTTTTAAATCAAGGCAATTAATCAAAATAAAACTTAACTGAAACTACTTATGCACTCAAACTAAACTTAAATCAAAAACCAAACTGAAAGTCTCCATAAAAATAAAGTTATGATAATAGATTATTGGTGTTGTGAATCAGTTGTAAACCTGTTTTCATCAGATTAAACAGTGTTTGGAGGTCAAAGGTCAGAGGGCACTCCTCACCTGAGGGGACTTCAGTGTCGACTCCGTTATCTTCAGCCACCTTCAGGAAAATCTGTCAAACGTCAAACAGTTCAGACTTTAATGACTCTCTGCCTCCATCTGCAGGTAAAACACAGAACTGCACAACAGGACTCAAACTGAAAACATTAAAATAATCATTTTAAAAATCTGGTTGCAGTGTTTTTTTTAGTTTGTGTGTATTCAAATATATCATCATCGACTACAGTGCAGCGACATTTTATGATATTTTAGACTCTAACTGATAATGAAAACTACAGATAGACTGATTAATCAGATCAATTATTCGGTATTTTGAGATCGGCTGCTGATTACTTCTATAACAAAAAATGAACACAGACACGTGATCAGTGCAGGCAGCTGTCAGTGTGGAGGGATATTTGGCAAAAGAAGGGAAAAAAGTCTAAATTGATCACCTTGGGCTTTAGGAAACACTAGGACTTTTTACAGACCAAATGAGTGATTGATTAATGAAGAAAATAATCAGTTGCAGCCCTTCTATAGCCCGCCCCTTTCACCCTGACTCCACCCCCGGTCACACCTCCTCCAACGTGGTGTCAGACACTCCATAGCTGGAGATGCCGAGGTCGGGCAGTTTGTCGTCCAGGTCTTTGAAGAGCTGCACGAAGGCTCCATCTTTGGCGGCGCTGTAGGGCAAGACGTAGGTCAGTTCATGACCCAGATCCTCCACCAGACGAGCGGCCGGGACATGACGCAGGATGAGACCAGACACCAGGGACACGTCAGGGGGAACGAAGGGTCCGTCGCAGATGGAGGCGGCCGGACCGTTCTCTGAAGACACAAACACATGAGGTCAGACGGGACCAGGACGACGAATCAGACACTGGAAGGAACGGGGAGCTCACCGATGGTGGCAGCCTCACTTTCATGTTCACTGCCGAGTCCTGCGTCACTGCTGCTGATGGAGGCGCCATCCTCCTCCTGAAACAACAGATGGACAAGACGGACGAGACGGACAATCAGGACGAAAAGAACAAAAAGGACAGAAGTCAGCCAATCAACATTTTGTGACTGATTTAGACTTTTGTGGAATATCTCTCTGTCTTAACACAATCTGCTGATCCATATCATGTTTACTTTTCATTTGATGTTTTTAAACTGGATTACACCTCCTGTGTTCAACGTCAGACTGAAATTAGTGCCTACAGCTCATCTGTGTCTTATTATCAGATGTAATATCACTAGAGCTTATTGGTTCCATTTTGGTTTGAATTGTAGTTTTGTTACTAATTTTTACCCAAAACACACTGAAGTTAATGCAACTTCATATAAGTACATATAACGTCATAATCCAATCTATTTTAAGACCTGGACTAAAATTCACATCATTGGATGTTTAAACTTTTAGACATTTTAAATGTACAGTATGTAACGTCTGCTTCAGGTGTTCAGCAACAAAAGAAAAAACAGGAAAAAGTCAGTTGCTGTGCATAACATAATAATAACCAATTCAGTTGTTACCTTTCACAATAAACATATACACTGTGGGACTGAATTTATGTAGAAATTTAGAAACCCTGTAAATAAATCCTGTAAATATTCATGTATCATGTGTTTGCTGGACCTTCTTGCTGAAGGACACGGTGCTAGACGAGTTCCTGCAGGAGCTCAACGATGGTTCCGGTTCTTTCTTGACCAGGGTCAGGTAGTACCCGGTCCCCAGCTGGTTCTTCAGGTACAGAGACGAGCCCACGCAGCACAGCTTCCCGTGGGAGATGATGGCGATGCGGTCACCCAGGATGTCCGCCTCATCCATGTGGTGAGTGGACAGGATGATGGTCCGACCTGATGGTAAGATAAACCACACCTCAGCACACAATGAGATCAGACAGCACATGACCGACAGACCTGGGCCATAAAACGATGTCACCATAAAACATGTTGACGATGATAATCAGCTTTGGAGCTTTTTACTCCATGTTGACAGATCAGGCTGAATATAAGACCAAGCAACATGTGGAGGTAGATTTTCCATTTGCCAAGAAATCAAAAGTTTGGAAACAACTTGAAAGGATGAGAGGAACCCACGAGGGACATGAAGTGTCATGAAAGTCAACTTGTGTTATCCTCCAAAACTGAGGAAACTGTTGACAAATAAGATAACACGACATCAATCCTATGGATGAATTGAATTAAATGTCTTAAAAACAGCAGTAGAAAATTAAAATTAGTTACTGCTACTTCCAAGAGGTAAAGTCAGGGATTTATAATCCTGTTAGTTAAATGTTAGTTAAAGCTGGAATGGATTTAGATGAATTATTCATAAATAAAAGTATATCATCTGCATACAATGTCATTGTATGTGTTGTAGTATTTTATTATAGAGCCATTAGCTGCAACTGTAAGACTAAGTGACCAGATAACGGGCATTTCAACAAACCAAAGAATAAAGGACACAGGGACGAGTGTAGATGTTTTTACTGATCAACATGGAGAAACGTATCCTGATCATATTTTTGCCGTATCTCCCAGACCTGTTGGCCAATCAGATGGACTCACCCTGGCGGTATTTTAATAGCAGATCCCAGATTCCTCTGCGGGCGTATGGGTCGACGCCAGCTGTGGGCTCATCCAGGATGACGACCTTTGACCCCCCTACGAAGGCGAGCGCCACAGACAGCTTCCTCTGCATGCCTCCGGACAGAGTGCTGGTCCTGGATGAGCGTTTGTGGGGCAGACCGGTGTCCTGCAGGATCTGCTCGATCTCCGACTTCACCTGCTCCTCAGACAGGCCTTTGAGACGAGCGTAGAACCAGATATGCTCCTCCACTGTCAGCCTGCAGGGGGCGCCACACAGGATGAGGAGGAAGGAGGAGGAGAGGTCAGAGGACAGAGCTTTACAGGTTAAACAGACTCAGATGGAGACTGAAAAAGACCTGACAAGACAAAACAAATGCAAAAGGTGCAACAAAAACGAAAATGACATAAAACAAACAAGATGAAAATGATGTAAAAATAAAGCAAAAAAGACGTAAAAGATGTAACAAGACCCAATTTTGGACACTCACATGCTGAACAGGACGTTGTGTTGTGGACAGACTCCCAGACTCTGTCGGATAGCGCTCAGCTCAGACCGGATGTCTCGGCCCATGATGTAGGCGGTGCCTGAGGTGGGCGGGAACAGACCGGTCAGGATGGACCTGCAGATGGAGCAACAACAGCATGTACAAGTGAGTGGACCAGGGTTAGTATAGTTAAGAAAAACTAAGACTAAAACCAGCAGTGACAGTGATAACTGAAATAAAAACTACAGTTTTCAAAAACTCAAACTAACACTAAAACTAAAGAAAGAACAAAAAACATTTCAGAACTACCTGGACTCTCGTTCAGTATTTATGGATCTGGTTCTGACTCACATGGTGGTGGTTTTCCCGGCTCCATTGTGTCCCAGGAAGGAGGTGATCTGTCCCTCGTAGAATCCGAGCGTCAGTCCGTCGACTGCCAGCTTCTTCCCGTGTCTGTAAACCTTCACCAGGTTCTCGATGTAGACCCCTGGCTCCAGGTGAGCCGGCTCCTCCTCCATACACACCACTGGAACACAGTTAGTTTTAGTTTTAAATGGAGTTTTTTTTTGTATCTGTGTTTGTATTGTGTAGCGCCCCCTGCGGTCACTGAGGGTTTCTGCAGGCTCACCTCCGGGGTTTCCTTTCCGGTTCAGATGGACTTTGCTGGACTTAACATCTTTGTCTCCGAACCAGTAGGACTTAGTGAAGGGGAAGAACCAGGGCCGAGGAATCCCATACTGACCTGAGGACACACAGAGAGAGGGACATATGTTTGATTTCAGATGATACCTCCACTACAAACAGCTTGGTAAATACTTCTTATTCCACTGTACAAAGTAGGTAAACATTTATCATTCAGATGCACAGAACATATAAAATACCACATATTTATACACAAATACACAGGTCTGGTACATGTATGCATTGAGAGGAGCAGATATTTAGCAAAGCTGATCATTTTCAAATATCCCAAATATTTAACACGTATTTGAGATGTTCAATAATAATATTTGAGATGTTCTGTTTTTGTTGGTTATGTTTTGTGTAAACAGGTACATATTCTGACCTGGGAAGACGGCCTCGATGTACCAGGTGAGGACTCCGTACAGGAAGGAGTCGACGTACATGAGGATGATGGCCGTCCTCAGACTGAAGTCGTCCTCCTCTAAAGGACTCGACACCAGGTTCTTCCACTGGATCCCGACTCCCTGCTCCTCAAACAGAGCGAAGTATTCACAGCCGAACCCGAACGCCACAGGCGACAGGAGGCTCTACAAGGAGGAGGAAACATGCGACTCAGTCTCACCAGTAACAACGCAGCAGCTCAGACGTTTGTGGATAAATCAGCTGATCTTACAGCAAAGACTTTAGCTCCAAAGCCGATGTAGTCCTGCCAGGCCACGCACAGCACGTAGGGCAGGTAGAGCGTGAAGTAGATGATTCCTCCGCAGGCCGCTGCCAGGTTAGCACGGGCGAACGCCGTGCTGATCAGGAAACACTGCATGATGGTGACGACGGCAAAGGATCCTAGGAAGAGGAAGACGACGCCGGGGTCGCTGTATGGCAGCAGGTTCCCCTTCTGAACACCAAACACAGAACGTCACAATGTTTACAACAATACTGGTGAACAGTTTAATAATAATCACATTAAACTCAAAATGCTGGTGTTTATTGTCAAAGATGTCCCATGTATAACATCTATTTTAATTCTTTGTACCAGGGATACATAAGGATAAGGATGTGTTTATTTTTCTTCTGAGTCTTTTTCTTGTTCCTCTTCTGTAAAATTTCATCCCACAGCTTTGAGAAAACCTACGCAAGTTATTGATTAGCATTAATGTGGTCATGAGTTCAGGTTATGTGTCTTCTATCCACACATGACTGATTTGTTGGTGTTTGATGTCATATTTGATGTGTGTTGACCTTCAGCAGCAGCACCAGCAGCCCGGCGCTGATCAGCAGAGGAATCAGGCTGCTGATGAACCAGCTGAACCACAGGATGCCGTTGTTCAATCCCATAATCCTCATGGTCTCCTTCAGTCGAGCCTCCTTCTCATACACCACGCTCTTCAGGATGATTGCCACCGAGTACATCCAGGCCAGAGTCATGAAGAGAGGCATGGAGCGGCTCATCACACGCAGGAAACTGAGAGGCAGACAGACAGGTGAGAGTCAGACAGGTGAGGGAGGGTCAGACAGGTGAGGGAGGGTCAGACAGGTGAGAGAGGGTCAGACAGGTGAGGGTCAGACAGGTGAGGGAGGGTCAGACAGGTGAGAGAGGGTCAGACAGGTGAGGGTCAGGCAGGTGAGGGAGGGTCAGGCAGGTGAGGGAGGGTCAGGCAGGTGAGGGAGGGTCAGACAGGTGAGGGAGGGTCAGACAGGTGAGGGAGGGTCAGACAGGTGAGAGAGGGTCAGAC
>JAPQRN010000002.1:4412015-4429898 GCA_037367275.1 Coranthus polyacanthus
GGTGAGAGAGAGTCAGACAGGTGAGGGAAGGTGAGGGAGGGTCAGACAGGTGAGGGAGAGTCAGACAGGTGAGGGAGAGTCAGACAGGTGAGGGAGGGTCAGACAGGTGAGGGAGGGTCAGACAGGTGAGGGAGAGTCAGACAGGTGAGAGTCAGACAGGTGAGGGTCAAACAGGTGAGGGAAGGTGAGGGAGGGTCAGACAGGTGAGGGTCAGACAGGTGAGGGTCAGACAGGTGAGGGTGGGTCAGACAGGTGAGGGTGGGTCAGACAGGTGAGGGTCAGACAGGTGAGGGTCAGGTGACTACTGTGTCTACCCAATCTGTACCAGAAAACCAACTTGTCCTGCGCATATGTGAAAATACTACTTCCGGTCACCTGTATTTCTTAATAAAATGTGTTCTAGATTTAACTAAATTAATGTTATGTTATCTTTGGTTTTATTACTAGTGATGAAATAGTAGATTCACATTAGTACTTATGAAATAATACATATTTTCCTTTTTTTTGTTGAGTGTCTAATATATGGTGAAACAGAAGACTAACTACATTCTCTTTATTAATTCAATAATTCAAGTGTTATCGTGCTAGGTAATGTTTGCTTATTTTAAATGTTTGAAAAACAAAACATATATATATACACTTGATAAAAAAAACTAACCTTAAAGCTAAGGTAACATATATATTGATTTCTTTAAATTCCAGAAACTGCTGTAAATGACACACTGGTGACAGGACATTTACTAGTGACAGAAGTAGCGTTCTCACACATACGCAGAACAAATCCGGTTCCTGGTACAGACCAGTACATCCAGGTGACCCGGTGTTAAACTGTCAGCGTTTCCTACATGTCGTCCACGTAGCAGGGGTAAGGCATCTGCTGGATGTACACTCCAGTCTTCTCTTTGGTTCCAGTCACTGCTCTGATGATGCCTTGCTCAATAACATCCTGCAGGTACGAGAACCCGCCCCAGATGTACCGCATGTCCTCAAAGGGGTCGGCCCGAGGACCGGGGTCCCAGTACCTGAAGGGGAGGAGGGGGATTAGAAAGACCTGAGTTATCAGTATTACATGATTATAGTCATTTTACTTGTATTTTTCTCTTTTTATGTCAAAATTGTGTTTTAATTTTGTTTATTTTAGCTGTTTTAATTTTTTTCTCTAATATGCATTAAGAACCATGTCCAGAATTTAACCAGTGCTCTCACACCTAACCTCATGTCTTCTTGTTTTTATTTCCACAGAGTTACAGGTTAGTTAAAAACTCTACAAGATCTGTGATGTTTTGTCCCACACGTCCCCAATCAGGAACAGGAACCCTTTGATCTGTGTGTGTTCTTACGCGTCTTTGATCTTATTGGTCCGCTCCACGTTGTCGATGTCCATGCGGATCTTGTAGTTGAGTTTTGGCGGCAGCTCGGTGGCGTTGGGGCTGATGTCCGGGAACACGATCCCCGCCCAGAACTTCCTGTCCTCCAGCAGAATCATGGACTGGTTCACCAAACGCTCCTCAGTGGAGACCGGCTCCAGTTTGTCCAGGTTCACGCACTGGAAACATTTGAACATTTGAACTATGACCCTCAAAGTGACAGGAGTTCCATCCAACTGCCCCATTAAACCCAATAATAAATCAAAAATTTCTGTTCAAATCCCCCCAAAAAACACTTCTTTACATCGCTGTCTTTCACACAATTTACACTAAACCTACATAAAATGTAGGTTTTTTTCACTGTGAGGGAGAGCAGACTCAGCGCGTTCAGCCGAGTCTGCTCTCCCTCACAGTGAAAAGATTTTAGTGATGTGAGGAACCGCCTGAGAGTCAGAAGCCTCTGTAGCCATGCACACACAGGTTAAATTTTCTGGTTGCATATTTTCCATACCTTAGATAAGCAAACGTTACGATAACCATCAGTTTTTACACCGTGGTTCACCTCTGAAACCCTAATGCTGTGACACTGACCTCCATGAAGCGGGAGATGCTCATGATGGCCTGGTCGGTCTCGTTGAACACCTCCCTCCAGGTGACAGCGCTTCCCGCCGGACGAGGGTCGTCCATCTGCCTCATCAGGAACTTCGAGACGTCGGCCACCGTCCAATCGGTGTTGGCCAGCTGAGCGTGGAAGAAAGTGGCCGTGACGTTGTTCTTCAGCAACGTCTGGAACACAGACAGTATGAAAATATACTTGACTTGTATTTCACTGCAGACATTATGAAGACAAGAGTTCTGATAGTTTTGAAATGTTCATTAGTCTTTATTTTTATTTAGCCTTTCAATTTGTTTATTTATTTGAAAAAAGTATCTGAATATCTTTTAAATTAAATCATGTACAATATATTTAATTTAATCAATTATTTTTTCAGTGTATTATGGTCACGTTAAGTAAAAGTATTTAGGGAGTAGAGGGTAATATTGAATATTTAGGGTAATAGTTCTTTCTCTACACACGAGCCCCTCCTCCGGCTTCAGGTCACACGATGACAGCACCAGGTGAGGAGGTGGGCGGAGCCTGTTTACCCTGACAAAGTTCATCTCCTCGCTGTTCTCCATGAAGTTCCAGACTTTAGGTCTCATCTCCTCCCACATCCCGCCCAGGTCCCTGAACACACCGAGCTCCTGGAAGGTCCGGTTCACCTGAACGCACCACACACACACACACACGTAGACAGGTGGTCAGAGAAGCTCCGCCCACAGGATGCAGTGTCAGAGGAAGTGGCGTTACCTCATGTATGACCCTCTGCGTGGCCGGAGTGTGAGGCGTGTACAGGATCTTCCCCATGAGCAGAGGCTTCAGAGCCTGCCAGATCATCCGGGACATGGGGTTGGAGTCCATGTTCTTCACCAGACTGTTACAGTACGGAGCTACAGCACACGCACAGAGACGCATATGAACACATATGAACACACAGAAACACATAGAAACACATTCACGCAGAGAGAGAGACGTGATTACATATATACATTTATTTAAAAATGTACAAAATGAGAGACTACAGGTGTGTTCTCATCTTGTTATGTCTTGTTATGTTCATCTTGTTGTCGATGTCTGGCTCTCATAGACTTACACTGAACTTCTCTCTAAAATACAAAGTCATTCATCTTTTTCAGGAGTCATTCTGGTCTCAGTCGTTCTCCAGGCCTCAAAGATGACATTACCGTGGCAACATCTTCTATTATACAGTTTATATAAAGGCCAAAACACTGAGGAAAAGCTTGGAAAATCCACGTTTAGCCTACTACAATACCCATGAGCCATAGCTGCTCCCAGTCAGACGGGTGGGTTACTCACTGCTGGAGTTGTCGTAGAGCGACGTGGGCTCGTCGTCGCTGCTGTTGTGGTTTCCGAACAGGGCCTTGTAGTTGCTGTCCTCGTACCAGTTCAGAGACTTGATCTGCAGACCTCCTCCTTCAGGGTGACCGCACACGATCCGGGACACGGCCTGGTACATGGCGCTGGGAGACGACGTGGCGTTGTGCGTCAGGAAGATGATCTCATTCCTCAAGTCGACCCAGCTCTTCATACCGGCCAGCTGGACCGGGACAGAACCAGAACCAGAACCAGAACCAGAACCAGAGACAGAGACAGAGACAGAGACAGAGACAGAGACAGAGACAGAGACAGAGATGCTTTAGATGTTTTATATGATGCAGTCATTTTCAGAGGATTCGATGAAACAAATGTTGTGAAAGAAAACTGAACAATTACTGTTAAAAATAAAAATGTGACTTCAGCGTTGAGACAGGAAGAGCTGAGCGGTCACTGCAGGTCAAAGTGAAAACTGAACAAAACTCACATCTGTGTCAAAGGTGATGGATTTAAAGGACCAGGCCACATATTTACACAGTTTAGGTCCTTTAATATGAACCACGGGCAGCTTTGTTTTGGAATATTTAACATTAAACTGAACCTCAGTGAGGAACCACGGAGCATCAGTTAATTAAATAAGAATAAAAGAATCTGAAGTGACATCTGACGTTTAGAGGAAGTTCACTTGTTGTTGAACTGTGGCTCAGTAACATCTTGCTGCTGACTCTCTTCCTTTAACTCAAACCACACACTTCCTTTAACTACAGTTTCAAAATAAGGCTGACGTGAAGCCGGGTAAAGGACCAGTCTGTGATTTTTTCCACAGTCCTGTAAAAGGAGGAGGCTCACCTCCTGGTCCTGAGTCAGCATCAAACCACAAACCAAACACTCACATGTTTTCAATTTAGTGACAGTGTGTGTGTGTGTGTTTTAACCTCAGGGAGAAAAACAACAATCTGCGTCTGAGCTTTCCTCTGATTAACAGACGGAAAGTATTTTACTAAACTCTGCTCTGAAACCAGCTTTTATTATCGTTAATCAAAACTAAGACCGAGACTAAGACAAACAACCAAAACCTGGAATAAAAATACAAACGACAGCTCGCTACATAACAACACCGAGAAAAATGTAACAAAAAGAAAACGGCGAAAACGATGTGAGAAGACGAAAATGATGAAAACGGCATCAAACACAAAAATGAAGTGAAAGACACGACAAAAACAACATCACAGATGTAAGAGAAAAACAATGACAACAACGTCAACGATGTAAAAGATGTGACAATAAAGAACATAATGTAACAAGAACCAAACAATGTAAAACATCAGACAAAAATGAAAATTAAGGACATTTCAGAGCCTGGACTTTGTCACTTTTACTGCAGTAAAGAATCAGTTGCACTTTTACACCAGTGACTGTTGTTCTACTTATAAAACAAACCAAAACTAAACTGAAATCAAATAAACAAACCCAGTTATTTTCCAGCCTTTAGTGTGAGTTTACAGTCAGATTAAATGTTAAACACAGAACAGATTAAAGGTGCAGCTTTAATCCTGGTCTCGTTGTGTCGGGACAGAACCGTGCAGCTGCCTCAGCAGGACCAACAGCTTGTTGTTTGTTCAGTTTCATGTTTTCACTCTGACAGACTCTGAAGTGACGTCCTGCTGAGACGTTTGTTCAGCTGAGAGAGAAGTCTGTCTTTCATCTGGACACAAAGACGCCGAGACACAGAGACGCTCGGAGCTGCCAAATGAACCCAGAGACCTCGGAGACCACGAGGGGGAAACAGAGGACGGAGAGGGACAGGAGGAGGACAGTAGATGAGGTGTTTGTTACCTCCACAGCCAGGGACCCCAGACTGTCCAGCAGGTTGTTGGTGGCCTTCGCGACCTGTTGGACAGCTTCAGGATCAGACCTCACGTCCCTCTGAGAAACACAAACACAGACAAACACAAGATGTAATATTTATACATTAAAACGAAAATGACCTAAAATTATCATCAGTGTGAAGATAAAATGGTTTTTAAAACGGTCACTACATTCACAAAATATTCAGTTTTTTGTCCTTATTCCGTAAAAGACCATATTCATCCTCATCTGTTTCCATGTCTAATGAAAATGAAAATTAGATTAATATTCCTGTTTACGTGCAGCTACACATACTCTGATTAAAAACAGGATTTTACAGAGTTTTCCAACAAAGGTGGACGGTGTCAGTCTCTCCTTTCCTTCAAACATCTTCTTGAAAAGGTCAGTGTTTCCACAGGGACTGTAAAAGTTTACAAGCTAATCGTCTGCATTTTAGACCTAAAAATGGCAGGTTTTAACATGTGTTGGATTAAGAAGCTAATGTTTCATTAACTTCTAACGTTTAAAGATGGTTCTGGTTAAGGTTTGTATTGTAATAAAGACTTAGTGAATTGTTTCAAGCTTTAAGCTAAAATTTTTAAGCCTGTAAAGGATGTTACACAACCAGGATCAAAACCAAAACTAAAGACAGACTCTAAAAACGAAGGTGAACATGAAATAGGTCTGAAATCACATGATCTTAAAGAGTAATTTAACTGGTTGAAACCTGCAGAAAACCTGTTCATATCCAAGTCTTTACAGTTGAACAGTAGGTTTGTTTCTCCTGGTTTGTGTCCAACTGTAAAAAACCCAAATGAGACTTGTATCCTGAACGCACCGTTTACATGAGCTGGTTCAAAGTCACTATGGCGTCAAATTAGTAAACGCAGTGTCTTGTGTTGTAGTTATATTGTATATGAAGTATCAGACTGTCTGGTATCACTCTGTACCACTAGAGGGAGTAGTGAGCCACTGTGGCGTCCAGTCCAACATGAGGAGGAGAAGAAGAAGTCGTTTCTTAACCTCAGGGAAATCAGGTGGAAGAAAAGGTAAATGACTGATGGTTTTAAAAATCCCCTGAGCATTTAGAATATGGAAAATAAATCTTTTTTGAAAAATAAAAAATACAAATAAACAAACAGGCATTTAAAGGATTAAAATGTTGAAAATTAATGAATAATTGATGGTTATGATCAGAACTGAAGGTGGTTGAAAGACTGAACTCAGTGGAAGTGGAAAATAATATTAATATATAATATTTTCATGTCAGTTTTGGACATGGAGATTCAGAGGAACCTTTTTAAAACTGAGGCCAACAGGACTATTCCTCTGATTTTATGACTGTGTTTCCATGGAAACCAGTCAAAGTGAAGTGAAGTTTTCGGCTCTGAGACTTTAAACTGAAGCACAGGATCGGATGAGTCTGGGTTTTTTCGCCCGTTGCCATGGAAACGGTGAGTTTTTCAGCAGTTTGACTTGTTTTGTGGCGGCAGCTTGTAGATTTTTCTGCAGACAAAAGGCGTCTGACGCGGGTCGTCTTTCAGAGCTGAAAACTGGTCTCCAGGCGACGAAAACTGAGACGGTTCAGAGGAGGGGAGAGAGAGAGAGGAGAGTCTGACGGGCTGCGACACGCCTCCTCCCACACGCTAACAACACGCACATACACATGTTCCCTTTGTGTCACCTGGAGCAGTGGGAGAAAACGCCCAGCGTCAGACAGTCCTCAATTCACGACCCAGAGACAGTCTGAACTCAAAACAGAGGCTGCGAACAGAGATTCAACACTTTTAAAACCACATTCAGCCAGAATACTGCACTGGAGACTACAACTCCCACCGTGCATTTCACACACAGACATCTGATCACAGAGCTTCACATTCTCTCATCTGAAGCTACGTCTTTCATGGTGTTTTCGTCTTGTTGTGTCTTGTACGTCAATTTCATTTCCATTGTGTTGCGTCGTCATTTTCATCTTTCTGCGTCTGAAGACTTTACGGTTCGATTAAATATTTCATCTCTCCTATTCATTCTTACCCTGATGGGTTTGAGGAAGTCCAGGTTGGACAGGAAGTGCTCCTCGGCACGGTTCAGCCAGATGGGAGGGGCTTCACAGACTACCTTCTGAACCAGCATCGACACCTGTTGGTCTGAGATGGTCACGAAGTCCTCCAGACTCCGCCCGCCGGCCTTTGTAGGACACATGTCCCTCAGGTGGACCCCGAACCCTTTAAGAAGGACCTGAGACACAGAGACACGAGACGCTGCAAACTGAACCTGAATGTTCTGTAGCCTCTTACGGTTCAACTGAAGTGTATTGAAAACATCATGAGCAGCAGCGTTTAGAGAGAACTACGACTGAGTGGATCTAAGAAACCTCGAGTGAGCAGAGATGTCTGTGTTTACGTTTACAGGTTCAAACTGAGCATGTGCAGAAGGCGAGTCTCACCTGCTCCAGGTTCACGTTGGCCTGTAGAATCTCCTGGACCATGTGTTCAGGTAACGAGGCGTTGATCCGCAGGAAGTCAGACACAGTCTCATTGTCTCGAAGGAAGTGAGTCAACCTGAAGCCTGAGGAGGACAGAGGTCAAAGGTCACAGTAATTACACCTGAAGGAGGCTTGTGATTAGATTTACTACATACATCGTGTTCCAAAGACCAACAGAAACAAGGACAGATGTATTTATTGTTTCTGTTTTCCATAATTTCTTATGTGTTGATTCAAAGTGAAAACTAAATGTTCTACTGTGTAACTTTATTCATTCACACAGTTTGAGTTGTATCGCTTTAGTTCAAGAGGATTCAGGACTACAGCATGTGTCCAGTGTGTGGTCCTTCTCTTTATCTGGGTCAGTGTGGCCCTCTGGGAACTGCGTTGGCCTCCCCTGTTCAAACCTGTTTCTGTGAGTGACCGAAACCAACGAGTGAAGACACAACGTGAAGAAGGTCCAGTTAAAACTCCAAGCTGGTTATTATTCTTTCTTTGCAGAGTGAATCACATGTTTGAGGAGCTAAACATGCTTGAAAATACACAAAATTCTGCATGTTTGTCAGAAGTGGCCAAAAAAAACAAAAAACCCTGAATATTTAATGGGTGTTTGGGATGAATGTGACAACATGGCTCCATAGCGCCCCCTGTAACATTTTAAAAATTCAGCCCCTGCAACCCTAAACCCATCAGGAGGTCAACCATTTTGGTTTGAATATGCACGTTTTGCCTGGTTTTTGCCATTTTCAGCCGTTGTCCTGTCGACACAAGAAGTAATATTTAACTGCATTATACGACATCTGAAACGTCAAACCCTCGACTGTAAACCCGACCTGAGGAACAGGGTGATTTTCACTCCTGTGCCTCCATGTTTTGTTTTATTTTTAACAGAGGATGTAGTTTTTAGGAAATGCAGAGTTTTTTAAACCTCACACTTTACGTTTTGCAAAAGAGGCTGCATTTCATATTATTCATTATTTATTATTCACATTGTAACTGTGTTATTAGTTGTATTTTTGTCGTAATTTTCTGTCCCAACCAAATGGTAAATAGTGAAATGAAGTCCCCGATGGCTCTGTCATTTCGCAGATTTTATTAATTTTACTTTTGAAACTTTGCTCTTTCTGTGAATGTGTCTCCGTGATCTGCAAAATGGAGTTTCCCCATTTTGCAATTAAAACTTTACATTTTAAAAAAGTAGAATAAGGGCACAGACAAAACAGACGATGTTGATGTCGATTCACAGTGGATTCTGTGTTTCTGTGTCTGGAGGTTTGTGGTGGAAGTTACAGATTATGGACCCACCAGATTCTCATGAGACGACAGGTTACCAGAGGTCACCAGGTAAAACTAGTCCTGTGTCGACTTAACCTGTCCCCTTAAATAAAACCTCCAGCCCTCCGGACTCCGTGACCCGGTTCGGCTTCTGCCATTAAAAAATGTTCAGTAGCTGGAACTTCAAACCCGAGGCTAAAAACACGACAGAGTGAATAAAAAAGAGCAGTTGAATCCGTGTAGAGACAGAGACACAGAGGGTTAAACTCCTCCTCATTCTGCTGTTTTACCTTTACCTCTACTTTTCCTCCTCCTCCCTCTCGTCTCTGTTCTCTCTATTATTTCACTTTTTTCCTCGTCGTCTCTGTTTTCTCTCGGTGCGAGTCTCGACACGTCTAAGTTCAGAGTTTCCACTCAGGTGGAGCTCGGCTCTGTTCTCTGCTTCGCTCGGTCTTTGATTTGGACAAAGCCCCTCCACTCGCCCCCTCAGTTTTTTCTTCTTCGGTGGTGCAGGTTCCAACAGGCCGGCGCGTTACCTTTTACAGGTGAGCTCACGGGAAACAAACAGGCTGCGTTTTAACCCGTTGAAGGTGCTTTCACTGTTTGTCACAGAGCGGTGACTCAGAGGTCTGAAACGATGCCTTCAGGACACGAAAACACACCTCAGCTTCTGTTCAATGCAAAGTCACCTGCAATGGCTTGACATGTTATTTTAATACGCCATTATTCAGCTCTTACACGACAACGAGGAGACGGGAACGACATGGAATTAAACCCTCAGACACTGACACCAGCTAGAAATATCTACTGAAGCTTACATATAAACGTAAATTCATCCTGACGTTGAAAACGTCAAACAACAGCTTTAGAAATGAGCCTTTTAACATCCATGGCCCGCTGAAGTTGTACTGTTGTGTTTTTTTTATTCATCTATTCTCAGTAAATGTTAAACTGGGACCTTAAACGAACTAGAGTTAAACTTCAGGTTCTCCAGAATCAAATGTCAGATGTCACAAACGTTCTTTAGGTCTTTGACAGACAATCACTGAATTTAAAGACATTTTGCATCAGGTTAACAAACTGCTTGTTTGAACGTGTTTTTATTTTATTCATGTATTTATTGGGAGCGGACTGTGTGTTTTTATTTATTTCATTATTTTAGGTGGACCATGTGGTTTTGGTTTTTTTTTTGGAGGTGAACTTTTCTTTTTTTCCGTGTTTTCGTCGGGTCAGTGAACACGTCTGACATCATCAGCTGTGAGTGATATGATTGGTCAAATGAGGAGTCCTGCAGAGAAACACGTCAGCTTCGATTCAGAACCTGCACCAAGATTTAACCCTTTAATAAACCACACAGAGTCACCGCCAGCCAATCAAACGCCAGCTCACGCCCAGAGCCCCGCCCACAGATCAGACAAATGAACCTCAGAAAGGTGAGTCCGAACCCGAACACCTTAAACCTCCAACGAAACTCACAACATGAAGGACAAGGTCGACTGGACTCACTGACTTTTACTAAAACTTCACCATAACCACAAACACAGGGAAAATATGCTGCTTTCTAAACCATTTTTAAAACATTTTAGAATCAAAACCAGGAATCGATAAGAATCAGAGCTGGAATCAACAAAATTCAAAACCCTGCCCAGTTCATCAAACGTGAACCTGAACCTGAACCTGAACCAGAACCAGAACCAGAACCAGAACCAGAACCAGTCTGTGGAGAAACAGCCAGAAAGGAAACAGGATGTGAACTTTCACTTCAGTCAGTCTGGAATCAGGTCAAAGGTTAAAGGCCGTTTGTCTCAGTTTAAGGCTGGTCTGGATTTTGAGTCTCTGCAGCTCTTTAAAGGTTCCTCCAGTCGTCTTAGTTCAGTTTTAGTTTAGTTTTATTGTAGTTTTATTCTGGTTTCTCTTCTTTCTCTCAGTTTTTCTCCACTCGTCTTCATTCAGTTTAGTTTTAGTTTTGTTTCTGAGTTTCAGCAGCTTTTGAAATGTCTCTCAGTCGCCTTTCATTCGGTTAAAGTTTAGTTTTATTGTAGTCTGGTTTCTCTTCTTTCTCTCAGTTTTTCTCCACTCGTCTTAGTTCAGAGAGTTTGTTCAGCTGCTCAGTGACACGTCTGTTCTGAACTCAGTGACGCTCAGCAGGACCACAGTGAAGTGAACTGGACTGAACTGAACCGAGGTTAGTCCTGAACGCTGATGTGACGTCTACACGACAGCAAAGAAAAATACCTCAAACCTTCTATGAGCATTAAAGATGAAGTCGACTTGAAAAACCATCAGAAAAGGCCAGGGGTGACCATGGAAACCACCCGAAGCCTGATGAATGAGTGACAGGTGGAGCCGGGATCAGGAGAGCTCACCTGAGGAGGTCTGCTCAGGTAAACCTGCCACAGCTCGTCAGGCTCCACCCCCTCACGTCACTCAGACCCGGGCTCAGGAATTAAAGGAGCAGTTTGTATATAATCATAGAGATCAGAGGAATAAAACCTCATCAGGTTCAGGTTTTAGGAGCAGGTCAGAGCAGCTCCTCCCACTGAGACACAACCACAAATTAACGCACAAAGACTGAAATACCTCGAGTTTAATCAGGCTGAAAAACCACGGAGAGAAAAACCAGAGGAGACAAAAACCACGGAGAGGAAAACTTTTGAGACCAAAAACCCTCACGGAAAAAAACTTCTGAGAGGAGACGACTGGAGGAACGCAAGAGAAACCAGATTAAAACTAAAACTGAAGACCTGGAGAGACCTTTAAAGAGCTGCTGAGACTCAGAAACCAGTCTAAAACTAAACTGAACCAAAATACAACTAAAGATGACTTCCAAGAAGCTCCAGAGTAGAAGAGAAAACCTTAGAAAGAAGAGGAAATAACCTAAAACTAAACTAAAGACGACTGGAGGAACCTTTCATGAAACCAAACTAAAATTGAAATAAAACTAAAT
Organism: Coranthus polyacanthus; assembly: GCA_037367275.1. Taxonomy (NCBI): domain Eukaryota; kingdom Metazoa; phylum Chordata; class Actinopteri; order Kurtiformes; family Apogonidae; genus Coranthus; species Coranthus polyacanthus. Next base: position 4,423,874 of record JAPQRN010000002.1, read on the forward strand.
TAAAACTAAACTAAGAATTAAACTAACTAAATCCAATCAGAACAGACCAAAAAAGACCAAAAGCTGCTGTCAGTTTATTTTCACTCACTTATTTCAAGTGTGAGTCATTAATTTAATGAACCGAACCATTCAGTTAATAAAACATCATTCATTCTAACCTGTATCTTTTTATTGACTGAATGAATGAACCTCAGCTTTTACTCAAACACAGTCTGGTTTTAATCTTCAATGACCCAGATGAGTTAAAGCCGGTTCAGTGTGAGCCGTTCTGACCTGATCTGCTGTTCTGCAGAGCCTGCAGAGCCTGAGCCAGCTCCTTAAACCCATCCAGGTTCTTATCGTTCTGACTGTACAGGAGGATCTTCTTTGCGTCCGAAAACAGACGAGAAATTCTGGGGAAAAAACCAAAAAGGGTACTGTTAAAAAAAAACTACTAAACAAACTAAACACAAGAAGTGAAGCGATGTATGAGAGAAGGCTTAGTGTGTTCTGTATGTAAACTCTGACATCCGAGTTGATGTGATAAGATACTGATAATGAAACGAGCTGCAGCATTTCCTCACATGGAGTCATTGAAGTTGCCCACGACGCCCGGAGACTCTCCTGGAGTCGGGTTTCGAAAACAGGGGTTGTTGGCGTTGCAGAGGATTCCCTGAATCCATGGCAGAGTGCCGGCCGACGGCATCGCTTTGTTGGGAAAATGACCTGCAGAGACAAATATACTCATCAATATGGAATCAATACAGTATCAATAACGGACTGTTGTTCAACAGCTGATGCTGATCATCATCAACAACAACATCATCAACAGGTCATGGTGGTTCACAGAGAATCCAAGACGAATGACAAGACGAAAATGATGTAAACGCAGCAACTAAACAAAAACTTCAAAAAAGACAGAAATGACAAGAAGACCAAACAACACAAAACAAAGTACAAGAAGAACCAAAATGAAAACAACATAAAAGACAAAACTGTTTCCATTTACGTCTTGTTTGATCATTTTGCGTCTTTAGTTTTTAACTCCAGTCTATTTGGTTTTGTTTGTACATACATATCACATGTATCAAATAAAAAGAAGAATATAATCATTATAAACCTTTTCTTTACTGAATTTACAGAATAATTCCTGTATCGTGATGTAAAACGTGTAACATGTGAGTGTGTGTGAACACGTGTGTTGTGTTTCTGGGCCAGCAGCTTCAGTCTCATTTAACCTTGTTGCAGATGTTCAGCTTTTTTTATCTCGCTGCTGTGTTGGAACAAACCTGGACTCTGCAGGTAGATAAACTCTGATTGGTTTACAATCACCTGCAGCAGCCAGAGACGACCTTTGACCCCGCTCAGTCAGCTGTACGCTGAGCGAGGATGAACCTTTAAGACTGCCAACAGCCTGTTTCATATCAAACCTGAGATAACCGAGATAATGGAGATCTGTGACACTGTGACGGGTCAGTGAACACACCACGAGCAGAAACAGCTTCAAGTCAAATTAGAATCACATTAAACTGAAAGTGATAAACATCCCATTCATTTCCAATGGAAGACACTGTGAAACTGCTCAAACCCAGTCCTGTATAAACTGTGAGTGTTGTAATGTGTTCAGTCTGTATTTTCACTTTCAGATGTGATGGACGGATGTGTTCTCGTGAGACGTGTTCTGTCTGCATCGTCCTGACATGCTTCAACACGTCTCAGCTCACATGTTGAATGAATCACGGCTCAAACCTCTGACGACAGCAGAACTGAAACACGAAGCTTCTGCTTTTACACAAAACCAAACAGGAAACGACATGTTTCCTCAAATCAGAGAAGGGGCCGGTAAACATCTGGATTTACAACGGAGTCTGGATCTAGAGGGTCTGGATTCAGAGACACCGGATTCAGAGATCTGACAAAAAACATCCACAGAAACACCAGAAAATGCAGAATTCACCTAAAGTTTAATGTCCAAACTTCAAACAGCAAGACGGAGCTGCCTCAGACCTGATACAGGAGCAGACTTCCAGACTGTGAAGGTTTAGGACTGTGTGTCATTTATAACATATAACACAATCCTTTAGCTTAAGACGTTCCATTTAAGACTTTGTTTAACAAACTTCACCACAACCAGAAGTGAGGCGTGGTTGTTTTTTTCAGTTGAAATCACGTGGTGGTGGTGATGGTGGTGGCGGTGATGGTGGAGATGGTGATGGTGGAGATGGTGATGGTGATGGTGGTGGCGATGGTGATGGTGATGGTGATGGTGGTGGTGGCGACGGTGATGGTGGTGGTGGTGGCGTTGGTGATGGTGATGGTGATGGTGGCGACGGTGATGGTGGTGGTAGTGGTGGCGACGGTGATGGTGGTGGTGGTGATGGTGGCGATGGTGATGATGGTGGCGGTGATGGTGAAGGTGGTGGTGATGATATTATAAATGGTCATAATCATTTTATCATGTCATGTGTTTTATGAGATTTTTGTTTTCACAAAATTCTAATCAGTTCATCTTTGAGTCTAAATTGATCAGAAAACAGAACAGAAGCTCAGGTAGAAACAGGAGGACTTAAAGGAAAATCTTATTATATGAATTCAGACCAGCAAATCCACCAGAGTCTGGGACCTGATCCAAGTGAGACCAGCAAATCCACCAGAGACTGGGACCTGATCCAAGTGAGACCAGCAGATCCACCTGAGTCCGGGACCAGGTGAAGGCATCGTTGTGTAACAGGACAGTGAACGCAGCACGCTGACCTTCAGTCCAGCTGTCTGATAAACAGTTATAATGTGCTGATAACGAGCTGCAGGTGAATCCAGCTCACCTGAGTCTGTCTGAGCCAGTAATCATCAATAACCTCTGATCAGGAACCGATCGAGCAGCTCGTATCACAAGTACAAGGTCACATCAAAACAAAGCCTCCCACAATGCACCGGGGCGCCGCACACCTGCACCGACACCCGAGACGATCTCAGGTTGATCCGGAACACGGACAAAAGTATGTGGACACAAAAAACCAACTGATGTTTCCTCCTCACAGACTAAAAAAGAGAGAGAGTTCATGTGTCTGATACAAACAAAGTGTTTCTACAGCAGACGGTCAAAAGTATGTGGACGCCTCGACACTAGATCAACAACACAAAACCTCCACCACCACCACCACAACAACAACAACAACAACAACTACAGGACAGAGTGAAATAAGAATGTAAAGCAACTTCCATCCACAAACTGAGCCTTGTGTCCTTAAAATTCAGATTCATCGACCCTTTCAACTAACCTTAAGCCTGAAACTATTCCTCCTGTTTAGATTTCTAATGATTTTTATTTGACAGGTTTCATGTGGATGGAAATGACATAAACAAGAGACAAAACAGTGAGACGTTGTGTCGCAGATTCCTATGGGCTATATTAAAATATAATACCACGTCCAAAATTATTCATATCCCTTGGAATTTTTGAGGAAAAAATCTAAATGTTTCTTTTTCACTCATATTATAAAATATGTGATTTAATGATCTAAAAATAGTTCAGTTAATGTATTTTTGTACAACTTGAGAAGCTTATTTATGATGAATAGAATTAAAGGTTAAAGACTAGTATTATTTATTGATTGTTTTCTTCATTTTGTCATTTTATCCAGATGAATCTTATCGTTTATCATGTACTATTGAGTATGAATCTAAACCTATTTATTTGTCTCTTCTGCAGCAGCAACAGGTGAAAATCCAAACCTCTGACGAAATCGTTTCTAAATCGCTCAATGATTTTCTCACATTTTAGTCAAATATCTGGTCTTCATTGCGTCTGTGATGAAACCAGTCAAAGTCCATACTCTGTCCTACTGTTTCTGATTCGAGTTGTAATAAAGCAAACGTTAAGTTTCTCGTGGTCGTCTTGGTGACGTTCTCTGGTCACATGACTCGTCTCCAAACAGCTACAGGTCAGTGTGTTTTAAATGAAGCAGATTCAGACTTACACTCATGTTGTTCGTATGGAGGGTAGTTCAACCGCACAGCGATGAGGATGAAGAAGATGAAGAGTGGCCACAAGATCTCCACCAGGAGCTGAAGCTGAACAGGAAAACAAATACACAACATGTTAACAACACACAGGAAGTGTTCCTGCAGGAACTGTTAGGGATGAGGACCGGTGTCGGCTTCGGTTCTGACCCAAACAGCTGGATCAGGTCTCGTGACGGTCATCTGATCCACATGTCCATGTAATTAGTTCTGTTATTCTGTGTGTGTTCTACATCTAAATCAGTGGTCATCATGTCCACATTTTACTGTCTCTTCCATCATCAAAACAATGTTGAATAAATGCACGTTTTCATCTTGTTCTGATGCTTGTCACACGGTTCTGTTATAAACTCTTCCAGAGAACACTCCTCTTCTATTTTAATTATGAAAATCAACCCACGTATCTTATTGTTATGTATTTTACTCTGACAAGAGGCAACACAATAAAAACAGCTCCGTGACCCTGACTTTAGTAAAGTCAAGTCTAAATAATCACCAAACCATCTCCACATAAAGCCTCCATAAACAGGCTCTTTGGCTCCTTCCGCATGGCAACAGCGGCTGATTGGTCAGAGACGTGTTTGAATAATTCAGCAGAGACGGGTTCATTGTTTGTGATAAATGTAAATGTGAACAAAGTCAGTGTCCAAACAGGAAACCATTACCAGTGAGTCTAAAAGCTCTGAGAGCCTCAGGAAGCTGCTGATCGGCATATTATTAGAACTGATTCATTATTAACGACCACTCATCCAGTTATTGATCCATCAGAAGATGACAGTCAGCACATACGCAGACATCTGACGTCCTCAGATCGAGGACGGACTCGTCTGGAGGCTTTTCTGACCTTTAACCTTTAACTCGACTGACGGTCACACGTCCACGGTTTGTCTTTAACGGGTTTATGTGGGAAAAAATGACAAATACAACAAGAGAAACTGAACAAATACAACAACACAATGTTTACCGACCACACACTAACGTCTCGTCAGAACATCATCAGTTCTGTTCATAAACAACAGAAAAAACAGAAACGCAATGAACCGTGATGTGGAGAAACAGGGAGTCGCTTATTACAGTTAAAGACAAAGTGACCGAAGGATCCACGAGGAGACGTCGTCACATTTCACTGAACGACAGATTTAAAATCCAACCAAGGCTCTTCAAGATCCCACAATCCTCTGCTCTACGAGACTTAAAGACTGTTCACTGGTGCAACATGCATTTAACTAGAACAGACGCAAATACAGTGAAACTACTGTGTTTAATGGGCTTATTCAAGTTGTAAATATATGAAAAGAAAACTCTGAAAAAAGCAGAAATTCATTAAGGTTATAATTGTCAGATTATGAGAAAAAAAACAGAAAATCATACAGATTAAAGTCATTAAATTATGAGAAAAAACGAAGAAATTCATTAAGATTAAAGTCGTTAATTTAGAAGGCTTTAATCATAAAACTTAGAAAACTCAAACTGAAACAAAAGAAAAACTAAAACTAGTCAGTTAATCTCAATAAAACTCCTTTATTCCTCCTGATAAAGTCAAACCAGTTAAAGTTCAGTAATAATAAATTATTGATTATTGATGAGTTGATCAGGACAGTGTGACATTGTTTTATCACAGGATGAGATTATCAGAGTCTAAAACGAGATAAAGAATGAAGCGTGAGATTATTTCAAGGACAAACTGACAGAAGGAAATAAAACTCACTTTTCATCTGGTTTATACAGTGACTTTAACAGAGAAACTCAAACCCTCATTTAACCCTAACTGTTGCAGTAGCTTCTCATTTCTTAAAAACCATCAGTTTTCTAGAGACCATGAAGACTGGACTGTGGATCAGTGGAAACAGGTCATGTGGTCTGATGAGTCCAGATGGACCCTGTTCCAGAATGATGGCTGCATCAGGATGAGAAGAGAGGAGGATGAAGTGATTACCCATCATGCCTAGTGCCTACTGTACCAGCCTGTGGGGGCAGTGTTTTATATATCACTGTACAGTTGTGTGTATTTAATGCCTGCTGGGTC
>JAPQRN010000002.1:4432423-4447175 GCA_037367275.1 Coranthus polyacanthus
ACTGGGTCTATGGTTTCTACTGGGTCTACGGTTTCTACTGGGTCTACGGTTTCTACTGGGTCTACGGTTTCTACTGGGTCCATAGTTTCTACTGGGTCTACGGTTTCTATGGTTTCTACTGGATCTACGGTTTCTACTGGGTCTACGGTTTCTACTGGATCTACGGTTTCTACTGGATCTACGGTTTCTACTGGATCTACGGTTTCTACTGGGTCTATGGTTTCTACTGGGTCTATGGTTTCTACTGGGTCTACCGGGTCAGGGTAAGGGTTAGGGTGATTAATCGGCTCCTCTAAAAAAATGTTGACACATGTTCACACATGTGCCTGAAATTAAGTACGTTTGACTTTATTAGAAACTGGAAAACTGTTGAACTGAACGTCTGAAACAAAGTAATAAAACAGATAAATCCTTAAATAAATACATCTGGATCGCAGAACTTCAGAAATCTGGGTGATTCTAGGTGTGGTTTTTCTTCTCCCTCAAAGTGAGTAAGTCCAGTTTAGAAGCTGAGTATTAACGATGAGCTGCCATCGGTGTCGACCTCTGCTGATGCTGATAGTTTGGAAAACGTCCCATCTCTAGTCTTTACATTAATTATTGACGTTGTTGCTGCTCGTTTCACTCTTTTCAGCTTCTACTGTGTTTCATCTGCTTCTTCTGTACATAATTTAATGTTGTTTTCCTGTTTTATTGGTTCTTTCAACATGAAAACATCCATGTGGTTCATACTGACACATTTACAGTAACGTTGAGTAATGAACAGATGTCCTCAGAGCAGTGGCTGATGAGTGGGGGCAGAGGGGGAGGGGGTCTGTTCACATGTAAATAAACCTGTAGACCTGCAGACCTGTAGACCTGCAGACCTCTAGACCTGCAGACCTCTAGATCTGCAGACCTCTGTCTCAAACAATCTGCATTAACACACACTGCAGTTATACCACAGTCTGTGATGAAGATGATTCAATCTCAGATTAAATCACATCAAACTGACCTGAAATCTGATTAAAACCTAAAAACACTGAACGGAAACACGAAAACACTCAACGCTACAAACCAACAATTAACACGCGTTTTCCTGAAAAACTCTAACACAAACAGCTGGTTTTACTCTGACTTGACTTTTTTCAGTTTCTTTTAAAGTTAAACCTCAGTTCGCTTTGACTTTGAGTCTTTTTTTGTTTGTTTCTCAGCTGTTTGTTTGTTTGTTTGTAGATTTTACGTCTGAGGAAACAAAACGCAACGACAAAGAGCAAACTTTAACTCGGGTGTGAAGTCTCCGTCAGAGCCGGTTTGATTCCACATTTAAAGCGCATTAAAACAGCCTGATAAACAGAGCAAACATGACTAAATGAATCCATAAACCGGTAAATACCGTGTGGTTGTTGTTTGTTTGTTGTTTGTGTTCAGTTCGGTGCCTCCTCTCCTCCTCCTCGTCCTTCAGCATCTGATCCTCGACCCGCTGCAGCTCCGGGACTAAACCACCGACTCACCGGAGTCACAGGACCGGGTTGAACCCGCACCGGGTCCGGTCGGACCTTCACAATAAAACACCAACACAGAGCAGCTTCATGGAACCAAGACCTGGAGAAACACTGAGACCGAGGCAGTTCTTCAACTAAATACAACAACATCAAGGTCGTTTTCACTTTGAAGCTGTTTCAGAAGAAAAAACTAACAACAAACAAACAAACTTTAATGTAGAAAATCAAAGACTAAGAAAACTGGTTTATTTTATTCATTTTAAAGTCTCTGATTTTGAATGAATGTTACATTTTATCCTCTGCAATATCAGACTTTATGCAACGTGCAGGTAAATTCAGCTTCTTTTATCTAGATTTTATTGGTTTCCTAATTAATACCTTGAACAAATAAAGTATTTATGATACTGATAATAAACGTATCAAAACCAGCATCACGCAGATAAACAACGGAAGATTCAATAAATAAAACACAGAATAAAATAGAAAAACAATGGATGAATTAAAACTTAAAATAGACCGATTTAAGTTTTGAAGTCAAAGAAAGTAGCAACAACATCAAAAGTTATGAAAATAACAACAACAACAAAACATTTAACCTTTTGATATAAATGATTTAAAATCTGATCCCGATGTCAAGTTGAAGTTCATCAAATTGGATCTAATATTAGTTTAGTTTGGTACAAAACAAGATAAAGAAGATACAAAAGGACACAAGCTAATGCTAATGCTAAGCTAAAGCTACGCCCGTTAGCTAACCAGCCTCTGGTGTTACAAACAGATTAACCTCCACAAAGCAGATAAATAAAGTGGTTTTTAACTTTAAGCCACTTTTACAAATCACCCTGAGTAAAAACAAACTCACCAATAAGAGAAACTTGAAGTAACTTGAGGTAATAGTTAACGTTCGTAGAAGTGATACACAACATCACTATGTTTATTTAAAAGTGCCACACACAGGGTTTTGGTGTGAAATGTTTTAACCTTTAACCTTAGTTTTTATAGTCTATGGTTTTAACACATGGTGTGTTTCTCTGCATTTAAAAAACGCTGCAGATGTTTAAAACGGCATCGCTTTTATTTTGTAAGGCACTGAAATCTAGTCGCGTTTCCGGTTAGCGGAAACTTTTTTCTTTTTTTGTGGACGGAGGGGTTACTGTCGGGCACAAATCAGCTGGACTTCATGTTTCACAAAATGAGTTTCCACTGAGATTCAGCTTCATCTGGACCAAAAGTGAACGGACTGAAAAACACTGAATCATAAATAACTATTAATGACACTGAACTGAACTGAACTAGTAGTTCATCTCAACTTATTAGCAGCGATAGTTAAAAGACTTTCTTCTTTTTGTATTTTTTGTGTAGTTTGGGGTCAAATAAGAAAAGATAATGATTTTTGACTTTTATTTTCCTGTTGCTTCTCCACAATCTGAAAAAAACGTGTAGAAACTAATAATGTGTCGCTCTACTTTACACATTTTGTGTGAATGCTGAATAAAATGGTGTTGAATAGGTTTTAGGTATGTTTTTAATAGTGTCTGCAGTCAAAGAACAGAACATAATGTGTTGATGTAATGTTCACACACTTTGTCTTAATGTTCCTGAAACAGAGTCAACGTAACAAACGTCCCAAATCTCACCCACTGATGTGTACAAATGTAACACGCTTTGGGTCACTTTTAACACATACTTTCTAAGAGTGTTTTTTTTTTCTTCTTCACTCTTTTAGTTTTCGTTTTCAGATGATACAACAGCCCAGTGTTGGAAATTACTTGGAAAGCTTTGCAAAAAGTCAGTGACGTCAGAGTGAAGTCACATGGAGCAGAAAATGCTGAAAACTAGTTTAACTACATGAATCAATGTGAATATGAGGAAATCAGCAAAATACTGCAGAACGGAGTTAAACGACCCGTTTAAATAGATGGAGTTCAGAACTTTAACTCTGGAAAAACCATGTGTTGTTTAACCAGATGGACTGGTTTTGTTCTGGTTCCGGTTCCGGTTCAGGTCGAGGTTCAGGTGGACTGGTGTAATGCAGACAGTCGTTAGTACCGGACACGGGTTCTGGTTCTGTGTTCTGGATCAGACCTCGTCTGCTGCTCTACATCAGAGGCTCATAAACTTACAGATAGTGAGAAGAAACTTTATAGAAAACATCTTTCACTGCAACTGAAAATAACATCTGCTCTTAAAATAAAGTCACGGTTATGATTCAGTATAGTTTATGTGAAACGTAAAGCTGCGTCCTCTGCTGTTTCCATCAGATCATCTAACTCTGCCCATGTGCCTGTGAGCCAGGCAGCAGCAGGTCCTGTGACTGCGTGTGTGTGTTTTTTTGTCGTACACTTTGACACAGTGTGTGTTTTGTGCTCAGTCAGCACTTGGATTTCCTTCAGCAGAGAAAACTGCAGCAACAACACAACTCAGAACAACATGACACTGAGCTTTGACACAAATACTGAACTAATGAACGAGAAGCAACGGAGAAGAGAAGGATCCGAACGGGAACCAACAATCAGAACCAATCAGAACCAATCAGAACCAATCAGAACCAAGAATCTAAACTAAGAGTCAGAACCAACCACAGATCTGGATTCACATCCGTGTACAAAACATTGAAGAACCGGAGCTGAAACAGAAAACTTCCAGGCAAAAAACACATGTAATTTATGCTGTTTTTACTGCTGTCAAGTTTACGGTTACGTCTGCGTTATTGAAAAAATAAATGAAAGAATCAAAGTGTAGCTGAGTGACACCGTGTTACAAACAGTGAGTTCACATTAAAACTTCACATCTTCAACCTCAACACTTTAACGTGGCCTCAAGTTACATCAGTTTTCTTCGCGTACGTACAGTTTTATTTTGCGTCCTGTGGTGAGCTCACAGCGAGGTCAAAGGTCAGAGTGACTTCAGGCCGAGGCTTCGTCCAGATGTGGAGTCAACATGAGGCGACTCAGCAGGTTTTATTTACAGCATCTGTCCAATCAGCAGCCAGAATCTCAACTCATTGAATGGTTTATTCAGGGTTAATCAAACTGGTTTAGTAGAGTGATGATACCGATTATTATTCTGAAGATGATGACCAGGATGGATTTATTATAATAATATCAATAAATGTTGATCAGCTGTTTACTGTTAATCAAACCGTTTTAGGGGAGTTTATATTATTATATATGATACTGATTATTAAAAGGTTTTAGACCATTTTAAACATTATGTGGTTTATTGAAGTTTAAATACATAAATTGTCAGAACCATACGATGAAAGTAATTTCTATAAAAGTTAAGATTCTGACTGATGTTTTACCTAAAAAGACACTAAGTCTGAGGAGATAAAAAATATGACACGAACATAAACATTTAAAGAATTAAAATACTGCAAACACAGACTGAACGTGGTAGTCCAGGATTTAGCATTAAATAAATCAAACATTGGACTGAAACCAGTTGAAATCTGTCACCGTGAGACGGAAACATATTAAAGGTCTGCTGTAGAGCCACACCGCCCCCTGCTGGACACAAACCCTCAATGACCAGAATATGAAGTTGGAAAATAAACAAATTACATTCATGTATTCTGTTTGTAATCGATGTGAGAAGATGTTTGAGGAGTAGCAGTAAAAATATGAGTTTCAATAATTAAACCCTTCAAAAAAAGGACAAGGAACACGTAGACACTTATAAAGAAAAGTCATGAATTACACATTCATCGAACAGGTTTGTTAATGTATTTTGTCTCCACGTTGTTTCTGTTGTGAATAAAGGAGACAGTATTATTTCTACTGGAATAAAATAAACAGAATCTTTTAGTGATTTTAAAAAATGTTTATTAAAAAACAAAGTGTAGATTCAGTTTAATGTGCAGAGTTTACAGACAGAAATAATACAAAAGGTTATTTTAGACACAAACTGCAGAGACGTTTGAAGGATGAAGACGTGTTTCCGTCTGTTTCTTCTTTAACCGTCTGTGATGAAGGAAATGATTCACTCAACACGTGAAGATGTTTAGACTCAGATATTGATGAATTCAACCCAAAGTAACAGGTGAAGTGATCGGTTTAAACCTGTACAGACATTTTAAATGTTTTACACAAACTCTTTCACTTTGGCTTCGACACTAAAAGGAGTATTGCACAAAATTATTTACACTGGGTTTAACTGAAAAAATGAGCTTTTTCAGACAAATAGTTAATCTGTTTAAACTGTTCAAAAAAACCAATAAAACCCAAGATTCAAATGCTCAATGCTTTATATTGTCCTGAAATGTTAAAAAGCACAAGTTTAATTGTGTTTTTATGTCAATCTCAACTGTTATGATTAAAAAATAATTCTCTTCTGAATCGATCAGATACAAACTATCGACACAAAAACTAAATAAAACAGGACGATAAAAAGTCAAAAACATAGAAAAGTACTTGACAGAAAAGTGATTGTCAAAGGCATTGAATGTTTTTTAAAAATCCACTTCCATCAGAGTTGAATACGACACATTAACTGATTTAAAGATTTCATGTCGAACGCTGAACTTTTGAATTCAGTTCAGTTTCTGCTGAATGGTTTACTGACGAAAAACAAAAACGACAGAAAATACGTGATGGTGAAGAAAAACAAACGTGTATTTACATGTGTACAAAGAATGTGTGGAAACCTAAAGGATATTTATTGTAAGTGATAAATGTCATGGATGAGCAACAAATAAAACAACCCAACACAAACTACGGCTGCATGTAGCTATAGACGGGTCCAAACACCAGAATAATAAACCTCAGAAACAAGCAGCTCAGTGAGTACCAGGTCTGATATTCAACATGTTTATGAATATATATGGCCCGAGCATCGACCAGAACGATGGTTATTCTTAAGAATGAACAACACTTCTGAGAGACTTAATATGGTTCGTGGTGAAAAACTATGTTCTATGGGTCATGGATGTGGAAAAATGGCTGAATACCACCAATAGAACATTTCAAAAATCAAGCCCCTGCATGTGGTTTGACCTAGATGAACCAGGTTTGGTAGAGACATGCATCAGCTCCAGACGCACAAAAAAGCCTCATGGAACCAAACCCTAAACCCAACAGGAAGGCCACCATTTTACTTTGAAAAGCTTGTTTTTGCTCAGTTTTCAAGAATTGTCCATAACACCGGAGAGACGTTGAGATCTAATGTTTGGCCAGATCTCTGAGCCCTTGTTGGAGTTATTGTAAAAGTTGACACCAGTATTTTCATTTTTAATGTACTGTATGTGAGTTTCAAATATCAATTATCGCTCTCCTAATATTCAGCCATAAACACATCAGGTTAAGAAGAATGACACTCAAACTACTGCTGTGATTTTCATGACACCTTGTGGAGGAGTCGAACATGCACCAAAGACAAAACCATGACATTCTGGAGTAGACCGGACTTTTTCTAACATCGTTCAGATGAGGCGTTTGAATTACAGGACTTTGACAGAGGTATGTGTTCTCAGACTGTCCTCCTTTCAGACTGTTTATGGAGGAGTTTTTCAGAACCTCTGGTTGAAACAGATGGTGCTCAGGTAGGAGCAGGCAGTAAGAATATAAAGGATACCTTATATACACTAAGGATACACTAAGAGTGTGTTGACACTAACTTGGTCTCTTTCTGCTTGACTTTCTAAAGGTGGGTTTATGGATTTTTGCAGATTTGGAACAACTCTGGTGCTTGGACCCTTAACTTTACAAAATAAAGGCAACTTCATATGTTGGTACCATTTTTTCAGAATACAGTCGAGCTGGGCGATAAAACGATAATGCCTAGATTTATGAAATGTTCTGCTGTTTGTTAAGTGTTTTTTGTCGTGTTCCAACCGTAACAAAGTGTTTAAAACCGTCTGGTTTCTTCAACTTTCACACAGGACATTTAATGTGATAATTATCGATATCAACTGATATGAACGTTTTTAATGTGATCTTTTTTGGACGTGTCCAGCCTTAGAGTAAAGGCACCTCTGGTGGTTCTGTAACCTGTGGAAAACAAAACCAGTTCTTAGAATATTTTAACCAGCTTAAGTTGAACCAGACCAGACCAGACTAGAACGAGGACCAGGATCGTATTCATAGAAAACAGATAACAGACCCAGAGTTTCAACTTAACGCAGACACTCTGGACCAGACGTTCATGCTGAATGTGTTTCCATGGATACAGGTCCTCACTTCTGGGCCTTGGAGGCCGTGTTGTCCATGTAGTAGACATTGACAAGGTGGCGGTTGAGGTGGCGTTGGTAATCCGTCTTCAGAGGGAACGTACGGTCGCAGAAGATGCACATGTGACTCTTGAATTCGGTCGGCGTTGGAGGTTCGTCCGTCGGTGTCTCCGGGTCGTTCGACATCTTCCCTGACACGGTGCTGTTGAGGCCGGAGTCGTCGCTGCCCTCGGAGGCACTGTCACTGATGTCGCTTCCTCCCTCGTGGCTGCTGTGGATGCCCTCGTCATCCTCCAGCTCAGCCGGTTTGCTCTGCTGACGTGGAAGCAGCAGAGGAGGAGGTGATGTGGGTTTGGCGAACACCGGAGCAGGTGGAGGCGTTTGGTCACCTGAAACCTTTGCCTTCTCTGAGGGTTTGTTCAGAGTCTGGTTCGACTCTGGTGGAGGTATTTGATCTCCTGAAGCGTTCTCTGACAGTTTGTTCAAAGTCTGGTCGGGTTCTGGTCGAGGTGTTTGGACATTTGAAACCTTCACCTTATCTGAGGGTTTGTTCAGAGTCTGATCCAGTTCTGCTGGAGGTGTTTGGATGTCTCCAGAATCTGGGGTTGGATTTTCAGGCTGAGCAAACTCTTTTGAAACCTCTGTGGATTCCACAGATGGCGTCTTGTCTTTGGCCGGAGCCTCCGTTTGTTGTTGCAGAACTGGGGCTTTCTTGTTGGTGTTCCTAGTCTTCTTCTGTTTTACAGGCACTGCGCTCAGCTCACTTGTCTTTTCAGTGTTTTCTGAAGCCAGATTCTTCTCAGCAGCGGTTGCTTTCTGTCGTCTGGTCTTAGACGGACTCTCAGATGTCTTGGAAAGATCTAAAGCCTCCACTGCTTTCCTCTTCACTGTCTTCTCCTTCACCACCTTCTCCTTCTGAGCTTTCTCAGGACCGTCCGGTTTCTGTGGAGCTTCTTTAACATGTTCGGTGGTTTTGTCAGACTTCTTCGATGCAGACTTTCTTGGCTTGTTGAGGTTGTTTATCTCTTTTTTCTGTGGCATCCCCTTCTCGTCGTCCTTCTGACGTTCTGCTCTGCTCTTCTCTGATCGCTGTTGCTCAGATTTTTCTGTCTCAACTCTGTCTCTTTCAGGGTCAGTTCCCTCTATTTCCTCCTGTGCAGAGGTTTTCTCTGCTGCCGGCTTCTTAACTCGTCTTTTCACCTTGTTGTCGGTTTGTGCTGCAGCTGATTTTGTCTCACTCTGATTCTGTTTAACAGCTGTGTTCTCTGAAGGATTCTCAGTGACTTTCTCTACCTTCTTCTGCCTTGTAGAGACCTTTTTCTCTGCTTCTGCCTTGTCTTTCACCTTTGGCTGTTTCTCCTTCTCTGAGCTAATGCTGGTTTTCTTCTGAGGTGTTTCACTCTGCACCGGTTGAAGGCTCGGCCTGCCGCTCTTCCTGATCGACAGATTGATTGGACTCGGCTGCTTTTCGACAGAATCGTCTTCCTCATCCACATCGTCCATGTCAAAGTCTTCCTCCACTCCAGACGAATGTTCAAACTTGTTTCCTCTGGACTCTGGGTTGTCGTCTGCACCGTCAGGTCCGGGTTTCTTGACACGGAGCTTCACCTTGGAGACGTCGAGGGCCACGTTGCAGCCAGAGTGTCTGGACTTGATGTGGTACTGCAGGTTGCACTTCTTGGAGGCGGCGTACTTGCAGAGCGGACAGAGGAACTGGCGAGGGTTCAGGTGCAGTTCAACGTGCTTCTTGAAGTTGCTTCGGTCGGCCGTTTTGTACTCGCAGTACGGGCAGGCCAGAGGCTTGGGTCCGTTGTGGACCTGCCGAGCGTGGCGTGTCACTTCATGCTGATTGGCTGCCAGATAGTTACAGCTCTCGCATTTGAAAGGTCGCTCACCTGCAGACAGAGGTCAGAGGTCAGAATGAGTCAGATTGCTCAGGTGGGGGTGAGATTAGAGCTTTTCATGCAGCGGGATTCATCAAGGTGAGTCTGATTCACCTGAGATCCACTGAGGTGAATCAGAACCTTCACGGAGCCTGATGAGGATCTACTTTATGTCCAGACCAGATTAACCACACTTTACACAGATTACACATCAACACAACTCAAGTCTGGTTTTATGTTTCTGACAGGGTTCCCACACATTTTTACAGACAAAATTTAAAAATTTTATTCCGCTTTTCAAGGTCTTTATTGTATTAAAACTAGATATTAAGCTTTTCAGTCAGTAATTCTTGGTTATTTTCATATTCACTTCAAATACTCAAGAGAAACTATGAAACTGTTAAAGCTATTTTCAAAGGATTGTAATAATACAGATCCAAACTTATTGAAAAATTAAGCTTTTAGTCAAATAACGACAACAAAGCACCTAAACCTTCCACAAACTGAGGGAAAACCCTGATGTCTAATCCTTTACATTTTTCCTTGTCTAAATCTGACAGACTTGTTCTGTGAATGTCATAACAGAAAAAACTCATGGATCATCAGGGGTAAAAATGTTTAACTATCAGCTTTAAAAGGTGGATTCAGGTGGATTTTTACATCAGGATAGGGACAATCCTATGACATATTTGATCTCAAAACAACGGCTTTTGCACAAAGGTGAGGAGTTTGTATCCATTTCCAGGATTTCCATGATTGTGGGAACCCTGTTCTGGATTTAGATATGAGTAGTGTCTTCATCTTAATCTGCATTAAATTGACTCAGAAAGGAACACAGAACAACACAGGAAGTAGTTACCATGATCATCCCAAACCGACTGCTTCAGCGAGAGCAACAAACACAGAAACAATCAGAGTAAGTGACAAAAGACTGACTCTAAAAAGGTTAAATCCTGTCATTTCTAGTCCTGATACTTAAGTAAATCAGCGTTTCTGTGTGTTTTAGTGACTGACCGGAGTGAGTCCTCATGTGTCGGGTCAGGTGAGTTTTCTGTGAACTGGAATAATCGCAGTATGGACACTGGAAAGGACGCACACCTGTACAACACACAAACACATGTAAAACACCTTCATCTGGATTAAAAGTCTGTAAATATTATCTCTGAGAGCATCTTAAATTCACACCTGCACAACAAATAACACAAATAAAACCACCTTCATCTGGATAAAAACAAAACCACTGGATCATATTTAGATCTCTGCAGGTTCATTCATACTGTACACGTTTACAGGCTGCAGGTACTTCTCACCTGTGTGCGTGCGGATGTGTTGGATGTAGTTGCTCTTGCGGTCGCTGAAGTATGAACACTGACTACAGGTGTGCAGTTTACTGGGGAAGTGGTTCCTCAGGTGTTTCCTCCAGTGATACTGACTGACCGTAGTGTAGGGACACAGAGTGCACTTAAAAACCCTGCAGGATTAAATAAACACAACGCTTGGGATTAAATATGGCTGATTTATAATGAAAAGTAATTAAATCATGGAAAACTAGCTGTGAAAAAACATTCTTTGTTCATTTTTGTCCTCTAAGATAAGGAGTGGGAATTTTTGAAAAATCCATCAAAATCACTTTTGTTGCTGATAATTAACTAACTAACCGACCAACTAATCCAAGAGTGTGATAAGAATAAGAAACACTGCTAATATAACCTTTGAAGGCGCTCAGTGTGTTACCTGTACAGGTGTTCTGATGCGTCTTACCTGTGGTCTTCTCCCTCCTTGCTGTGGTGTTTCAGGTGAGCGATGTAATGGTCATATCGGTTCGTGTTGTATCCACATCGTTCACATCGTATCAGCCCTTTGCTGTCTCCTGCTGGCCCCGCCCCCGCTGGCCCCGCCTCCCCACTGCTCTCCACCTCTCCTCCTCCTGGTGGGGTCTGGGTGTCCGATGGCTCCGCCTCCTTGGCCTTGGCTTTGCTCCGCCCCTCCACCTTGTTGACCACCATCATCTTGCTGATGGCGTGTGTGCTCAGGTGTTGGACAAACTCCTGCTCGTTCTGGGCCTGGAAGTGACACGGTTTGCAGTGGAACGGCTTCTTCTTCTTAGCGCCCTCTGGTGGCATCGTGGAGGCGGGAGTGTCTTTGCGTTTGACGCCTTGCTGAGGCGTCGAAATGCCAGCCGAGGGGTGGAGCTTCGAGCTTCGAGACAAGTCTTCAGCTTTGTCTCCGTGGTCGTCCTCCTCGTGTCCTACGACCACGGTACGAAACCCAGGGGATTCTGGGTACTCAATGATGCAGACCTCTCTGTGGTTCTGGTTGTCATAGCTGTACCTGAGGAGATGCACAACTGAGTTATTTTATACTTTCCTATAGTTACTTTATACTCTTCTAGAGTTATATTGTACTTTTACAGAGTTACGCTGTACTTTTCTCAAGTTCGGCTTAAGTCTTCTAAGTAACTCCTGACCTGATGATGTTCTCATCCTCACTGTCCGAGTAGTTGCATCCGACTGTCTTCAGCTCCATCATCTCCTTCTCATCTGTTGTACCACTGTCACATCCGCCGCTCTCCGCTGCTGTTACCGCGGCGACATTAGCGAGCATCACCAGCTGAGGGGCGGGCAGAGTGTTTCTGGGCATGTCGTTGAGGCTTGGAGCATCCTCCATCAGGGAAACGCCCACTGGAAACATCTCCACGGAGAACACTGTCTGAGCTGCCATGACGCCTTCAGCTGTGATCAAACACTGATGATGACGAGAGTCTGAGGACTGAAAGACAGACCAAAACTTTAAAGCATTTCTGCAGAATTTGAATTAATTTTCAAGATGAACAGGCAGTTTTCAAATAATGTGATGCAGTATAAAGTGACCTGGATGTGCTGTTTGAGGTTTGGGTTTTTTCAGTACTTAGTGCAGTACTGTACTTCATTACAAGTATTTCCAGTATGTTGTGCGGCTTTATCCTTCTACTCTACTACATCTCAGAGAAAATACTGTACTTTTTACTCCACTATAGCTTTAGTTCCTTTTTACATAAAAACATATGATGCATTAGTTTTACACTAATCTACACAGCATTTGTAAAAGTGACTCCACAAAGTCAAATACAACATTAAAATGTTCTCTATTCTGCAGAATGTGTTGTTTTTTCTTTTCATACTTTGAGACATAAGTAAACTTCCTGGTTGAGGTAGATGAATTAAAACCATTACTAGGCAAACACTAAAACTAAATAAAAACTACAATTATCAAGTAAACCTGAACTAAACTGATACAGATTCTGAGGTAAAAACAGCTTGGTTTGGGTTTTTCCTCCAAAGTTAATGGTTCATGCAATAATAAAATATCTCTGCACAATATGGGACCTTAAATAAACAGTGGTTTTATCAATCATGGATGTCATTCTTTCTTTCATCCGACCTTTTTCAGGTTCTACAAATCCATGCTTCAACTCATGAAACCTGACAAACTCAAAATGTAAGAAAAATGCAAATAAACCCAGTAAATTAATTTGAATAAAACTCAAACAAAAAACCAAACACTTGTAAAAGTAACTCAAACTAAAGCGAAAGACTCAATAAAAATAAAACCTACTGTGACTTTCACAGATTTATGAGCAGATTAGAATCAGTATTGCATCACATCCTATAAACACATGATATGTTTTAATGTAAAAAAGGATCTAAAGTCAAATGTAGTGGAGTAAAAAGTACAAGTTTAAAAGTAAAAAGCTGCACAAAATACTAGAAAACTCAAGCACGAGTAGTTCAAATGTGTACTTAAGTAGAATATTGCAGTAAAAGTACTAAGTTATGTTAGTAAATGTGAGTTTTAAATGTTTTTCCTGTGTTTTCCTCAGGAAGGGACATTTTGTTGTCGGCCATTTTGAAACAGCACCACACCTCAGTCGACAGCGCCAGAAGAAAACATCAGAGTCCGGCTGAAAAACACTGACTTTGACTGTTTACACGGAGGAAAACTGGCACCAAAACCGACTGAAAACACACGTTATACACGGAGATACAGCAAAACGTACACCAGAGACAGACGGTCTATCAAAAAAGAGAGAAAAGAAACACCCGGGTAAAGACAAACTACCGACAGAAAACATCCCAAATAAGTTCTGTGTTGAGGTCAGTTTGGTTAAAGATCAGCACAGGAAGCAGAAAGTGAAGAAACATCTACTTTTAACCACGAGACAAAACTTTTACAGCCCACAGCGAGTTACACATTAAAAAGTCAAAGTGAATCCGCTGGGTTTTAATCTTTTAAACTCTAATGTAAGTCGTTAAACTGAGTGTGTTTTGCTGTTAAATGTTAAACCGGGTCATTAAACCGGGTAAACGTGTCGTTTAATTCACGGTGAGTCGTGATTTCAGCGTCCATTTCACAGGTTTGTCTAAAGTTAGTTTGCGGAAGCGCAGAAATCAGACAGCGCCACTTCGGTCCACATGTTCCTTGTGTGTTTTAAAGCGTTTTGGCGGTGTTTCCAGGTGTTTGTGTCGGCTCCAGGTGTTTTAAAGACCGGGGACAGTCCTCAGAGTGTTAGCCATGGTCCTGATCAGCCCCCGGACAGCGCCTTCTTCTCCGACTCACCGCCTCCATTTTACAACAAACTGCACACAACTTTACAGCCGATAAAACACGCCGAACGGCGCTGAAACCCGGGCCCACAAGCACCGACAGACCGCGGGGGGACTCGCACACACTCACCGTCAGAACTTTACACCAGTTTGGTTCGGTTTTTCACAGATTCGGGACTTTTTCTCCTCATCTAGCAGCGCAGAAAGAAAAGTTTCCGCACATTCCTCCACACGGACCGACAGACCGACCGACGTACGGCGGTGACGTCAGCACGTCGCCTGCGGAGCTGAGTGAATGAAGAGGACGACGGAGATACATGTGTGACCGGGTTTAACACGGGTTTAACGTGAGTTTAACACGGGTTCAACGTGAGTTTAACGTGAGTTTAACACGGGTTCAACGTGAGTTTAACACGGGTTTAACGTGAGTTTAACACGGGTTCAACGTGAGTTTAACGTGAGTTTAACACGGGTTTAACGTGAGTTTAACACGGGTTCAACGTGAGTTTAACGTGAGTTTAACACGGGTTCAACGTGAGTTTAACGTGAGTTTAACACAGGTTCAACGTGAGTTTAACACGGGTTTAACGTGAGTTTAACACGGGTTCAACGTGAGTTTAACGTGAGTTTAACACG
>JAPQRN010000002.1:4447275-4464407 GCA_037367275.1 Coranthus polyacanthus
AACGTGAGTTTAACACGGGTTCAACGTGAGTTTAACACGGCTTTAACGTGAGTTTAACGTGAGTTTAATACGGGTTTAACGTGAGTTTAATAAGGGTAACGTGAGTTTAATACGGCTTTAACGTGAGTTTAATACGGGTTTAACGTGAGTTTAACACGGGTTTAACGTGAATTTAACACGGCTTTAACGTGAGTTTAACACAGCTTTAACGTGAGTTTAATACGGTTTAACGTGAGTTTAACACGGCTTTAACGTGAGTTTAACACGGGTTTAACGTGAGTTTAACACGGCTTTAACGTGAGTTTAACACAGCTTTAACGTGAGTTTAACATGAGTTTAACACGGCTTTAACGTGAGTTTAATACGGTTTAACGTGAGTTTAACATGAGTTTAATACGGGTTAACGTGAGTTTAACATGAGTTTAACACGGGTTTAACGTGAGTTTAACCTGAGTTTAATACGGGTTTAACGTGAGTTTAACACGGCTTTAACGTGAATTTAACACGGGTTAACGTGAGTTTAACACGGGTTTAACACGAGTTTAATACGGGTTTAACACAAGTTTAACGTGAATTTAACACGAGTTTAACGTGAGTTTAACACGGCTTTAATGTGAGTTTAACACGGGTTTAACATGAGTTTAACACGGGTTTAACGTGAGTTTAACATGGGTTTAACACAAGTTCAACACAGGTTTAACACGAGTTTAACACGGGTTTAACACGAGTTTAACACGGGTTTAACACGAGTTTAATACAGGTTTAACACGAGTTTAACACGGGTTTAACACGAGTTTAACACGGGTTTAACACGAGTTTAATACGGGTTTAACACAGGTTTAACGTGAGTTTAACACAGGTTTAACATGAGTTTAATACGGCTTTAACGTGAGTTTAATACGGCTTTAACGTGAGTTTAACACAGGTTTAACGTGAGTTTAATACGGGTTTAACACGAGTTTAATACGGGTTTAACGTGAGTTTAATACGGCTTTAACGTGAGTTTAATACGGCTTTAACGTGAGTTTAACACAGGTTTAACGTGAGTTTAACGTGAGTTTAATACAGGTTTAACGTGAGCTTAACACGGGTTTAACATGAGTTTAACATGAGTTTTCATGAACATTCTTAGAAAATCTGACAAAAAAGGCAAATTTCTGTTTGTTTCCAAGTTATTTCAGAATAAAATGAATATAAGACATGAGACACTGAACTACCAAAAGTACTTTCATTCAGTTTTGGACATTTTGCTGCTTATTATGGTCATTTTTTTGTTCATTTTATTGCTAATTTTGTTCATTTCACTTCATTTTGTTGCTTATGTTCATTTTGTTGGTTCTTTGTTGTTGCTTGTTTTTTTCATTTTTGTTCATTAATTATTTTTTTTAAATTCATTTTGTTCATTATTTTGTTAATTTTTGTGAAAGCCGGCGTACACAATTTAATTTGATTCATTTGTTTCACATTTAAATCAAAATGAATAAAATCAGTTCAACCTTCATTCTTAGTGAACTTTCTTATTGTTGTCATTTACAGCAGCAGGAGGAGAAAATACAAACTGTACTTGTGTTTTTGATCAGTATCATGTATATCAGACCCTTGGTCCACATTTGGTTCATTGGGACCTGGTCTACACATCTGATCTGATCTGGACTTGGATCTAGACCAGTAGAAGACAAACGACTCAGATCCAGTAACACACTGTCACATACATCCTAAAAGTTCAATACTGAAAACATTACTTCAGTAAACGTAGGTAAAACAGCTTATTATGCACTTAAAGTTAAAGCAGTCAATGCAGAGGAATGTAGGTGACACTGTTAATGCAATACATTATAACAGGGATGGACAATGTGTTCCACATATAGAGACAGAGTCTGTTCATGTGGGACACATTACCAATGAGACGTAGACGTTCATTTAGATAAAGTACACTTAGTCTCAGATCGACTTCACACAACTCGGTATTTAATCCTCCTGCTGCAGAAAATAAAAATAACAAAGTTCAACAAGAATGAAGATTGAACTGATTTTTTTCAATCTTCAAAATAAGCCCTGCATCAACAAAATGAACAAAATAATCAATAAAATGAGACTGAAGTGATTCATAATGTTCCCATGAGCCCCTGCAGCTGAGACACGTACAGTGTCAACAATGACAACGGCTGAGTTTATACAGAATGACCCTTTATGAACAGCATCAGACTGCAGCTGTTGTACTGACGCTGTGTGACCACATGGAGGCGACATACAGCTGTGGGTTTTCTGGATTCAAAGCTCCATATTTATATTAATCATTTTCACATAGACTTTATGATCAATGTGCAGTAAATAAAAGTAAATGTTTTACTCCATATAGACAATAAACCTGAATATAAAATGAGTTGAGAAATATTACGTTATCACACGTTTCTTTGTGTGTTCACAGGTGGGTTCTGATTGGTCCAATATGGCCAATGTGTTGACGTATCCCAGTAACAGACTTGTATGTGACCACGATCTGATCTGAACACGAACAGGATCCGCTGACTCAGCAGAGCGTCCACTTCCTGTTTGTGAGCTCAAAGCTCTGCCTCTGCTGACCTCTGACCTCAGACTGACACAAAGTGAGCGGTTTGAAGAAGTGACTCGCTGACAGTTTGACACATTGACTGAACGACGGTGTGACTTTTATAAATGTGAAATAATTCTGATCTGATCTTCACATAAACCCTGAAACTACATCAAGAAAACCTGCTCAAACAAACAAGAAACATTAACCTGATTCATTGTTGATGTCGACTGATGGATTTTTAAAGGCTGATATCGTTCTCCCCAACATTTACACCATCTTTTAACAGTCTTTGAATTCATTACAAAGTGTTGAGCTGAACATCTAAGTCAAAGTAATAAACACATAAATTAATAAATGGAGCTGAACATCAAACCTGCTGGAAATACTCAGCGACTTTGACCGTTTCATTCATGTATTTACTGTAAAAAGATGTGAGGCAGCTTAAGGAAACACATGCAATTGGACGAAGCACAAGCAAATGAAGAAAACATCAGTGTGACGACGAGCGCACTGTAAAAACACAACCAAATACACAAACACACTTTGGTTGTCATGTGTTTTTACAGTGTTTGTCGCCACATTGACGTTTTCTTCATTTGCTTGTGTTTTCTTGAGTTGCAGTTTGTCTCCAGGCCACCGTAGAATCAGAGCTCAGTCAAACGTCCTCTACATGCAAAGATGGTGTCCAGGATATGGTTCACTTCCTCTTTCCTAAGTGGGCGTGGTCAGAAGGGTTAGGTCTAAATACAATGATGATACAGTAATTACAGATCTTTTACTGGTAACTAACATTATTTTGTCACTATTATCATTTGCTTTATTTCCCTCTGTTTTTTCTTCCTTACTCCTTCTTTTCGTGTTCGTCTGGATTGTTTCGATTTGAAGTAGTCGTAAAACTCAGTCCGAGTTGAATCGAAACTCCTTCTCGTTTCCATCTTGACGTTCTGATCTGAAAATCAAATCAGACTGATGTCGACGATCAGTCACTAGTTTCCTCTGCTCCGTTCTACTCTTCTTCATCTGTGGTTAAATCCTTAGTAGTTGTAGCGCCCCCTACAGGCAGGACTGTTGGTCATTTAAACACCTTGTTTCATCTTCAGGATCTTTGACTTTTCTTCTCTGGACTTTAGAGCCCAGAACTCTCAGGAATCTGTAACAAATCCTCAAATCTGATGAATGAACCAGATTCAGTCACATGGAGATCAAGACCAGAAGTCACACAAAAACCAACACAAACCAAATCAAATCAATAGGATCTACGTGTCATCTGTACTTGATGACTCTGAGATTCACGGTCTCTGTAAAATCTTCTACTGTGACTAAAAACTCAGACTCTTACCTGAACTTCCTGTTATGTTTTCAGTCCGACGGCCTCGTCAAGCTTCTATGTCACATTCAGAAAACTGAATATCCCATAAACATGATGAATAAACCTGATGTGAGAGCGGGTCTCAGTCTTTTCAAAGTCTTCTAGAACGTGGTCTAATCTGACCAAACTGGGTCCGTGTTCTGGTCCACATAGACCAGACCAAATGGATCCAAAGTCTGATCCCATCTGTCAGACTTGGTTACATTCAGTGTTCGTATGAGTCAAGACCATCGAAGACCAAGACCAGACCAGGTCGTGTTTAGTCAGATTTTCAACAGTTTCACAAACCTTCAGACTAATTGGTGTTGACGGAGAAACCGAGCTTAAAATCACCTTCATTTTTTAGTTTGTTAATGTTCAGTTCTATATTTATTATGTATTCATTTAAGTATTTATTATTTAGAATTTTTTGGAGTCTCTTAAATCTCAAAGGTAACTTTTCATCTTATCTTGTTTGAACAAAATAATCAACTTGTTAACAAGTAAAATATCAAGTTAGGTAAAAAAAAAAGTCATGTGGACGATGTCACGATATCGTCTTTAACGTCTCCTCCAGAATAAACACGACACAGACACGTCTGTTCGTCTCTTCACGTGTATTTTTCACCACAGTTACAAACTGTTCCCTCCACCAGTTAAACCAGTTACACCATGAGACAACCAACAAACCATTCAACTGGATTTTAAGGCACATTAAAAGGTGATTCTGTCAAAAACAGTCAGGAATCTGGTCTGAGGAGAAACACAGACCTGTCAATAACAAACAAACAAACAAACAAACAAACAAACAAACAGATTGTTCAGAGTCTGATTTACATCTGCATTAAAAATCAATGGATGGCTGTCGTGGAGCAGCGGCCGCTCGGTTCGTCAAACGCCGTGTGTTCGACTCTTTGGTTCAGGCAGCGATTGAGGAAACTTCACGCACATCATCCATCAGCTCATTGACCAGCGATCAGCGCAGATTTGGGTCGATCAGCTTCTTTAAAAACACACCTCTTTAAATTAAACTTTGGATTTTAGTAAAAGAGAATCAAACACACAGATTGTAGAGGTCCTGGTCCTGGTTCTGGATTCAGTTCAGTCCTGAATGTGTTTTTAATCTGGGTTCAGACTCCACAACGTTTCAGTCTGATCTCATGATCAACAGACGTGTTTCCATGAACGTTTTAGAAGAGGTTGACAGAACGTTTTATGCTCAGAGACAGAGTTCATGTGACTAATGTGAGATGGAAACATCAATTCTGATGTTTATTGACTCCAAATTGGATCTGGGCGACAAAATGAGAAGAATCACTGATATGAAGAATATTTCTGTCCTGAGGACGTCACCCAGACCTGCTCTGAACCGGTCGACAAACAAAATGGAAACAGGTCTGAGTTAGATTTAGGAGACGATGGAGTCTTGGACTCATTGTGGGAGATGTTAACGACTTTTGCAAACAAGGAAGTTCATCAATCCATTTGTCTGATATGATCACATACGATATGTTTAGGACTGAGCTTCAATACTTAGATATTATTGTAAGTATTGAAGTAAATCTCATGAGAGTCATTTACAGCATCATTTACAAACGGCTTTTATTCTAATATTATGTCAAGACTCCAAGACGTTTTTATGTTGTAAAACTACTTTGGATGCATAGAAATGGAAATGAAAAATAAAACTTACGATTTGTACCGTAATGTGTAATGTAATTTTATTTTGTTAAATGGAAACCGGAACCGGTATCGAAGTCAAACGTATTTGAACGACATGCAGCCCTCGATACGTTGAAAAACACCTTCTGATGTTTTATTCCTTGTGATTAATATTTAACATCCACTTTTGGCAAAAAAAACGCTTTTTTCTCTGTTTTGAAGCGTTCGACCTCGGCCTGATTCTGTGACGTTAGAGTCGAGGCCCGTTTCAGTTCAGCGCCCTCTGTTGGAATCCAGTCAAACAGCAGACGGCAGACTTTTGTTTTTAGGGGTGGTTTTAGTTTCCTTTGAGGAAGGAGGAGTCTCTGGTCCTCAGGTTGTATTTTACACTTGTGTGCAACAGCGCCACCTTCTGATCACACTACGCAGATGAGTTTGTTCACCATGAACCTGTTTATGGACATAGAATTCACATTTTCTTTTTTAGGGCCTGAGCAGTGACCGCTGTGAAGACTTTCCATTCACTTTTTTGAGGGACTAAACGTGCTCCAAAACTTGAGGATCAATAGCACCCCCAGCTACAAAATGTGAGATTTCAGCCCCTGCATGAGGTTTGACCTAGACGTACCAGATTTGGTAGAAACATGTATCAGGTCCAGATGCACATAAAACCCTCTTGGAGCCAAACCCTAAACCCAACAGGAATATTCTTCTCTTTTGTCATTTTCAGCCGATGTTTCACCATGTACTTATATAAAAGTAGTTGGTATTTTCCATCAACGCTGCTCAGCTTTAATTTCCTTTTGTTGTGACCTTTCAAGACTTTGCTTCAAATTAATTTTTCTGGAAACACGACTGATAAACTCACTTCACGAGATCAAACTGTACATGGTCTCATCTGACGCTCTACGTCTCTGGGATCAGTCTAATACCTGGAGTCTGAACCCGAGATCCAACACCGCTACTGAGTACGTGCAGTGACCACAAAGTGCAGAAGGAAAGCCAGAGAATGGGTTTGGTTTATGGACAAGAACCGGATCAGACCGGATCGCGATGCTTTGGTTTGTAGCTCAGTGTCTCCTCGCAGCACGTGAAGCGGATTCAGACTCCGAGTCCAACAGGAACCCCCAGAACCAGGATCGGATGATTAAAGCCTGAACCATGTGACCCAGCTGATTGTCTCTGCAGCTGATTGGTTCAAACGGACCAATCGGAGATGAGTCCTCGCAGAGAATAACAAACAAAGTGCAAAAACAGAAACAGAAGAAAAACCAGTCCAGCGAGTTCGGCCATTTGGGCCGAACAGATTCAAGTGTCAGTCAGCTCATCTGTGTCGCCATGGTTTCTGTCACATGATGTGTGTCGTCATGGTTTCCCCACGTCCACAGTGATCTTCGTGAACAGATCCATCTTCTCCAGCTTCACCACACGATACGACAGAGAGTTGATGCCGTCTTTATTCATCGTCTCTCTGGTGTGAGCGATGCGGTCGAACCTGGAGGAAAAAAAAACAGGAAGAAGTGAAGTCAGGTCACGAAGCCAGAACGCCAGAAACCCCCGACGCCACAAACCTAAAACACCACAAGTAACGGACTAACAGACGACAGAACGTGGTGAATACGGTGGAGTTTTCACCTCTGAGGGTTGGGTTCGTTCTTGTGATCTCTCTCGTGTCGGATCATTCGACATTTTCCCACCTCTCCGTTGGGTCTGGAGATGGACATGCCTCTCGACGCCAACCTGCAACATCAGGCCAGCTGCTTATCACCGTTACTCATCACATTTTCTTTAAGGTTTTCTACTTCTTTTTACATTTTTCTGATGCTTCTGATCATCTTTTTTTTTGTTTCGCTGCAGCTACAGATTTCATGTCGTACCGGTTGTAGATGTCGTCGTCCTCTCCTCCCCAGCCCCAGTAGTTGTTGGGGAAGCCGTTAATCTTCAGGTACTGGTCTTTACTCATCGAGGAGACTCCTCCAAAGTACTGATTATATGGTAACCTGTACAGACACAGAAACACACCCATCATCAGTGATCAGATACATCAGATACAACTAGGATTGAAATTGAGATCTAATGACTTTGCATCAGTAAAAACACATGTATTTACATATAATCATCAGTAGATGCCTTATGCCATAGTTATTTAAAAATGAGATCAATAATTTAACGTTTACATCAGATCCATTCCTCTAAGCGGTTTCAACAAGTCTCACTGAGTCGAAACAAAGCTTTAGTTACTGAGGCTGAGATGTTAATTAACTGGAGACAGAAGGATTGGATTCAGACCTGGTCCACGTTACACAAGTTTGTTAAAGGGAGAAATGTGTTAAAGTCATAAAGAAACAGTATGAATGAGACACTGAGCTGTAGAAGCAGAGAAACTGAATATGAAGTAACATGAAGCAAAAGGTCAAAATGGTTTCACTTCATCCTTGAGTCTAAGTTAATGTTTCTGCTACATGTATGTGACATTCAGTCGAACCGTTCCTTAGATAATGTGTTTTAAACGTCATGGGACCAACGGACACGTGAATTTGCATCTGACGGTTACAAATACATGGAAACACCTGTCCACAAGTTGAAAATGTTTCAACTCAAGTGAAAAATGAGCTTTAAACTGCTTTGTGAAAGTCAGTCTGAAGTGAGATCGTCCATCTCGTCGAATGAGAAGCAGAGGGTTTATCCTTTATGAGGAGATGTTACGGTGTCATTATGGAGACAGAGGATCAGTTTAAATGTTTTCCATCGTCTCCTTTTTCTTTTCAACGACACACAGAGCGTCTCTCTGTACATTCACAAATGTTTGGACGAAGCACGAATCGACATCAACCCACGAACCTACTTTATCAAGACAGAGCCTACTTGAAAATTTGCTCTGACATTTTCGGAGATTTGACGCTAGCGACACAATGACACATACATATCGATGCAGCTACGATTCTGTGATCTGCATGACTTTACATTACGTTTACTATCGCTTCAGCTCAACTGGAACCCGCGAAGGTGATACTAGACATAGTAAAAAAGGCAGAGTCAAGTCGATACCGTCAGTTGAAAACTGGAATGACAGAGACACGCTGTGGGTGCATCTAAAACATGAGCATCTATTATCTGCCATCTACTTAAGAACCAGCATCTGATTCTCTGTGCATTAGATCGTATTGTATTGAATCGTACCACGTCTCAACACTACGTGTAATATATGACACTGTTCTAAGACACAAACACAGTCAAACACAAAACACGTTGTTCTGACCATTAAAGGACAACAGTTTATTTCTTAAGTACCCCTGCCTTGTCTCTGATGTCACTTCCTGTCTCCTTAGAGGAAGTGAACCATTTCACCCATGTGACCGTACCATGTGACCCGCGCTGACATCTGAACAACAAACAGGAAACGAGGGAACAACCCGCGACTCATTTAAAGTGACGGATGGATTTAGAGTGTGTTTGAAACAGGAAATGAGCAGATGTCAGAGGAGGGCGTTTCAGAGCAGATGTCTTCCTCTGTGGTGTCAGCGTTTCCTTCTGCCTCTCAGCCTGAGCTCAACAAAAACACCAACTAAAAGACAACTACAATTTCCAGGATTAATTTCAGCAGCAGACGTTGAATCACAGAGCTTTGCTTCCTCCTGTTTCTCCTAGAAGTAGATGAATCAGCATCGATCGGTACCAGCAGGACGTGGCTCTGATAAGAGCTGAGGGATGATATGAGGAAAATAAAAAAAATAGTCCCACCTGAATTTTTACAGCTAGTTTAAGACTCGGTTCAAGATTTACTGAATAATTCGTTTGACAGTGCTGTGTCTCACCTGACGCTGTTCTCTGTAGTTTACCTGTAGATCAATATCTGACACAAGACAGGTGTGTCTCACCTGAAGCCGAACTTGTCCATGGACACAGACAGGTGTCGGGGTTGGCTGAAACACTTGTAGGTGTTGCGGTCGTCCATGGGGATGAGGTCGACGTCGCTAAACACAAAGCACTCGTAGTCGTACTCCTTCAGAGCCTCCATGTAGCCGATGTTCAGCAGTTTGGCTCGGTTAAAGATCTGATCCCCGTCCTGAAGGCGGAAACACACCTGAGGTCAGAACACACTCCGAAAAGCTTTAAAAACCACCTCAAAACCGCTTTCACTACAGCCTTCAAAACAGACTCCAAACTACCTCGAAACATCCTTAAAACACAAAGATCCTGCCACGTGACCTCCTGAATCCCAAACATACTCTGATTTAATGTGACAATGGTCTCATTGGATTTTATTTTCAGTCACAGCTTATAGAATTAAAAATGAAAAGGACTAGAAAACAGAAACCAAAAACCTGGTCCGTTGACGTTCTGAGACCAGATGTTTTGACGAGGACAGACGTCGGTTTGATATCGTCGTCCTTTGTTGATGTCGCTCATATAAAGTTTGGTGTTTTTAGGTCATGGTTTGATGCGATCAGGACAAACAGATTTCTTATCTATGTCAGAGGAAGTGAGATCAGAGCCAATGAAATCTGAAGATTAAAAACCAAAGTTCTTTATGTGATGAGTGTGAATATGAAATGGCTTTAAAAATCACACCAACAGGACGTTTAGCCATGAATTGATCAAACAGGCAACAAATACAGAGAACGTAATTAAAAATAATTTTTAAGACAAAACAGAGGTGAGAAGTAACAAAGTACAAAAACTTGATAAAAGTACTTCAGAACTTTTCACGTATCTGTACTTTATTTTTTCTGACAACTTTTTCCTCTCACTCCTTACATTTTTAACACAAATATCTGTACTTTCTACTCCTAAAAGAGACTTTGAAGTTTGAATGTATTTGAGGGGAATTAACAAATGTTTTTGCATCACTGTGTGTCTTCACATCAAAAAAAAAAAAGAACACCAACGATGAAACAAGACGGAAATGATGGAAAAGACAAAAAGACGCAAAAAAACAACAATGGGTTAAACATGGAACAAGACAAAAATCATCTGATGAGACAATTCTCAGTTTTATCACTTGACAACATGAGTAAAAACATGAAAAACAGCTTCAAATCCCTGGATGACGTTTAACACAGTGGTTCTCGTGAAGCTGAACTAACTCCTCCTGAACCTGACGGAGCAGATCATCTGCGCGTTCTCTGTAACATGTTTAGACTCGGCTCTCGGAGCCTGAAGCCAAACAACTCTTCACCTGAGAGCGGAGCTCAGGTGAGCTGTTGCCTAGCGACGGCTGCTGTTACCGGGGGCGCGTGAGATCGGAGAGTCTCAGCTGAGGATCTGTTTATGATGATGATCAGAGACGGAACACAAGCTGAACTCATTCTGTCAAGAAGAAGGAGACCCCGAGGGCTGGTCTGTCAGCTGATCCTGGTCTCACACTGAAACCCGATCCAGCTCACATTCAGCCGGACACGCCTGTCGTCGTGGTAACTGGACCTGATGTTGACTTTTTACTGAGCTGTTGAAATTCTGAATTTTCATCTGATCTGCAAATAAAATGAGTTTCATCTATTATGACGTTAATGTGTAAAAGTACAGACGCAGGAAACAACGTGAAACCAAGTTGACGTTCAGTCTCAACAATCGCTACATTTACATGCACTAAATATTCTTATTCTGAAAAAGACAAAATTCCTAATGGTCTGTTTCTATGACTGATGTACATGACCTGTGCAGCCGTTCAGACCATGATTAGAAGTAGAGTTGGTTCATAGTTTTCCACTGTGTGAACTCAGCTCCATCTTTCATTCAAACACCTTCAGGAGAAGGTCGACTTCTCCATCTTTGTTCATCTCCATAAACCTGCTGATCTGTCGTCATGTTTAACAGTAGGTGTGACTGAAATATGGACTTGGCTTGAAGAAACCTCATCACACGGCTGTGGTTGTGTGGTCTTGTAAATGACTAAAAACCTGTCACGTGTTCTTCATGTAAATGCCAAACCTCGTCCAGTAACTTGTGGATAAAGTTACACCGTGAGAGGCTGGGCTGTGTTTCTCATGGTGAATCCAGTGCGTCCATTTCAATGAGGCTAAGCATCTTGAACTTGATTGACTCAGTTTTTATTTCAATACCAGTCATTCTTTCCAACTGTGATCTGAACATTTAATCAGTGCTTTTCTTCTCTTATTCTGAATTAGTGGCTGTCAAGTAAGAAAACGTGGGGAAAATGAGTTTTAAAGATTAAACAGATACAGAATTTACACCTTTAACACTCATTGACGATTCATGTCAGTCTTTCTAGGAATTTACAATATTTTCATTACTACAGAGGTGAATTTATCAAACAGTCAAATATAAAATAATTTTGGACTTTTCTGATCTTTAATTAAATGTTTAAGCCATTTTTAAACCAAAATGCCAACAGGATTTGCTCTCTAGCTTTCTTTGTTAAAATGAGAGTAAAGTAAATGTTCATAGGTTTTGGATTAAACTGGGACTAATTTCCTCGGTGGATGGAGACGTTCACGGGTCCATTTTTCATCATCACAACTTATCGTCACAAATAAAATTATCTTCCTCTAAAAGAGATTTATTGATGTTATGTTAAGAGTCATTCAAATAAAACCTCTAGCGTCTCGTCTCCTGACACAGGACTGACCTGCCTTCGTTCTGCCGCCGCTCTCTGACACACTAACATGAGCATTTGTGCTGGTTTATCAAATGGTTTTTCATGAGCCTCCAGCTGCTCTGCTTGTGTTTCTCATGGTCTTATCTCAGGTGAGGCAGGTCTCCACAACCAGACACAGCGTCAGTAGAAACACAGTGAAAGCACAGAAAGAAAGGAAAGTTAGAAACAATAGAAGAAGAAGAAGCCCATTACCAGAGTGAGCCTTCAGCCAAAGCAGGGGGCGTGTCCCGAATCCACCGAGCACTGCCATTGGTCAGAACGCAAAACATGCAGAGGGGAAGAGGCGGAGTGAGCGAAGAGGAAACAAAGCAAAGGACAAAGAGGAAGAAGGACACAGACAGGAGAGAGAAGAACAAGTGTGAGTCATCAGAGTTCAAACGTACACAGATAAACACATTAGAGACGCACTGATACGTCAACATGAGCATCAGCACAAACACTGTCAACGCAGCGACGCTTCCCTCCGTCCGACACAGGTTCACAGATACAGGTACAACATGCTGCGTTTATTAAGAAAACCATCGACTGTAAACACAGCCGACCAAAACAAACTGTCACACAGTCGAACACTTCACTGGACGCCTTTAGATTTGATTCAGTCACACATTCATCATTTCTGTCCCAGATCTTTGATGATGGAGTCGGACGCTGCGTAAAGTCTTCTCCACATCCCACAGATTCTCATGTGGTTCAGGTCTGGGCTCTGCTTCAGGTCTGGACTCTGTGGTGTCTCATGCTCCTGATCCAGTCTTTGTCAATCTGAACCTGACGACGCCTGGCATCGTCTGATGAACCTGAACCTAGACCTGAACCAACTGGACCAACCCCAGATCAGAACACATCATTCCACATTTCTTCCTCGTAGATGATGGTTCATCTCTATCCTTCCAGGTTTTAATAGTACGTTGTTCAGTTCTTTACCCAGTTTTCAGTCGTTTCAGCATCTGGTCGCCAGGTCATCAATAAATAACGATAAAAACAAAGTGAACCCACAAACAAAAACCATGTGGCGATCGGATAAACTGAACTGACCAGAATCAGTGCATCCCTAAAACAAACAGACTCAGATGTAAGAGAAGCAGAGTGTGATGAGTTTATCAGAATGTGTTAGAGACAATGCACATTAAACACACAGATAAGGCTGGTTTACGATGCGTTCCATTTGAATCAGGAAGCTGGACTTTCTGAGATTCTGGCTGGAAATTCAAACTGGAAAATTGGACCAACGTGAACGCTGTAGTGAACGATGCTAATGAACTGAAAAGCTGAAACAGTCGTACTCACAGATCTGTGAACATTTGTTTATAGTGTTTGTTCTGTAAATGAACCGGTGTTTCTGGTTTGTTGTGATGAAATGCAGTCGAGTGAGGTGTGACATCTTCACAGCTTGTACTTCTGTGTCAGGGTTTCAGTGTTAATACCAACACATCGGGGCTACAGCCGTGATAAAAAAGACGAGACCTTTTAACACTGTGTAAAGAACCTCAGTACGTCAAGAAACAACACAAACCGTCATTTTACAAAACTAAAACATCACTTCATTCATTTCATTTCAGTTAGAGAAACAGCTTCTCTGTTTGATGTAAATAAATCCTACAGACATCCTGACTCCAGCTGATGAGTTACAGGTCTGGTCAATCTGGCAAAAACATCACATGACCATCTTTTGAGGTAGAATCAATGAAATGTAGACGAGTTACAACCAAAGTAAAACAAGTTTTCCCTCTGTTTCCGGAGGGTCAGGCTGCATTTTTGCATCATTCAATAAAGATATTATTGCAATAATTAGACAGTTCTTAGAAGAAACTATTAAACCGGTCCTGGGCTCATTCAAAGTGAATGTAAGGACGGTTTCAACAGCGCTTTGTATGAAGTCTTTGATGACGTGACCTGTACGATTCCCCGGAAAAGCAGATCACATGATAAATCAACAGCGTCCAGGATATAAGACTGAGATGGTCCTATTTACAAACCCTGTGTTAGAACAGACGGTTACGACAAACTGACGGCTTATATGGACTGTATTATAAAACACAGCAGGAAGTAGGTTTTTATTGTCTTAATCATTAACAAACAGAGACAGACTGACTGTTACAAGTGTTAAAGTCTGTCCTTTAAACAAAACGGAGGAGCCTGTAGTTCTTCATTATCAGAGATAAAACCAACAGAAAAACTAAACAAACCCCGATTCCCTTGTTCAACAGGACGTGAAACA
Source organism: Coranthus polyacanthus (assembly GCA_037367275.1). Taxonomy (NCBI): domain Eukaryota; kingdom Metazoa; phylum Chordata; class Actinopteri; order Kurtiformes; family Apogonidae; genus Coranthus; species Coranthus polyacanthus. The sequence goes on from JAPQRN010000002.1 coordinate 4,461,674, forward strand.
CAAAGAACACACTCTGTGTTTACCTCCAGATTTGTACAGACAATAAAACACTGTCATCTTAAAGGTCCTTTATCAGCGACACACCTTCAACTAACACTGTGGCTTTACATTGTGTTACAGTCACACAAAAACACAACCTCTACTTTGAATATTTATTTACGTTAAAAGAGTTAAAAGGCCGGTATCAGTTCAGATAAACTCAGTGTCGCCCTCCTTTATTATTATATTCGGATATAATCACATGAAGGACAGGACGGGGCAGCAGAAACTCACTAACTCAAGAGCCTACATTTCCCAGGATGCCCCTGGGCGGCGCGTACCTGGTTGATGACGTAGACTCCGTAGTCCAGCTGCTGTCTCTGCAGGATGGGGTGCAGGTAGTAGAGCCAGTATTTGAGGTGTTCGTCTCGTTTCCTGAAGGGGATGATGATGGCGACTTTCTGCAGCGCTTTGCAGTTGCCGGGTTTAAAACGTCCACCGAGCCCAACGTTGGGGTTGTCCTTCTTCACCTGCTCCAGGTTCACGGGTGTGTTGAACTCCACCCGCAGAGGGCCCACTGAGGACGAGGAGATCACAGAAAACTACAGTAAACCAGAATCCACCGGGGCAAAAATAAAGTAAAATAAAAGAGGTTCTACTGAGGAAAAACAATGGGAAAATAAATGAGGTAAAGGTAAAATACAGTAAAACAGTATTAATGAAGTTACATAAAGTAATAAAAATAAAGTTAATTTTTCACATCAATACTTTGTTATAAGTGACTGTTATCTTATTATGTTGTATTATTTTCCATGTGAAGACGGTACAGATGTGACTGACGAGTCCAACCCCTTGTGTACCAGGAGGTTTTCTGTTAACGACATAAACCCAGTCTGTGCCTGGAGCTGACTTTTACTGTGAAACAGAGGAAGCTTCTCTTTTCATGTGTAACCAGACAAATATGTAAAAGCAGCTGTCGAGTGTCCAAACAGCTCATTAACACACAGCGGTACTTTTCCATCCGACGGAGGCTCGAGGGCAAACAGACTGTGGGATTCAAACCCACCGAGGAGAACCACGTCCTGATGTTCATTAAACTACAAACAGCCGAGTCCTGCTCACGAACGGAGGTTTAACAAACTCTGCACTCCATAAACATGTGAAACGCAGAGTCTCGACCTCCAGCGAGTTCAACCAACTCTGAGGGAAGAAACAAATCACCACGGCAACGGGTCGTGGCGAGGCAGAGACGCCATGTTGACGTGAAAAAACAGGGTCAAAAAAACAAAAGGCTGCGCAAAAATAAATGGAGACAAATATTAAAATAAATATTAAACTCATGACATGAACAGTGGCTCAAAAACCCCCCCAAAAAAACACGACACGCAAATAAAATGCATGAAAGAAACGCCTCTGGTTTGTAAAGACCTTAAGAAACACCAGGTTTTGTCTTTAGTTTGAGATAAAACACAGTGTTATTAAAGTGTGTAAAATGTGAGTTAACATTTAAAGATGTGATGAGTTACTACGTCAGATCAATCTTTTCTTTTTTAATTAACTAACCACTAGTTGACCAGTGGTTTCATTTAAACGTGTGTTTAGACGTTTTATGACCTGTTTCTGTCTGTGATTTATTCTACGTGTTCAACAGATTTACATTCTCTAATAAACTCAAAGACACTTCATTATTGACAGTTGATAGAATCAGCTTTTTGATCTTGAAAACTCTACAGTGGGTGGACGTCGAACACGAAGCAGACGAGCAGCTCTTTACGTCTAACCTGAAGCTCAGGTCATACATACAGTGACTGACGGAGGAAACCGGTTTGTTCACTTTGAAACGTTTAAAGAGGAGTGTGTTTGTCATGAAACGTTGAGTCAACACCAACTCTTGTATGAGCTTCAATAGTTTGTATATTATGTTCTTTTCAGTTCCGTATAAAAAGAGAAGACCTGATTTATACTAAAACGACATCGGTCGTGTCTGATACGGAACCGAAGATAAAAGACGTCAGCGGTAATGATTAACGACCGAATGTGACAGAGCACCTGAACGCATCAGGACAGAGCTATTGCCCTGACTAAGCTGTTGGACGTCACAGCTGAGGAAACAAGTCAGAGTTAAACAAACACATCACACTGAGGCTCAGGTCAAAGGGCGTCGGCGTCTAAAACACAACTACAACACAACTAACGCTAAAACACAACTTCAACGTCTGAACTGAGGCTTTAACCTTGTACTGAACATCCATCCTTTGTCCTCTTCACACTCAGCTTGTTTGACGTAAAGTCGATGTAAACGCTGTCACTTCATCCTGTAACAGAATAAGATCCCGTTCTCTGAAATCTACAGACGATGCTGGAGCATTTAGTCATGATTCACATAAACACATTAGAGAGAGATGTGTAAATCTAACAATTCTAAAATTCAACACGCGCCAACGGACAGATCGTTTTTAAATTAGTTAAAAGAATCCCAGAGGAAAAGATTTTGGACTAAAACTGATTTAAACTCCAGAAACGAATCATTCATCACATTCAGCCAAAACAACGTAGATAATGTGACGTCCATGTGTTCAGCAGTAAAACAGACATAAAGAAAGAGGACTGAGACGGAGACAAACATCTGGACGGGAACGAAAGGACGCAGCGTCTCGAAGGACGCAGCGTCTCAAAGGACACACAACCAACATGTGGATGACGCGCGCACACACACACTGAAACACACACTGAAACACACACTGAAACACACACT
>JAPQRN010000002.1:4531413-4544587 GCA_037367275.1 Coranthus polyacanthus
GTCCAGTAGGGTCCAGTAGGGTCAGACCTGAGGCGGGGCTCTGATCCAGCTGATGTTGTTGGCAGCCGTTTGATTCGTTGTCGAGTCGAGCTGACTCCGCCTCCGAGAAAATGTGAGTGACGGTTTTCAGAAGAGTCTGTTCAGAGACGGCGGAGCAGAGAACCTGAAGAGACGAGAGACAAGAACGAACAGATACTGAGCATCACTTTACTGTCCAAGACCCAAAGCAGATACAGACTCTGAGACCTGAACCACAGTCCTGAACCAACACATTCTGTGTTCACTATATGACAGCTGAATGTGAAAACAATTCAAATATCAGAGCAGAATACTTTGATTTTCCAATCCCACAATTTACAGAATTAAATGAAAAACAAAACATTCCATCAGGACCCTGACCCTGACCCACAGCAGACGGAGCCGGAGATGACGTGACTGCATTTCACTTCTTTTTATCTATTTATCTTAAAACAACAAACAACAACAAATAAAACAACACTGAACTGAATGAAAGACCTTGAGTGATTCACAGGTTGAGTCAGTTCATCTTTTGTTCTATTTCTCTGTTCAGGTCACTTCAACCAGCTGATGCCCTGCTGCATTCTGGGAAACTAAAGTCTATAATGAGGTCACCTGAGGTCAGAGGTAACCTGCAGCTCCGTTCAGCCAATCAGAGCAGAGAAGGAGCACTTATTCAGAAAACACAGAGTGTGGTCTGAGTGTCCTGGAGGCGACAGAACAGACATTAAAACATTAAAGTCTCTGATCCAAACTGACCTCAGGTCAGCTTTTATCTTTTATGCTGAGACTGAACGAAGGCCTCGCAGCTACAGCTTCACAGACTCACTGTGTTTGAGACAGAAAACCTTCTGTTCTCATCACAGACTAAAACCTGGACTCATGTCGCTCACCTGACACAGAACGACCAGTAGATTTACACAAAACCTGAAACTATGAATAAAACTGGGATTAAATAGTGTAATTTATCCTCAAAGATAAATCTGAGCATCCTGAATTATTAATATTATAAATAAAAAACAAAATGTCGGTCAGTGTTTCCAAAGCCCATGATGTCCTCAAACACCTCATTTGGTCCAAAACCCCAAAGAGTTTCAGTTTCCTGTCACAGAGGAGGAAGGAAGCACATTTAAGAAGCTGAAATCATTCAAACCGATTATCGATTGTCAAAATGGTTGTCCATTAATTTAGTGACTGGATCTATTACACATGATGAACCACGTTTTTAAGTGTCTTTGAAGAGGGTTGTTTGGTTACAGTCAAACATATGAAATATTTCACAGGCTTTTTACACGCCCCTCATCCAGACCTTGAGCAGCTCCTCCTGGCTGCTGAATCGCGGGTGTGGGAGGCGGAATCGTCCCTCTCTGTACTTCTGGGTAATGAAGTCCCTCCTCTGCTCCGGAGAAGCGTCGCAGTCCAACTCGTCCGACACCGACAGCCGAGACGCCCAGAAGTCGTTGGCCCGGTCGTTCCCCAACATGATGAACAGCTGATCGATGTAAACAAACGAGTAAACACGACGTGAGGAAGATAAACACTCACCTGTCCTCTGGTTACGTATGTAACTACAGTTCTCTGAGTTCACTGTTAACCACACTGCAGTGATGACAGCTACTTCAGGTGTGTTTCAGGTGTGTTTAATTTGTTTCAGGTGTGTTTTTTTTATCTCACCTGGACGATCTCATTGCTCCAGACGCTGGTGTCCAGTTTCAGACTCTGAACTTTTGAAACCATCGTCCCCAGACCTCTGTGCTGCCCTGAACACACACACACACACACACACACACACAGTCATACACAGTGCTGTGTTTAGCCCCGCCCCCTGCTGCTTTGTGTTTGTTATGAATGTGAACTACGTGTTCAGTTTCAGGTGAGACAAAAACATCCAGACTGACCGGAGGCTTCAGGTGACAGGACACACACACAGATACACACACACACACTGTCCCACAATGCAGTAGAACCAGGTGTGTGTTTTACCTGCAGTGATTCATGTCTGCACAGGTATTCACATTACACAAACACAACAGTGACAGTATCTGTACAGCAGTAGCACAGTGTGTGTTTACCTGTGCAGGTGTGTTTCACTCCTCCAAACCTGGTGTAAACCGTGTAAACCTCTTCTTTGTGGCCACAAATTATTCAATAGCAACCATTTAAAATTTGTAAAAATTCAGCCCCTGCATGAGGTTTGATGTAAACGTACCAGATTTGGTAGAAACAAGTATCAGGCCCATAACAGGTTAGCAGGTTAACTGGTCACTCTAAATCGCTTGTGTGAATGTGACAGTGAATGGTTGTCAGCCCTGTGATGAACTGGCGACGTGTCCAGAGTGAACCCGCCTTCGCCCGATGTCAGCTGGGATCGGCTCCAGCCCTCCCCCGGTTACAGAAAATGAAGTAAATGAAGTATCAGGTTCAGATGAACAAAAAATCCTCCTGAAGCCAGACCCTAATCCCAACAGGAGGCTCACCATTTTGGTTAGAATATGGAATTTCCAGCCTATGTTTCTCCATGAAGTGAAATATAATTAATGACATCTACCTGATCACAATAACCCCCCCCCCAACCTGCGTGAAGGTCCGATCCTCCTGACTTTCATCTGAATCACTCTCTACTTGAACCGTCCAGTGTGTTTTGTAGCCATTACCTGCACAGTTCTTGCAGATGACCACACACAGGTTGATGGAGGCCCAGTCTGGGTTCAGGGCTTTGCAGTCGGCACACATCCGATTCGAGCGGTTGGACCAGATCTTCTCGGCGACCTCGTAGTCCGACAGCGTCTCTGCGATGGACTCCTGCAGCGCCTCCATCCAGTCCCGTTTCTCCCGGTCCGACTCGGCCGAGAAGCTGAGGAGACGAAACAGAGCTCTGCCGTGAGGCTTACGGGACGGTCTCCACGGCAACGGCATTTTACAGACCGAAACCTCTGCTTCGAATTCAGTTTTTCACATTGAAACATGAGTCAGAACAAACGGAGAGTCTGTGGTGAAATGAGCAGTTTGAGTCAGAATCCTGCAGAGCTGAAGGGAATTAGCTCTAAGGAGCTTTTTCTGAATCCATGACCTGGTTTTTGGACCAAATGGCACAGACTGGTGTGTATACCAATACCAGGCCAGAATACCTGTTTATATTTTATTTGACTTTATTCTTGTTTTTAACGTCATATATTATAATTATCTTGGCTCTTGTTTAAAATCTAGTTTTTATTTCTTTCGATGCTGCTCTTAAACACCAACAGACTTTCTTTGTATATTTGCAGTATTTCTACCTGAAGGTCTTGTAGGGAGTGATGAGGTCGAAGCTTTTGTGTTTTCCGTCTCTGATCGTCGCTCCTCGAGCTTCGATCACTGTGATGCCGATTCCATTCCGAAAACACTGCCGACGTTAGAGACATGAGGAACTTTTTACAGAATCTGAAGAAATCTGTATTTATTCGGTTCGTGACGTGTGCATTTGTAAAACTGATGACACAATATTGCCATCCGTTTGTTTGTTGTTTGTGGGGTGTGGTTTCCAAAATGGAAACGGTCACATAAAGTAGAAATCTGGAGTAAATCCACCACATGGTCATATATGAACAGGCTCCTCACAGGTCATACGTGTTCTCACCTGTTCGCTCTTGTAGAGCCAGATCTGCTCCGTGTTGATGGCGGCGTACACTTTGGATTTGGTTCCTTTGAGCTCCAGGACTCCGTGTTTCTGACAGTGAGAACCAGGACCAAAACAACGGCGACCGAAAACCAGCTGATCCCTGACGTGATCCTGCAGCGTGGAGACCCAGCGGCGCCGCAACACTGAGAAAAAGAAGAAGAAGAAGAAAAAGAAGGAGGAGAACAAGAAGACAAAGAAGAAGAAGGAGAAGAAGGAGAAGGACAAGAAGAAAGAGAAGAAGGAGAAGAAGAAGGAGAAGAAGGAGTAGAAGAAGAAGGAGAAGGAGAAGAAGAAGAAAGAGAAGAAGAAGAAGAAGAAGAAGAAGAAGAAAAAGAAGGAGGAGAACAAGAAGACAAAGAAGAAGAAGGAGAAGGACAAGAAGAAAGAGAAGAAGGAGAAGAAGAAGAAGAAGAAGAAGAAGAAGGAGAAGGTTCACTCAGCTTCACTTTAACTCTGGATTTACTCATTTTATACCTTATTTACTGAAGTAAACACACATTATTACTGATCTTAAATGAATCTTTGTCTTTGTTCTTTCTTCTGGTCTGAGTTTCTGTGACTTAAATGTTAATCTGTGTATTTTAAACTTGCTGCAGAGAAACAACAGCCGAGTTGATGACTTTTTGCTGCACAAATATTTTCATGAAAATGCCATTTGCGTCTCTTTTGTCCTGTGTCCTGATGCCTTTCTGACCTCAGAGCCTCCTGGACGTGAGATAGACCTGAATCTGGATCAGACCTGGATCAAACGGTGCTTCCTAACATTAAAGCTTTCTCTTCCAGACTGGGATCTTTCTGGTCGTCGGTTCAGTCTTAAACTGTTGCGGTTCCAATGTTGTTTTCTTCAAATGTTATGAGGTGTTATTACCAACACCAAATAACTGTGGCTTAACTTTTATGGAACACTTTATTCACAGAATCTCTGAGGCCCGACGGTGTCATGTTCCTCTGGTTTTATCTGAAGTGAATCTCAACATTAATTGAAGTTGGTGTAACAGTTGTCAGACCCCCCTCCCCCCTCACAGTGAAGGCAGCCGGTTACTGGGTCAGCCTTTTGTCTGTCCCAGCGGAGCCAGTCACATGACCCAGCTGGAGCCAGTCACATGACCCGCTGAGCTGCCTGCTGCCACCAACACCAGGACGGAGATACACCAGCAAGACCAGTCAGACCAGGGCCCAGAGAGAGTCCTGCTCTGTCCAGGACTGTCCAGGACCCAGAGACCCCGAGTCTGAAGCTGGAAACCATCCATTCAAAGCATCATTTAGAGCAAACACTGGAGAAAAAACGGGGTTTAGAACAAACTATTTTAGAGGCAGAGACAAAACGTGGCCAGTTTTTAGGATTTGGGCAACTAGAACAAATCTGTGCTCGATTAAAAAGTATTTAGGACGTTATGATGAGCAGGGAAAATGAAGACTGAATCTAAAACTAGAAGTGACAAAATGTTTGAAATATCTGAGGTGAAACAAAAGTAAAAAAAAGACTAAAAACTGCAATGAACAGCACAACACGACTCAAACTGAAACTGAATGTCAGGTTGGTTTTCTCTCATTGTTTATCACTTCTTTGTGGACTTTTCTGGATTAATCCTCTAAACCAAACCATGAAAACTCCAATAAATTCCATATGAAGGTAACTTCTGAGAGATACGATTGAAAAGCAGCATTAATGATTGAAACACTACAACGCTGATATACACTTTGGTTCAGAAAGGTTGAGAACATACAACCAACACAAAAACTGAGACTACAAGTAAAACTAGCAGTGAAAAAATGATTTTTAACTGAAGAAAAAAAAATTCAAATGATAGTTAAAGACTCCATTGAACAATACAACTGTTGTTTTCATCTCTTTGCGTCTTGTAAAGACACATTAAATTACAACTAGTCAATTCATCAAAATAAACTAAAACTAACCTCAAATCAAAAACCAAACTGAAAGAATTCTGTTTTTACCTTCATTTTCAGTCCTGAAAACAAAGATCCTGTGACTCGTCACTATTTCAAACTTATTGTCTTTGGTGGGGCGGGCCATCTGGATGGCAGCCAATGGGATCACTCCTTTAGGGTAGGCATCCTGAAACAGCGAGCAGGACACTTTAACACATCACCAGGACGTATGTTCAGATATGGATTATTGATCAGAGGTCTGTTCATCACCTTCTCGCTACCGAAGTACATCAGGGTTTTGCCGTCGAACTTTACGTAACGTTTCTGGAAAACATAGTTCCTGAAAAATAAAAATATATTCAGCAGATTCAGAGACACGTGATCATTTTGTCCTCCAGTGCCACATACCAAACAAAAACAGGTGATTTATTATACAATTAAAAGGAAATAAGAAAGAAAACGAAAGACAGGGAAACAGGGATGGCTGAACACACCGACTGCAGGAGGAAGAGGAGGCAGAGGATGAAGAAGAGGAGGAGGAGGAGGAAGAGAGGAAGGAGACGAGGCAGAGGCAGCTCCTCAGAACGGAGGAAACACAGGGAGGAGCTGAGAAGACGAGACGCAACAGGACGGTCAGCGCTGACCTCTGACCCCTGAGAAACACAAAAACACATTCACGGCCACATGTGGAGGGTTTTATTCATGACACATCTGAGAACTTTTTCAGGAACCTCTGGACATCTAAACCCAACTAAAGAACCTCTAAAACCTCTGGAACGTACTTCAAAACCTCCTTATGAACCTCTAGGACCTCTTTAAAAACCTCTAATACTTCACTTATCTAAAACCTCCAATAACAACATAAGATCATAAGAGTCCCATAAGAACATCTAAAACCTTGTATGGAACGTATGGAAGCTTGGTTTGTACCACCTAATGAAATTAAAATCTCCTCTAAACCTCTTAAGACCTACTTAAACCTAGAACATTTACATATAAAACCCCCTGAAGAACATCTCAAAGCACGTAAACAACCCCTGAAACCTAAAACCTGTAAAATCTCCCTCTTCAAATGTCCTCACCATCTGAAAACTCATCAAAAACACCATACAACACACATACCTTCTTAAAAACCGGTCAAAATGCCTAAGAAATGGTGAAACCATCCTAAAAACATTCCTCATGTTCCTAGAACCTACTTAAGGACCCATGGACCTCCACAGAACCTGCTCACCCCATAACATCCTGGACTCCCAGACACCGACCATAAAGAACACATAAATCGAACTCACCCCTGTGGCGACAGTTTGTCGAGCCAGCCGCTGATGATGGGCGGGGCTCTCTCGGTCAGGGAGGTGTAGCTGGCGTACGGGGAGATGGTCAGGTCCTCGTCTACGTCCGAGGGGAAGGTGTATCGGAGAGGGGGCGGAGCTTCACCAACGGTACTGTAGCCCTGAGAGTCTCCAGAGTGAAGAACCTGAGACAGACGCTTCGTCCACGACAACTTCTGACACCTGAACATACAGATATAACTTTATTTACACTAGTGCTCGTCACATCATTTAAAGTAAATAAATGAAGACAAACTGTATAAAGACTAGTGTACAAAGACCACACGTATATAAAACTGCATCATCTGCATATCATCACACTCTGCATTATTTTGAAGACTATACTTTAACACAGCTCTAATAAAAATTCATCTCATTCCAGTTTTTTACATCTGTGAGTCTCTTCATGCTTCATAAAGTTCAGTCTGTGTTTATTTATAGAAAACACATTATTATAGAGGAATCTGCTTTTCTGATTGTTTCCCTTATGTCTTTTTTAGGTTTTGTATCATTTTAAACTCTATCCGACTAGCCTTTCTACAACATACTATATTACATATTTTGTCAGACAAGTTCAAATATATTTGGTGCATTGGGTTGGTATGTTACCCATGATCCTCTGCATGTGGAGAGATCCTCATCTCATGTCTGTTCCTCTCATTCTGGACAGAAAAGATCTTCATGTCACAAACTGAACCATAAAACCTCATTTCTTCCATATTTCAAAGTAAACTAAATTAACTGTGTGCTGTTTTAAATGATAACCTGGTTTCTGACCTCACAAATATGTGGGTTTCTTCTGGTTTGGAAAACAGTTTCACAGTATGGACTGATCTCCTCCTCAGGATCATCCGTCGACACTGAAAACAGAAAACACAGAGTTCAAACTGACAGACAGACAGAAAATGAGTGAAAGAACTAAATGAGTTGGCGGTTGTGATTGTACTGTACACTCAGGGCAGATTTTCATTAAAAACTGCTTTATTGTCATGTTTTATACAGTGTACTCACCTCTGGCTGATCCTGAGGAGTTGTTACTTAAAGTGCTGCCACTGAAAACACACATGAACAGAAAACAAATAGATGTCATCACAACTCATTTAGAATGCTTAACAGTATAGCTTTATTACAGACTATCATAACTCTACCAAATAAAGCCATATTATTTATCATTAAATAATACAGTTGAGTCATACGTCAGTATATGACGACGCAGCAATGTGTCCACTGATACAGATACTGATTCCACAGCAGGCTATGAAGTACACCAGGACTGGACTTTCACAAATCCAGCTAGTTACTGTTTAAGAAGCCAGGATCAGAGATTGACAGGTTAAATAAAAACATTCAGAACCAGTTTGAGGTATTTGTACCTGTTCCTCTCTCGGTTCCGGTCCGATGTTTGTCTCGGAGGCGTCGGTGGTGCAGACTGGTGGCTGCAGTGACTCCTCCCTCCACTGGGGGCAGTAGACCCAGGTGAAGAGCCCCAGTAGATCTCATTAGACACCATCTCCATGGCCCCTCCCCCTCCCACAGGTGAGCCGGAGGGGGAGGGGCCAGGAGAGGCAGAAAGTGTCTGATTCTGCTCAGTTAGTTCAGTAGAAGAAGAAGCAGGAAGCGGTGACCCCTGGAACGTGGCGGGGGGAACCCCTCGGTTCATCCTCGGGGGAACAGGAGGCAACGACCCCGCGGCGTCCGTTAACGACTGGCTGCGACTCGGCCTCCGACGCTCAGGCTGACTCGACCTCCTGGGATCAGAGAAGATAGAAGTACAAACATCCTTTACTCCAGTAGAAGTACAGTTAAAAACAGATGGTGGTAAACGTAGAAATACTGATTCAACTTCTTCACTGTTGTGTGAATGTCCTTCAATGTTCTCAAAATATAAATGTGAAAAGTAGACGTGAAAACTAATATTGAAAATAATGAAATAATGAAAAGTATTTGTACTTTCTCACCTCTGCCTGGGATTGGTAGGCTTTGTGCTGATGTCATCAGGAGTGGGCGTGTCCAGACTCTCTGGGACAGTGAAACAGAGGGAATCCTGGGACATCCTCCGGGACGGGGCCGGGGCGGGGCTGAAGCTGATGGGCGTGGTCCGACGGCGGTTGAAGACAGTTCTGGGTTTGGGGACCGGCTTCACTCGGCCGGGGTCAGAGTTCGTCAACATGGCGGCCAGGTTCGGCACCGAGCTGTTCCTGAACGCCTCGAAGCTGACGGCGGTCTGAGTGCGCTCCGTTACCGACTGACAGCGGTCCCTCTGCAGCTCTGCTCTCTGATTGGCTCTCTGAATGTAGCCGACCAATCGTAGTATCCTCTTCCTGTGTCCTGTGGCGGTCACTCCGAGGCTGACCAGAGCATCGTGATCCAGGTGAGTGAAGTCTCCGGCCAATAGGAGACCGGCTCGGCGGAAGGTGTCCAGGTACCTGCAGCGAGCACAGATAGGTGAGTTAAACCTACAAACCCCAGGGTCTTTACTTCTAAAGTTTAGAATCTAAACTTTATCTTTGTCATTATGAGAAGACTCCTTACATGATGCTTCCATAGACTGTATATAAGAAGTGGGCGGAGCCACCACAATGTCGCCCATTGATTTTTGAACGTTTTGTCGTTTTAAAGCCATCAGTTTAGGTATCTACATATCAGTGTCATGTAAGACACATGATGTGACTGCTCACTTTTCACTTCACATGCATTTTCATTACCTAACATTCCCTGAAAATGTACAAACACCAGGTCCCTCACACTTCTTATTAGTTAAATGCAAAATAATGCTGACCTTTGCTGCTGTTAGTCAGTGATTTTAAATGTCAGCTCTTTATATCTAACCTCTCCAGATGGATGGCGGCCAGCAGCGTCTCAACCGGCATACGTCCATCCAGCGAGGCCATGACGACCAACATGGAGTCTGGATCGAGCTTCGTCTCCTCCACGTCCAGGAAACACAACAGCCATCGCTGAGCTAGAGCCGGGAGCGACCGCCGACGCCCATCTGAGGAGAGGAAAGAAGTAAATAAAAGGACTTGAAAGAGTTGTTCCTTTCTCTGGTTCTGCTGTATGTGACTAAACACTCACATGATGACGTTTAAGAACAGAAACATGTGCCAATAAACATGAAACAAAGTCAGACAAACAGATTCTAATCCACTATGTTTCAGAGGAAAACAGTACCTCTTACTTCCATACATTTTCCTGACTTATTTTTCAAATTGAGATGTCGACATAAAAGCTTAAGAGTTAATGAAATGCTTTGCTATGCCTTAAACTGTCTATAGAAGTAGAGCTGAAACACATGGTTGATTGATTTTGTCAGTTTTCATGAAAAATCCCAAAATGTCCTGGTTCCATCTTTTAAATGTGTTATTCTTGTCCATCATTTGATTATTTAGAAGTTTGTTCTGTAGGTTTTGATGAAGCAGCTCATTGTGATGCCAGACAGATCAGACACTGTTTTATTAGTACAAACGGTTCCTTTAGGTGGACCAGAGACCTACTGAAACCAATTCAACCAAACCCATTTCATTCAGGGCTGTGAAGACCACAGTCCAGAGGTTTGTGAAACTATTGACGCTACCTGTCACCGTAAGCAGAACCTTCAACGAGACACTTAGACAAGTCCACAACCGACCTGTATGATGGACATTCAGCTGATATGTGCATTAAAGACTTTTATCAACCATAACAGACATATTACAACCTGATGGAGGTAAATCAGTCCCTCCAGGAGGTTGTGATATGTACAGGTTCATACCTCTGTGTGTACGTTCAGACTGACTCATCAACACGTACTGAGTTAAATACAACAGTATTATCACATATTTCAATGTAGTAGCGGCTCATGAACCAATCAGAGCAGAGGATAGTGTTCCTCCGGCCCATCCAATCTAACACCAACCAATAAACATCCACCGTTTTCACCGTGACCTTTAACCTCCATGATCTAAAACCTCGATGTGTGATGTCTAAGAGTCGGCCTCAGGCTGACCTTTGACCTTTGCGCAGACAGTACTGGAGGTCACATGAGGAGGGTGAAAGAGCCCGAAGCTCCGTTTGGAAACATCGACCCAACAAAGGACAAGTCATTGAGTCATGTGACACGTGTCATGTGACGACAGAGGAGAGACTCTGAGACAAAAGGCAGCTGTTGAAGAGGACGTCGGAATAAAACGAGACAAAAATACAACTGGAAACATAGAAACAAACACATTAAAAACACAAAAAACACGGACCTCTATGAGTATCTGGTCTGGTCTGTACTTCAGTCAGAATGTCAGGTACTTGTACTTTACTTGAGTATTTCCTGTATTTTCTGCAGCTTTTTCCTTCTACTCCACAACATCTCACACGTAGTTTTTCTTTTCACATTTGATACAGTTTTTAAAAAAATCCAACACAGTTAAATAAAGGAGTTTGACATAAATCAAACTTCTTCTACTTCCTTCTGAAATAAATGGGAGGGAACATGTATGTTCAACTGAGATTCAAAGTCTGTTTGCATCTGCTTCAATACCTAATAAAATCTAATCTAAATCTAATAAAAATTAAATAAATGCTGAATGGTAACTCTCCAACTGTTTACATCGTGTTGCATCTTGTTGTTTTTGTCTTGTTTAGTTGTTTAAACCATTTTAATCTAGTTGCGTCTTTTATGAATAATTTAAAACTCCAAATAACCATCTGGTTTCTTTAACTTTCACTCAGGATCAAAAACCAGCCTTTAAACTGTAAAGAAATAAAGTCTTGACATTTATTGTGATAAATGTTGATATGGCCCAGTCCTGCTTCAGGGTAAGACGTCAACAATACACCATCCTGCAGCCGTGTATAAGTACTTTGACTGAATGAAGTACAGGATGTGAGTACTTCTTCCAGCGCTGTGACATAACTCACAGTAACACAGGCAGGATGCAGGGAGTGTCTGGGTTCAGTTCAGTCCTGGTTCTGCAGGGTGGGGTTTGGTCACTCGAGGGTTTCCTGTGTGTCTCACATGTTTCTGTTCTACAAACTGACACAAATGAAGTTAAAGTGATGAAAGCTGAGTGTTTTCCATCTCCTCCTCCCCCTCAGATACAACCCACAGCCGCTACACACCGACGGTTTTAGGGAATTTTTATCACATGACTGGAAAAAGTCAACAGTGGCAGGCGGGATGGGAATCATAATAACAATAGGTCAGTTTTTGTATGAACACACTCCTTAGGTGTATTTAAAAAATCTGTATCCTGACCTCCGTCTGCTGTAGGCAAAACACTGACTGTGGAGAAGGAGCTCATACAAACACAGTGTGAAGTATACGAACTGACCCTTTAATGACAGAGGACCCATCAGTAATAAACACGTGATTATGAAACGTCACGGATAAAAGAAACAACACTGATTATCTGTTTGAAACAGGAAACAGACATCGGTCTCCTGTGCTAAAGTCCTTCCATCCACCCTGACCTTTGACCCACACCCACTCTGTCTCCATGGTGACAGCACCACACCTTCTCTGGTGCGTCTGAAGCGTCCGATTCGCACTGCTAGAGGTCACATGACGACACAGAATCTGAGCTACATTCAGACCCCGCCTCCTGATGCCAGACCCCGCCCCCTCCTGCAGCACAGTTCATTCAGCTCTATATCATGTAATATATGTGGTCTGATGTGAATCGATGAGTGTCGGAGCAGCAGGAGGTAAACGACAGGCTGACACAGGAAATGAGCTTTAATCCAACAGCTCGGATTCGACTGTTTCACAGCTGTGGAGGTTTGATTAGAGGAGGTTTAACTGTTAAAACATTGTGAAATAGTCATCATTCATATAAAAGCTTTGTTTGTGGTTGTGCTGAGGCAAATAAACAGGAAAAGTAGGAGTTAAAAATAGCACACACACATTAAACACACTGAGGTCAGCGTCCAGTGTGAAGACAAAGACGGAGGAGGAAGTGAGTCACAGCTGCTTCCTGCTGTCGACCTTTTTCCTCCTCCAGACTCTGACCTGAGATCAGCTGAAGGCGTTACAGTCGACAGATAGTTACTATGAACCAGCTCCTGTTCTGATCTGAGGTCAGTTATTAACACACACAAAGATCAGTGATGAGTCTCAATCTGTTCAACTCTTTAACTGTTCAGGAAAAGACACACAGGCTGAATGTACATGTGAACACGCATGACGGAGATTCATCACATGCTACACGCTGCCATAGACTTCCTGTGAAGTCTCTATAAACACTAAGGAGTCATTGTGGTCTTGTTGGTTTCATGTGGACCTTCTAATAAGTGTTGTGGTCCATGG
>JAPQRN010000002.1:4544687-4555387 GCA_037367275.1 Coranthus polyacanthus
GTCCACAGAGTCCACAGAGTCCACAGTGTCCACAGTGTCCACAGAGTCCACAGAGTCAGTTCTTATTCAATTCTTACTCAAGATGAAAATGACAGTTATTTGTGGTTTTAACTCTTCTTTATGGTCAGAACATGGCAAACATTTCACTAATCTCGAGGTCGAACATTCAAAACTATTATAATGATAAAGTCTTTTGTTCAGAATAAACAGGAGTAGTAAGTAAAACAACAAAACATCTGAGTTTTATTTGACAGTTTAAACAAAATAAATTCAGAGTTTATATCACTTTAATGATAATTATCACAGGATAAACTTAAATCGTTATAATCGCGGCTGATCTTCAAGAAAAATGATGACGATATGATAAATAAACATGTGATAAATGGCTGAAGTGTCCAAATTCACTCATTTATTCATTCACCTCCTCGTCCCCGGAGACGCAGCAGTCGCTCTAGTCATGTTATTCCTATGAATTATTCACGTTTCCTGCAGTGAATAATGCAGCAGCAGAGGACGGGGGGAGGGGGATCCTGGTCCACGTGGTCCTTCACAAGGCCTTTCCACCTGCTCCTCTGGATCTGACGACTGCCTTTGAACAGCATTAATGAGACACAGTCCGGACCAAACGGGACCCGACCCTAGACCGGACCGGGTTCAGCAGCTTGTTGCGTCTTTTACATCGTTTTCATCTGATGCTTTTGACGTTTGCATCATTTTCCTCTTGCTGAAACCTTCTTCACCCAAAAAGAAAAGAAGAAAAACTAACGAGGCGAAATGAGGTGAATTAACAACATGGCGACGTTGGATGCAGCCACAGTGTCAAAACTAAACTAAACGACCAAATGCAGACAGTGAAACAAAAACATGACCCTTGGTTTGAACTTTCAACTTTCAAGTTCAAACAGGCTCAGACCATTTACTTAAATTAAAACTATACCCAGTTTCTGTTTCCAAACAGGTCAGTGGAAGCTCTACAACTAGACCTACATTCAAACTGTAACATGTGGCCTGAAGCAAACTGTGACTCCACTCAGCCCTGATCCACCTCAGACCACTTATTCAGACTCCTGGTCTTAGATAAAAGCCTGAGGCTGCACTTTACCTGCATCAACAAAACAGTAATTACACACCGAGGACACAAACAACCCGGTGACGAGAGACCAGGGACAGGACGGAGACAGACTGGATGATGATCACTGAACGAAGGTCTGAAGCATCACATCGCGTTTTAATCACAGTCGTGACTTCAACTGCCATCGTTTTGGACTGAGCCTAGAAACAGCTGATGGATTTGCACAATTTAAACACAGCATTACATTAAAGACAGTATTATTTCTTAGTATTATTTCTTCATTCTATTCTACAGACCTAATGACAGAAATGGAATATATACCAACATATGTCACGTTGTTACATGGAATGAGTTAATTACAGTATTAAATACTGCCAGACTTTGAAAACATATCAGAAATAACAGAAAATTAGAAAGAGGAAATCATTTGATCCTTATTCCAGTGTTTGTTGTTAAAGCTCTGAAACTGTGCGTCTTCACGTCGGTAGTGATGTCACTTCCTGTCAGGAGGTGAACTATTTAAAGACACAGACACACGTAGTGTTTTACACCTAAACCGAGCAGTAGACATGACTCTCAGCACATTTTTCAATAAGATATAGTGACTCTGAATGTGAAGTGTTGTTAAAAGGCTGTAAATGCTGCGTTGGTCTTTCCATTTCCAAACCAGCAGCTGATGTTCACGGCTCAGAAGCAGCATTAGTTCATCTATTGTCCTCATTTACAGCTCATTCATGTCACTTCTGGTTGTAAATCTGTTCGGGTCGAGCAGAACGGTGACTTTTCTCAGTCGGTTCGTCGTTTTAACTCCAGTATCAACGACTGAGCTTCATCTCACGTGTTGTTTTTGTGACAGACGTGTAAAGGGCAGCAGCTCTGTTGTGATAATCCCCGTCCAGCTTTTCAACCCCGTTTTAACCCTCTGCGCTGGGATTTCACTGTTACTCATGGATGAATGTTCTCACCGTTGACTAATCCTCCAAATCATCTGTTAATAACACGTCATTAAAGAGGCTTCGGATCAGCGGTGGAAAACAAAAGCAGCGCTTGTTAAAGGGCTTAAAGACGAGTCATTCATCTCACGAGGACTTCCGGACCCACGACGTGGTCTGACAGGAGACAGTACGATCATATCACGTCTCTCAAAAGGCACTACTTTAATCACAGTTTACACTAGACTTCCTTCTCTGGGAGAGTGAGCAGCGATGGCCAGAAAAAAAGAAGTCAAATAGAAAAATTAAACACTTTTTTTAATTGTTTCACAGCGGTTATGTTCATAAATCAGCACCCCCATTTTCAAAGCCCAATATCTCGAAAACTAGTTAAGATATAAGGCTGACATTCTGCATGGTGTTTACTAGGAGTGATTATTTTCTGAAATTACGAAGCAAATCGGAGATGGTCGGTCTTGGAGGCCTCCGGTGGTTTCACATGGACTGAACCTGCTGCATTTTGGCCAAGTGAGTATGTACTGTTAATATAGTACATAGTCTTATTTTCATCATAGTCTGGAGCCACCATCGTTGATGAACGTTACAGTACAGTGCATCGATCCACACAGAACAACATATTTACATAATTACATAATATTTTCCTCGGTATCAAATAATGGAGTGTAATGAAGGATCTTTACACGCAGCGACACATGGTGTTTCCTGTGATGGCAGCAGCTGTGAAGCAGAAAACCGAGCTATAAATAGAGTGAATGTGCAGCGTGTGACCCACAGAGCTGCAGTTGAACTGTGGAGCATCGGAGAAGACGACTCCGACGCTGCTTAAACCCACTGAACGGAGCCGAGTCTCTGGCGGCGGGCGAATCACACCGCGGTCCATCCACGAGCAGCAAACACTGAGCCATGTCGTCCTCACCGACCCTTCACCCAAACCCAGAGATCAGAGAAACGGTCCTTCGAGTCCGCCACACCGAAAGCTTCTCTTTGGACCAGTTTCATATCATTGTTCTTTTAATAATGGGCAGTAAATGTTGACTTGATCTGGGGGATACAGCCAAAAATATTACTGCGATAAAAATATCAGACGATGATTAGCACAGTAAATTGTTGCAAATTGTTGTTTCTTTACAGTTTAAAGGATGATTTTTGAGCCGGTGAGATGGTTTAATAATTGGTAAAAGATGAAACAAGTTACATTTTGATAATCATAGCTGCTGATCTCCAAGGAAAATTATTACAATATAATATAAAAATGATATCAGTTAGGTTTTTTTGTGGAATTGTTTAATTTTCTGCATGTTGACGTTAAAAGAGTTGGTTTTACCCATTCGTAAGTTTTTTGCATTTGTCGTCTTCCGCTTGTTTTGTCTTTTCCGTCTTTTCGTCTCGTTGCGACTTTTACGTCACTTTAGTCCAGAATGCTCTTTGTACAACACCAGTGTGTGCTGTTTTGTAGTTTAGTTTATGGATCAGGATCCAGATGCAGTCAGACTTCAGATCAATACTCTGACTGATGTGGATCTTGTAAAAGTGTGTGTTTCCAGACCACACTGAAGCAGCCTCTGTGAGTGAGTGTTGTAGACACACATGCATTAGTCACGTAGCCTGAGAGAAGAAAACCTCTGCCAGATCCATGAGAGCACGGGTCGGTCCTGAGTGGACTGGGTTCAGTGGGTTCAGAGGCCTGAGGCCTCATGGACACACTAACGGTTGGACGTTGACTTTGATTCTGAAAAATTATGGAAAATATGAGTATTTTTTGACACAACAACCAGTGATAAAATAATCTGCTCTTGGCCTTTATATTGTGATGTAAAATAGTATTATATTTCCTCTACTTTGTTGCTTTGACGTTTGATGGTTTGATCAGTAAATCTTGATCAGTGGGTTCAGATCTGATGATGAAGCTCTTGTAAACCTGTTGTTTTCTCTGATACCGTCTCGGTCCCGCCTCCAGGTTTCTGCTGTATTATAATATAATTCAACTGTCAGATCTGTCGGTCGTGTTCTCCATCGCAGCGTTTCTGTCCACAGTGTGACTTTCAGTCCCTTTTGTCGTCTGTGCTGATGAAGCAGACGGTTTCAGACGCTGACAGACAGACAACCTGTCATTATGACGTCTGTGAAGTGAAACCAGGATTTCACACTGAGTCGACACACGACAGGCTTCAGGCTTTAGTCTCATCCTCATGAATATGTACATTACTGTTCTTTAATTTGTTTAAATACAGTTAAACCAAACTGTGAAAACGACGCTGACTTGTCAAAACCAGCAGGTCCTTCAATGTCGTTATTTCTCTACAGTTTAAGGGTGAAGAAAACAGTTGGTTAAATTATTTGTAAAAGGTGAAAAGATGTTTCTTTTACATCACTTTTACCTTGTTTCATCTTTTTCATCTTGTTGCATCTTTTATGACACTGCAGCTGTGTTTTGTCGGGTTGCTTCTTTGACATCATTTTCTGTCTTTTAACAAAAATTTAATCGTCTTGTTTCTTCAACTTTCTCTCATGATTAAAAAAAAAATCCTTTGACTATTTACAAATAATGTCATAATTATTGATGTCAACTGATATGAACATTTTTGGACCTAAAGCAGCTGAATCAACTCAAGAATTAATTCAAATTTTCATCGTAATAATAAATGATTTTCCAGACACATAACTACTTACATGTAATACAGATGAATGATGTGGATGAAGAGAGGAGCTGAAATGAGACGTCGATGAGCTCTTTTATTTTGTCGACTCTCCAAATGTGGGTCATTTTAAAATAAAGCGACGTCGGGCAGAGCGGCGGCGGCGGCGGCGGCGGCGGCGGCGGCGGCGTCAAACATCCTCAGGCTCACACTCTGTACATCTGGATGTTTGTGATGCTTTTATACAAAAATACACTGAAAAGACATCACCTCTGAACATTTCATTATTCTCATGTCCTTTGTGTTTTCACTGTTCAGGTCCATGACTGATCAGGAAACAGGGATATTTTTTAGATGTGAACTAATTCCATCTGAACAGTAGGAGTTGTTAGAGTTGATCTTCTGCCAGGTTCAGACTTCAGACTCAAGTTCTGTCTGAAGTGCTGACATCCCATAATGTCGTCCTCACGTGAACAGGTCGACAGTAGGTCTGAGTCTCAGTCTCAACCAAACAGTGAAATTATTCAGAAAAGATGAAAACGAGACAAAAATTATGACAACAAGACGACGACGACGTGAGAAATGCAACAAAAAAGGCAACAACTTTTGACTTGTTTGGTCATTCGTCTGGTTTCTTCAACTTTGACTCAGACTTCATCTCCCAGACCTTCACACTTCAGATGTTCTGGTTGATTTGTTTGTTGTCGTTAACACTTCCGTTCAGATGCTGTCACACACGTCAGTGATTGGTCACAGAGTTTAGAACTATATATTGACCTGTGGTTTGAACCTGACGTCACACGTTTTCATTTCCGTCATTAAACTGTGTCTGTTACAGACTCTACGTCTATCTCTGTTGTATCGTCCTCTCAGTGTCTCAGATGGTGATCGAGGAGGTGAGCGTTCTGCAGACTCAGCTGGAGATCGAGAAGTCGTGTCGGGAGAATGCGGAGGCGCTGGCCACGAAGGTCAGACACACACACAACACACACAGTAATCAATGGTAGAAGGTTGACCAGCTGACATTAGCAGCAGGATGGACTGAACTGGATGACTCTGTACAGACAACATTTCACTTCATTATCCCACTTTCACTGCTGAACAGGCTTCCACGGTCAGGAACAATCTGGAACAGTCCTGGAATTTAAGTTTTAGGGAAGCAAACTCCTCACCTTTTGAAAAAATCTGCTGTTTTGAGATCATAGTTGTCAGTCGTGTTGCAGAGTTTGTAGCAGAAAAAGAAGGACTTTATTAAAGGAAAAGCAAAACTTACATGAGGATTGAAATGTCCAACAGATGAATCCAAAAACACGACACATGTCTGTGGCTGTAGTTGCGTAACTTGCCGACCCCATGTGACCTTTGCCCCTCAGCTGAACTGTGAGAACAGGAAGTTGAAGTACCTGAGTCTGTCGTCTCGGCCGTGTCTGGACGAGCTGCTTCCCAGCATCTCGGACTGCATCGCGCTGGAGGCGGACGGCGACGCGGCAGATGGAAACACGGACACCTTCACACAGTACCAGCAGCAGGTTAAAGGTACGATAAACAGAGACAGGCATCAGTCCATGGGAAGCAGTTTGGAACCACATGCAACCATCACCTCAATTCACTGCACGGTTCATTATCGTCAAGCTTCATAAACCCGATATTGTTATGATTTAATGTGCATGTTGGTATTTCTAAGAATACTTAATGTGTGAATGAATGTTAGATTGAGATGTTTGTGTCTCCGGTTGTTCAGAGTTGAGGGAAACGGTGACCAGCCTGTTGGAGGAGAAGAAGGAGTTTGTTTGTCAGATTCATGAGCAGCAGCGACGGATCGAGGAGCTGAGCGCTCAGGTGAGCACCGAGTCACATGACGCCGACTTCTACGTCAGAACGTCACAAAGTATCAGCTCATCCACTCTGCATCATTTTTCTTCTGCTGTTTGCAGTCAGAGAAGGATCAAGCCGAGATGAAGGAACTCCGCGAAACTGTCGAGCAACAAAACAAAACCATCAAGAGGTTTAACAGAGGTGAGTCCCAGGGTTTGACACAGAGGGTCGAACGAGATGAACATGAATCAAATCAAATACAGAGGAAACAGATACAGATCCATGAAAAACACATGCACATTTCAATGTCCTTAAGCTGCAGATTTCATGTCTTTTATACCAGTTTTATGTGTGAAGTATGACATATAGTCTTAAAACACTAACGATTCAGAAAAGAGAGTCTGCATCGTTCTGAAAAGCTGCCAGAGGAATGTTTCGATATGTTCTGAAAACACCATCCTCTGGTTTTTAACGTCAAACGAGGGTTTGAACTGATGCAAAGTGTCAGTAAACCTGTAGTCCTTGATGTGCTCTATTTGTGTTCAGTCTCCATGATGGCGGCTCAGGAGTACGATGGGATGAAGGAGCAGCTGGACCTGGAGCAGAGCCTCCGAGTCAAAGCGGAGACCTACGCACACGAGGTAAAGTCAAGTCACTACAAGAGAAAACAGAGTGAGTTTAAGTCTGCAATGGTTAGTATTGGTTCAGTAGAGATATAAAATAAAAGAGGATGGAATTCATTCTACAAAACAACCACACGGAGTCTGTAGAGGACGAGGTCTCTGTCCAGATGTTCTGTGAATAGACCTGTGATAACATGAAGTTAAACAGAGTGCTTTGCATTCTGGGATGCGACAAAGCCCATGAACTGTATCGGACTATGTCGTGAAGCAGCAAAGTATTTTCAAGACGTTTCCTCACAGTGCACTGAGCGTTTCACTGGTATGGATCTGATTATCTGCACAGATAATAACCATAGATATGAACAAACACCAACGCTGCCACTGCTCTGTCTTAAATTCATCTACATATCACAAAATACCACGTTTTTACACCATCGTATTATATTATACAACAGAGGAATATGAGCTTAACTTGAGAAAACATTCTGCATCAGTGATTCCAACTCTCCAAAGTCATCAGTCTAATGAGAAAACCCTTCACTTTCAGTAAATGAAAGATGATTCCAGCCTCATTGATAAACATGACCTGCATTGTTATGTCGGTAATTGATGTGTGTGTTAATAACCTCGTTCCTGATTAATGAAATGTCCTGAATGTGGTGTTTACTGACCTGAACATGAAGAGCCTGCAGGATTCAAACAGACTGTGATGGCAGTTGTTTTGTGTTGGTGCAGATGCTGGTGAAGCAGAAGGAGGCCAACAGGCAGAGCATGCTGCTGCTGCAGAGCACCGAGCCCAGCGTTCAGCTGCTCAAGGCTCTGGAGGACGTCGCCGCCGTCACCAAAACCCTGGAGGACGAGCGTCTGCAGCATCAGCAGAAGGTACCGACTAAAACCAGAAGCCTGGTCCAGGCCCCGGTTAGGATCAGACCTGGTCACTACAATCATAAACCAGTGTCATGTACAATATGAACTTCAGACGACGGATAAACACAGGCTGAAGATAAAACAACAACAAACAAACCACAACTAATGTCACACCTGACAGGAAACGTCCTGGATTTACAGGAAACACTGGCTTCAAGTTGATAAATAATAAAATCTTCAATGTCTAAATTAAGATTAACTTGAGGACAGGACTGTGTATACAATCAAAAAGAGTGGAAGAGGATTAAAAGGAAAAAAGTTTAAAAGAATGACTGAATGTTTGTATTTAAGGTACAGTTACCTCAACTTAACTAAACTAACGTATAGCTGATGTTATAAATTGGTGTCAATTTGGAGGCCACGATGAGGTTAATTTATTTATCCATCACGTGACATATTGTCATCACAATATTGAACCATGTTATCGTACATTGTGGCTTTTCCTCATGTTGGATAGACATTATAACAGATAAAACTAAAAACCTATGAACAGACTATAAGCCATATATGCATGAATCAAATCTACACATATATAACAATCCACATTATGTATTGTTGCAGTAATAATGATGGTATGAATGAACATCGTGCGTCTCCTACTGCATCTGAGTATGGACCACAGTTAATATCACCTGAACTGAAAAGTGAGTGAGTCTAATGAGGGCCTTTGAGATGTCACTAAATATCACAGATTGAACCTTTAATGAACATCCTCCTGACAGACAAACACACAGGCGTTTACTTTACCTCCTCAGCTGACGTAAAAATGAGGAATAATATCATAAAAATGTTCAGCTAGTGAAAGTTGTGAGGAATAGATGTAGATGTACAGTGAAAGTACATCAGTCAAAGTACATTTTAATATCTGCTGTCCTTTTTCATTGACATTTTCCATTCCGTCCCGTCTCGGTCTGATGTGGGTTGTGGTCGATACCGTCACATACATGTGTTTATGTTTGTGTAGCTGCAGAGTCTGGAGGAGCAGCTGGAGCAGAGCTGTGTGAAGAAGCAGCTGAAGGATCTGCAGAGGCAGATGGAGCTGCTGGAGGAGGAGAAGAAGGAGGTGGAGGGACGACTGGAGCAGCAAGAGAAGAAGAACGAGGAGCTGGAGAGCAGAGGTGAGGAGGAGGTGGATGAGGAAGGGGAGGAGGAAGAGGAGGAGGAGCAAAAACATCCACACACAGGGACAAATGACTATGAGTTCAGAACTGAATCACACTCCACGGCAACAGAAGATACTAATCTGTGATTGGCTGGTCCATGTCCATCACGTCTGTTGTCGTTGTCGGTTTAACCGCTGACCCATCTGCTGCAGGAAAACTGGCAAACATACAAAGATAGAAAAATGGCATCTGTCTATTCAATGAAATCAACATGTTATTTATTTATTCTGGGACAAAAGCACCAAACGTCTCCAAGCATCAGCTGTTCAAAGGAAACATGAACAGAAGCTTCTGGGTTTAACATGTGCAGAGACTGTATATGGGTCAGATCCTCACATTCAGATAGTGTGGGACCGCTCAGTTTATTTCTGATTTCCAAGGGGCTAAAGTTATCAATAGGCTCAGACCTAAATGTGTCTGGATGTGACTGGACAGACCTTCAACCAATCAGGACAACTGTATGTGGGATGTGGAACCAGCTGGTGAATTAAACTCACCACATCCTGGTGGAAAGATGGAAACATGTCTTTATTGTCAACGAAGGCTTTAAATGCAGTTGTTCATTGTCATTCGATTCAGATTTGGCTTCAATAAGAAGCTTCACTCGACGGAACCAGTTTCACTGCGTCACAGTACAAGGATGCTTTGATTACATTCAGTATATGCCTCACGTTCGCTTGTTTTACTGCAGGTTGAGACACTTGAGCCCTGCTTCCATCAGCTGAGACAAAGATCCTCTGGTAGAGATGATAAATCCAAAGAAAAGGAGAAACACACCTACTGTTAAACATGATGACAGAGATCAACAGGTTTATGAATATGAGCAAATATGGAAAATATTTAACAAAAACTTGAAGGAACAATGCAATTCTACTTCGTATCAAAGTAGAAAGTAGTAGTTTTAATAGTTTTTGTTTCCCCAGAATGTTGAGGAAGTCACCTGACCCACTTCTGTTCATGGTAAACAAGTATAAAAAGACTTTACATAAGATGAGACGTAGTAAGCCATGGTTTTATGTTCAAGA
Source organism: Coranthus polyacanthus (assembly GCA_037367275.1). Lineage (NCBI taxonomy): Eukaryota > Metazoa > Chordata > Actinopteri > Kurtiformes > Apogonidae > Coranthus > Coranthus polyacanthus. Next base: position 4,554,902 of record JAPQRN010000002.1, read on the forward strand.
GTTTCTCCTAAGGTGGGACTTGGAGAATCACAGGTGGCAGGTTTGAAACGATGTCCCATAGCAGATAAACGATCAGTGATGAGGTTGAACTGGAGCAGAACCAGCCTGATGAGCCAGAGGAAAGAAACGTGGTGTCAGGCATCTGGTTTCCATGGTAACGTCCAGAACTCAGAAAAACTACCCAAACGAAACGCAAAAACGTGACTGATGCATCTGTTTTAAATTAGAAGTAATCGACTGACAGCTGGACGTTTTGGCGTGTTATAAACAATAAACACATGTAAATATATAATATATGATATGATATTGAAACCCTACGGCCAATCACATGAACAAAAAGCTGAAGGTCAAATGAACTCCAGCCTGGTCTGTTTTCTGTTTTCTGTCCACAGTCCGGGAGCTACAGGAGACCCAGAAACAGGTCGCCATGACGACCAGCACAGGACCCCCTCCCCCTGCACCTGGGGTCGCCCCACCTCCTGCCCC
>JAPQRN010000002.1:4557004-4578327 GCA_037367275.1 Coranthus polyacanthus
GTCTTTACTCTAAACTAAACGGTGCTTTACCATCTTTACTCTAAACTAAACGGTGCTTTACCGTCTTTACTCTAAACTAAACGGTGCTTTACCGTCTTTACTCTAAACTAAACGGTGCTTTACCATCTTTACTCTAAACTAAACGGTGCTTGACTGTCTTTACTCTAAACTAAACGGTGCTTTACCATCTTTACTCTAAACTAAACGGTGCTTGACTGTCTTTACTCTAAACTAAACGGTGCTTTACCATCTTTACTCTAAACTAAACCATCTTTACCCTAAATGTGAAATGGAATCACAACACTATTTGCCTCTCACCTCTCATTTGACTCCTGTACATATTTTTTTTAGTAAGGTCCTATGGGACACAGCAGAAGAGGCAGGGCTTTACTTCTCTATTGAAGGCCAAGGGTCAGAGGTCACAATAAATATTCCTTTGACTTAATATTGATCCATTTCCATTTCAAACATTAGTCCTGCTTCCTCCTCCTGTTTGACTTCACTCTGCTGCCTCTGTAAACATCAGCTCATCGTCTGTAAGCTCTGTGTTAAAATCTGTTTTATTTCCGACTGATTTGCTGATTGTTCACTTCCTTCTCTTTCCTCCACATGTTTCTCCTCCCTGCTGCCACAGAGAATAGCAGTAAAAGTGAGTATATTGACGTTTGCATCAATCTTGTGATGTGATGTCATGGTTGTTCTCTGGGGAAAGAAGCCGTTTCCTCCCCCTGACCCCGAACGCCTCACCGTGGATCAGATCCACACCCACCACACACAGAAACACCCATTCAATCTGAGGATGAACTCCCCTCTGTGTTGACCTTATTTAATGTTCAGTCCCTTTCAATCAATGAACAAAGACATAGTCAGTCTTCAGGTTTTCCTTTCCTCATTCTGCGTCATTTCATTTAATATTAGAAATCAGAAAATAATCACTGATAGATGAGATTAACACGTCCTCTCAACACATCACACTGTACCTGTGTCTGAGTGGTTTTTTGTGTGTTTTTTACGCAGCAGCCGCCAGTATGTGAGGAGAAGCAGCAGGAGAGCGCCATGGACGAACTGAAAGGCATCCTGGTAAAACACTGATGTTCTGATCACAGTGTGTTTAGAAAGGAAACAGTCTGCATACAACAGACAAACTCATTAAACTGAACAACATCATGAACTAAAATCATTCACCGCAATAACTCTCCATCTACTTATAAAATCCTCAGTTATGTAAATGATCCCTAGTCGTAGTAGTATCATGTATCTACAATGGGACATGTCATTGTGTACAGTAGGATACCTAGGTGTGTTTCTATCCAGCTGTTTTTACTCGTGTTTTCAGTTTGCACATAAAAATATTTCTTGAAATATTGCAGAAAGGTTTTCATACTTAACAGAGGTGTAAAAGTATTTGTCTGGATAAAAGGTAAATGTGAATGAGGTGAATGTAAACAGATGTGGTGAATAATGTACTGTAACATTCACTGAATTAATAAAAGAAACAAACAGAAATGACAGATGGAAACAGCAGCGAAACGTTGAACCCTGAGAACTCCTTCTGTCTTTATATGTGTGGTGTGTTTAACTCCTCGCAGCCTGAGGCTTTGATCAGTCTGACTTTATTCAAACAAAATGAAGTAGACATTAATCAGACTGTGTTTAGGAGCTTAGTGAACGGCGATGCTCTATGTCCAAAGGTTTAGTAAGGAGTATTTTATGGAGAACAGACTCACTGCAGTGATGCTTGCGTTTGCTTCCAGGAGACGGTGAAGCGAAGCCCCAGTCGAGGCTCTCAGGAGGCGGGACCGTCTCCGCCCGGGAAGAAGGACAGCGAGCTGGAGGTGATCCTGAGACGCCGACGCAACAAGGCCGGAGACGCAGGTTCTGGAGGTAAACACACCTGAACACAACAGAGACACAAGAGCTCATGTGAGGCTGATGTTTTCTCAGAAAGATCAGTAAGAAAACAACAGCTGCAACTCACAAATTACAAAGTTAATGAATCCATAACTGTTTATTCTTTAAAACAACAGAAGACAGTTTAATCAAATGATTTTTTAGAGCATGTGTTGTTAACGCTGTAGAGGTCAGAGGTCAGACTCCTGCTGTGGCACACGGTAAAAACACTGAGGTGTAGAGAGCAATGTGTCCAGATGAGGGCGCTGTTCAAACACTGAACACATTAAACTATATGGATTTATCTGCATGTGGAAGAAAACATGTGATTTACAGCAGCACTTATCATGACCATCAGCTTTTATTTATGTCATCATTTATTAAATCATCACCAATATATGTTTAAAAGAAAATATAGAAAATACTCAAACTGATTAAATAAAAAGGTCTGAGTGTCTCAAATATCAAAACTCTGAATATGAACTCTTTCTAGATTGTTTTTCAGCATCACATGTTCTTTATTTATGTCTTACTTATTATTATGAAAATTGGGTTTTGTTGTCTTTAATTTGAACACAGTTTATATTTTTATTACATGTGTAAATCAAACATTTAATTTGACTTTTGCCAGATTTATTTACTTTGTCTCAGTCAAATGCAGACTGTCTCTGGTTTTCATTCTTATCTTCTCTCATAGTTAGAACTTCTCACAATCATCTTAAGATATGAAGTAATAAAACTCTGTAACTCTGTGTTTCTGTGTTTCCGTCGCAGACGAGCGTGAGGGTCACATGGTCCACGTCTCGTCCTCCGACAGCCTGAACGGGACAAGAACCAGCAGCGATTCAGGTAAAGATGCCGAGGGCTCGGTGGGGCTGAGCGTCCCCTCCGACGCAGCAGGACCTAAGGTCAGTCTGGAGAGACGCGGGTCGGGACCGGGGCCCGTCGTGGCCCGGAGGAAGAGCTCCGACACAGGCAAAGGGCCCAGAGTGGGATCCTGGCAGGAGAGGCGGTCCTGCAGCTCTCTGTCGGAGAAAGAAACCACAGAGTCTCCAGTCAACGGCTGCATCAACAGGTACCAGCTCTTTAAATACACGGGATGCACCGAAGTCTAGAGCTGGGGATTGGGACTCAAATATTAGCAAAATAAAAATGTCCATAATTGTCTCAATAAATGTCAAATCATTATTTCTTCCTAGGTTGATTTTTGAGCCGGAGTGAAATTTGATGAAACCACACGGTTGAGTTATTCATAGAAGATACGAGATGAAACAATGTAAAAAAAAACGTAATAAGATGAAAACGATGTAAAACAAACTGAAATGAAACAACGTAATAAAACAAACAAAATAACACTGGTCTCACAAAAGAAACCCTAAAGACTAAACATTTAAATCTGACTTGATGCGATATAATTATTGTGATACGTGTTGTTAAATGTTGAAATGTAAAGTTATATCAGTTATTTTCATAGTGATGTACAATGTGACCGTGTTTGACTCGTTGGTTTGGATCTCTGACCTTTGACCTGTCGTTGTCTCTGCTCCACAGCGGAGGAGAGGATGATGGGAACCCGACAGACGAGTGCGTCCGGTCCAACGGAGTCGACCACACTGGACCCTGTGAGGACGCGCACGCCACCGCCTGCGTCGCCGACCACGCCGCCGACCACGCTGCGCCGGTCAGCAGCAGCACCGACGCCGAGTGCTGAAGGACTCTGAGGATCCTGGGCCTGTTTCTGAAGCCTTATCCAGCATTTATTCACTGATCCAAGAGGGAAAAACCAGAGGATTCAGGCTGCGATCACACCTCTGGCTCTGTTTGTATAAACCAGAATGAACTCATAAACAAACGGAGTCATAAGGTCAAGAGTTCCAACACGTGATTCAAACATTTCTTGTTAAAATACCACAGTCACATAAACCTCGACCTGCTTGAACTGTACCTGTTCAATAATAATCAGCTTTTACTTTAATGCATGAACTGTTAAAATACTGATGGGAATTATGTATTCATCCCAAACCAGACAGAAAACAAAAGCATTTTAATGACGTAGAAGACACAACAACACAAAAACATCATAAAAGATTAAATGAGACGTAAATTACATAAAAAGAAGAATAAGACATAACATCATAAAATCTGTAACGAGATGAAAACAATGTAAACGACGCAACAGGATGAAAACAGTAAAATAACAAAGTAAAACAACAAAACATTTAGGAATTTTGTGACAAGACATTTACATTTACATCACAATGACAATAATTATTTCAATATAAAGTTATTTCTTGATAATCATAGCTGCAGATCTCCAGGGAAAATAATTGTCATCATTCAGATTTTTTGTAATGGAGTGAGCAGGTCCTGTATGAGTCGCTGGATGTCAGGTTCTGAAAACAGACCCGTGGATCTCAGAGACTGAACCTGAACCGTACGAGGGAAGCTGCACCTTTTGCACAGAACCTCAGTTTTCTTCAGACACTTGTACAATGACTGCAGAGCTTTAAGTTGCTCTTTTTTCTGTTCGATGCACAAAGGATCCGTTCAGTCACTTTGTGTCATCAGAAGGAATGCACTGTACTCTTTAGGATCCGATTTCTTCTTCTTCTTCTTCTTCTTCTTCTTCTTCTTCTTCTTCTTCACTTTTACCGAGGGCTGCACAGCTGCTTGAGTTTCTTATAGTTTCAACAGTGGTGATACTAATGTGTACAGTTTAGTGGCTATAATGGAAAACATTGAGGTTGTGAATTAAAAACTGGGAAACTGGAACAAAATTACCCAAATATTTTCCAAAACAAGATTAACACCAGTATATGAATGGCGTATTTACGCTCACTGATCATTTTGATTACACTATGTGGCCAAAAGTATGTGGACACAAATATCGCTCTGGAAAACATTAAGAGAGAACTGGGAAAAATGTTTTATGGCATTAAAATAGATCAATGTTAGTTAAATGTTTCAGACCTTGAATAATACAAGTAAAACATTTTTAAACAACATAAAACTAATGTTTGATGCAAAGGAAGAGTTCACAGATCAATATTCAGTGGAACAACCTGGGTTTTCAACCTGGATTTTCTGGAAATTTGAGTGGTGTAATTTCTTCCATCATTGAACAACAATATGCTTTATTCTGGAGAAAATGCTTTGTTGAGGGTTAAAAAAAGATCATGGTTTGGTTTAAATATCACTAAATACATCGTGAGTCATGTTTATCACATCTTTAGAGACTTTTTCTCCATTAAACTGGTATCTTTCTCTAAACCCAAACCAAGCATCCAAACCTGACTAGAAAACGTTTAATAATCATCACAACCACCTGATATTGTAAATCAACGTGGTTGTTCTTTTGGTAGAAAAGAAATCAAACATGTTGTTGTGTAAAAGTAGTGTAGAAGTAATGTAGAATTGTTGATTTGAAACATATTTTGTTTCACAGACGTTGATGTTATCTGTGGTGTGCAGAAGCGTACAACGGCAGCATGTTGAAAAAGGGCGTTCTCATACTTTTGGCCATGAAGTGTATGTGATGTACGAACAAAATGTGTTGAAATCCTGAAGTTAATGGACGACAAAAACTCTTTGAAACTTGGCCAGTATTGTTGAGAGATCTCAAAATATTTGACTGTTATTACCATCCATCCAGCTGCTAGCACGACAAAAACACAAAATACATTTTAAAGTATTATTAATCATCACTGAGCACCACTTTACAAAAAGGATTATGTCATTAATGAACGCATAAAGAAGTTATATTTCATACCTTGATTCAGGCTCACTATTTGACTGGTTGATGCTGTTAAATCTCAGTTCTCACTTACTTTACCTTGTCTCTTTTTCAGTCAACATATTAAACCATTTATATGAGTTATTTCCATTTATAACATCCATAAGGAACCAAATTGTAAAATACATCACTATTTAATAGTGAGTTACTAGTGTTTAAGATACCAAACGAGTTCAGGTGTCATCAAAACAGTCTTCATTTAATCTTTATGAATCCAGTGTGTTTGTCAGTAAACAGTTAGTGTTTTCACAGCCTCATGATACGTAACCATAAACTGTACAGAACATAAAACACAAGAGTAGAGCTCCATGTTGAGCTTACACTGCTAGCATAAGTTCAAGTAACTGTTCATGGAACGGAAATTGCACCATATTACATACATTATCTCAACTCTGAATATAATATGCATTTCTTGTCATTAAACGACCTATAGTAGCAATTTAACAGCTTGTATATGGATAGAAAATGTATATTTAGCTAGCGCGCTAGCCACTCGCATGCTAACTGTTAGCTCTCTAATCACTAAACAGTTTTCTCACATTTTACTCTCATTTGACACGCCAAATTAATGTTTTTGGTTTTGAGACATGCTGGTGGTGGTTAGTAGCATATTCATAAATGTCAGATGGAGGTGAATGGAAGCTATAAATGCTGCTGATGGAGACATAGGAAGCTAATGAGAGCTGAGGATTAACAGTAGCTAAGTGTAGCTAATGTGGGCTCATTATTTGGCAAAAACACACCATTGTTGTTTTCTAATGTGTTCTGACAGCTTATTAATGATTTATAAAGTGTTTACAACTAAAATATTATTATAAACCATTGATAAATCCTTCATAAAGGTACATTTATTGTAAAGTGGTGCAAATCATTGAAACAGAAATATGAGGTCTCAATTCTAATTGTGATTATTATCTAAAAAAAAAAAAAAATCAGACTGATGTTTTTAGCCCTGATTGTGCAGCCCTATCTATATTGTCCAGGTCTGTAGAGTTTCTCATACGTGGACTTCCTCTGTTTACAACCTCTTCCTGAGTCTAAATGAAGTGAGGCTGACTGAAAACATCCACAAACCAACGTTACAACCAGGGTCAAAATGTCTAGAATGGAACTTTTTCACTTTTGCAGCTGAAGCTTCTGTCCAGGTTTCGGCGTGTCGACTATCAGTGTGTTTAATGACTGCTTGTGAAGGTTCGAGGGAGAAATGTGGAGTAGATGTGTTAGGTTTTTGAGGAACAGAACAAAAGTGTCCCCGCGAGCAAAGATCTTAGCACAGATCCGATTAAATCACACGTAACAGAAATGTTCTCAGGGTCCTCGGGGCAGGTTTTCATCCATCTGGGTCCGTAGCCGGTGTCATCAGGAACCTAAGCAAGCCTTCTTTTAAAGCTTTGGAGGAACGAGGTGCATGTGTTTTTAGTCTACCTCTCCACAGACGCCTGCCTCGAAATCCTAACTTTGTGATCTGAAAACAAACGCTATACTGTCACCGTCCCTTCACCTGGAGAAACGATGTCTTCCACTCGTCTTCCTCCACTGAATCAGCACCGAGTCCTGTATGCACATACTCGCCCTCATGGTTTCTGTCCTCGGTCGACACCTTCACATTTCACCGTGCATTCCTTTTCTTTGTAGGGCCTGCTGTCTATATATACCTTTCCTGAAACGTGATGCAACAATTTAAAGAGTATGCAACTAAGGCACATTTGTATGACGCTTTCACACCTTGTAGGTCTTTCTTAAAACACAACTTCACATTTTAAAGTGCATTTTGTTCTGTCCATTAGGTGTATTTGATTCTAATGCAAAGGGCCGCGCATTGGAAACGACCCCGTCCAGGCCTGAATATTATGCATATCGAGGCCTTGCACAGGTCGCGGGTTTCATTTCAGGTCCTTGCGTAGTTTGCATAGATGTAAACCAAGTGGCTACTTAAAGAGAGTTACTGTATCTGACAGAGTTTGGGTGACTATAGGTGTTGTGTGTGTTTGGGATATAAATCGAGTGTTAAAAGTTTTTTAAAACTTTGATTTTAGCATCACTTGAAATAAATTGCAATTCAAGCTGTAGCTTGTGTTTGTCTTTATTTGAAGAAGAAACAGAACAAGAGCAACACATGTTTCAGAAAGATATATTGCTCTTTCACTTTTGTATTTAACAACTTTTCCAGGTCCGATACAGATACTGATTCCCAGGTTTTCCATATCACCCGATACTGATCTGAGACCAGTGTTAAATTAATAATCCATATGTCTCACTGTGTGAAAGAGACAGGGATCATTCTTTTACTGTAAAATGAAATGTAACACAGAAATTCATATGTATAAATTTAATAATCATGAACCAGCAACTTAGTATAATCTATTGTCTGTGTAGAAGAGTGAAATCATTCCCAAGTGCAGAGCCTCTGTTGTAAGAGGAGAATTATTTTTGTAAGGATTTATTTTGTAGAACAGTGAAGTAATGTAATGAATTATATATCTTAATTATTGGTTGAAATAAAGGTTTACATGTACATTTTTTTGGTGCTAATGAAAGCAGTCTTAATACTTTTAATAATCTATTTGTATTTACTTATTACTGACTAAACCTCATGAGTGCTGAGTTATCATTATTATTATTATTATTATTATTATTGTTATTATTATTATTATTATTATTAGATTATGTTCCAGGAATTGTTTTCGTTTCCTCGGATTAAAATGTATTAGTTTCACCTCCGAAGCGGAAGGGGGCGCTAAGGCTCACGTCCCACCGGTAAAACACACGGAGAAATCCAACATGGCGTCGCAGTATTTTCAAGAAATGCAGGAGAGCTTCAAAAATAACAGCAAAAGCCGTGAATTCCCGGCTCATACCGCCAAGGTCCACTCGGTGGCGTGGAGCTGTGACGGCAGGAGACTGGCCTCCGGGTCCTTCGACAAAACAGCGAGCGTTTTTATTCTGGAAAAGGACCGTTTGGTGAGTCGGTCTCTGCTAGCATGGTAGCGTTAGCTTCGTAATGAATGAACGGAGGAGTTGATGTAGCTTTGTGAAGCTACAAGACTCAGATTAACAGTAGTTTTTTATGACTTTCACTGCAATGCCTTATAGGAAATCTTGTACTTTAACTTTAATGTCGTGTAAAGTAACGCTGTAACGACAAACGATGGATCCGTTATAGTAAATACGCTTTATGTCCAAAAGTACGTGGACACTGTATGAGTGAGGTTTGAATCCTGATGTCTGCTTTGTCTCCGTCCTCAGGTGAAGGAGAACAACTACAGAGGACATGGAGACAGTGTGGATCAGCTCTGTTGGCATCCGACCAACCCGGACCTGTTCGTCACCGCGTCCGGAGACAAAACCATCCGCATATGGGACGTCCGCACCACCAAATGCATCGCCACCGTCAACACCAAAGGTGAGACGTCTCCTCTTATCTGTGTGGTCTTGAAACATGGAGGATTCTAGTATTTAGTCACAGATTCTACCTGTACTGAAACATCATGTATTTGAGCCGAGATGTGAAAACAGTCTCACACATGCAAATGTAATGTCACCTGATCCATCACGTGTCAGGTGATCTGTGAGGAACAGTACATAACATGAATGTTTATTCAGCTTGTTTTACATGTGCTCAAATTATGTGGTATTTGTGAACATGCACAAATCATTTTACACATTTTTCACTTGTAGATCATATATTGTGACCATGAGATAACGAGTTGAATCATCTCGCTCAAAGCGTTTTGGTTGAAGTTACAAAAACACAAACATAAAACACTGTTGTAAATCCACTGGCATCTTTTGGGGTAAATGTCTGTGTTAGAAGCAAAGTTGTCTTAGTTTGGAACGATGAAGCAAAAAATACATGAAAATGAAACCCGTGAACATGTTTCAGGAGAGAATATCAACATCTGCTGGAGTCCCGACGGTCAGACCATCGCCGTCGGCAACAAGGACGACGTGGTGACGTTCATCGACGCCAAGACGCATCGATCCAAAGCGGAGGAGCAGTTCAAGTTCGAGGTGAACGAGATCTCCTGGAACAACGACAACGACATGTTCTTCCTCACAAACGGCAACGGCTGCATCAACATTCTGAGGTACAAACATGACGCGGCATCGTGCAGCTCGAGGCAGGAGCGAAAGTGTACGTTTTTACAGAATGACTGTGTTACAAAATCCTCCCGAGTATATCTTATCCATACAACCTTAAGTTGTTCATTTTGGATTAAAATGTTTAAAAATCATTGACTTAAGTGTTTAAAGACACAGTCTGGTGGTTTTCTCTGCTTCCGTCAGTGTCAGTAAATCTGTTCAGACAAACAGCAGTGAATTCATCTACAGATTCTGTTTGTGTGTGTGATTCCTGATTTACCGGAAACCATTAAAAACACATCACTATGTGTTTCCTGTTTTTAGTCACATTTTTAATTTGTGCATAAAAACCCTGAGTGGAAACTTTTAAAAAACTGTCCTGTCAGTGGAAACATATAGTATTTAAATGTCAGTGTAAACAGATGTAGTAAATAATAGTGAGTCCACAAGGAGAATGTAATATTCACTGAATTAACACAAGAAACAAACAAACAAGTGACGTATTAGATGAAATGTCACCATGTATGAAGAACTGCAGAAACAAAGACTCTGACAAACTGTGAAGAGTTTGCGTCATATGATCCAGATCCAAAAGCAGAGGTTTTACATCGATCAGCTCCTCAATCAACAGCTCAGTTTGTTATTGGATGAAAAACTACATGGAAGTGGAACAGATTGAAACATGACGATGAAGTTCCAGCTCTGAACGTGTTTCCACAGTGTAACAAGTTGTGATTCAGACAACAAACACTCTCCGCTTTTCAGTTTTTACCTGTGGTCAAAAAAGAAAAGAAAAAAGTACATTAAAAACTAAGCTCCATGAAAGAAGCTGAACCGCATTTCCATTTTATTTCCGAACCTCGTCAGTGTAACGTCAAAGGAAACCGAGCCAGGTAAACACAGTTCATTTGTTTTCACATCCACAGGTTTATTCAAACCTTTTGTCCACGTCTGCTGCACATTTCTTTTCTCCTGTTTGTTCACGGGTGTAAACTTAATGCGTCTGGTGTTGAGTTTAATACAAGACCTTCCTATTTTTCTGAGGTGAAACAGTTTTCTGTTTTTTTTTCCAGTTATCCTGAGCTGAAGCCCATCCAGTCCATCAACGCTCACCCGTCAAACTGCATCTGCATCAAGTTCGACCCCACGGGGAAATACTTCGCCACAGGAAGTGCAGACGCTCTGGTCAGTCTGTGGGACGTGGAGGAGCTGGTGTGTGTCCGCTGCTTCTCCAGGTCAGTCACCGCGCTGTAAACGCTGCTTACAGATAAATATACGACTTGTACGTGATCGACATCACCGATGAAAGAGTAACATCACATCTTTACTTTTTATATGTTGACCATGAACAATAACACAAAAGGTTCAAGCAAATTCTTTCTGCAGCACAACATCTTAATAAGTGGGTTTTCAACTTGTAGCTAATGTTTTGGGGGAAAAAAAGTGAAATATCCTGAGATTAAAGTCGTAAATGTATGAGAAAATATGAAGCCATGTTTGTTATAAATGCAGATGACTTCATTTGAGACCAGAGTCGACACACATCAAACCACCACAAAACCAGACAGAATAAAGTCAAGTCCAAACTGCAGCTCATCCATCACAACGAGACCAACCACAACAGTTAAGAAACAACAAACTAAACTTTACAGTTTTAAACAAACGGCTGCACTTTGTTCTGAGCTCATTATAAACTGATGTAATGGAACAAATGAGTTAAAACAAGGCCATGAATTAACACTGGAACAAACAGGACTTTTGAGGATAAGACACGAGGTTTATTCAGGAAACCACACATTAATAATGAATGAACGTGTGGATGAGAGGCCTGGACTTCACTGATAAACTGTACCGGACTTTATCTGTATTTATACCAAACATGGCTTCAGTTATTTGTTCCTAAATGTATGACTTTAATCTTGAAAATGTTGAGTTTCTTCTTAAAATATTACCTCGATCCTTCTGGTCTTAAAATGGCCCGAATGCAACTTTTTACACAATTTTTTTTCAACAAAATCCATGACAAAAACTGGGAAAGGTTCTGAATTCTGGGTGAGTTATTGTAGAATGACATGAAACCAAATGTGTAAAACATGAGCACAAAGAAACGTGCGTAAGTCATTCTGACACTGAAAAGAAGTAAGACTGACCCACGTTGAAGTAGTCGACGTGAGCGCGTCCTGTTGGTCTGTTGTTGGTCTGTTGTTGGTCTATTGTTGGTCTATTGTTGGTTCTTTTCTGGTGTGGACGCTGCAGGCTGGACTGGCCCGTGAGGACGCTGAGCTTCAGCCATGACGGGAAGATGTTGGCCTCAGCCTCGGAGGATCACTTCATCGACATCGCGGAGGTGGAAACCGGTCAGTACCGACTCTTCATTTGTTAAGGCTGTGTTTGACTTGTGGTTATTGGTATACCACTTATCACCTTTTAGCAGAGTTGAGTTCAGTCGACTGATTCCTCGAGGTTTTTCAGTTTTCATTACAATAACGAATTAAAAACACCTGAAATTCATGACACTAGACTCTGTGATCATCAGATTCTATATGAAAAACAGAACAAATTCAGCCGTCGTCCACCTTTAGGGTTATAGTTTTATCAGGATGTGATGACATATATACATGTACATATACAGATTCAAGATACAACAGGAAATATATAAACAGCCTTAAAAAACTAAAATGTGAGACTAAAACAGTTTGTAGAGATCAGTGTTTAGTGTGACTTCTCTTTATGTGTGTGTGCGTTTCCAGCCCTGGATTCTCTTCAGTTTTTGTTTGGATACGTTTGTATTCGTTTCGTTTTTTCCTACGTTTTACTCGTACAAGCTTCAGATTCAACAAACACTTGTAAGTTGATCAACAGTGCATTTGTTTGTACGAGTGGTTCTTGTCTGAGGTTTTAAGTAGGAGCAGAATCACTGAATCACAGGTTCCGAATGCTTCATAAATGATGGAGAGGAGTAACAGGTGTGTGTCTGCAGGAGAGAAGCTGTGGGAGGTCCAGTGTGATTCTCCGACCTTCACGGTGGCCTGGCATCCCAAGAGGCCTCTGTTGGCCTACGCCTGCGACGACAAGGAGGGAAAGTACGACAACAACCGAGAGGCGGGAACCGTCAAACTGTTTGGCCTCCCCAACGACTCCTGAGACGGGTCGCTCGGGTCCGCCTCCCCTCACAGGAGATGCCTGCGCCTCCCTTTGTCCACCAGCAGATGGTGCTGCCGGACCCTCGACAAACAGCCATTCCTTCCTTTGATACTGAGGTGGAAACACCAACCCAGTGCTGTAATATAGTGTTTTTTAATGTAAAATATGTCTTGTTTTGATAATAAAATAGGTCTCTTTACATCTAATGTGTCATTACATTTTATTCACAAACAAAATGCAAACGCAATGATGAAGATTCAAAGGAAATGAATTAGGCTGAAAGTAAATGACATTAAAATATACAGTTACCAAACACATGTAGGTTTGTAGAATAGTAATATCATCGAAAATGAACCAAAATCCTAAACTAAACCTAAAACCTTCAATCTCTAAATGATCCAAAAACATTTTAATTCATCAAACCTTGAGTTAAATACATCAGATACAATCGATACATAGATAAATGGAATTAAAAGTAAGTGGAAGACATAATAATAATAATAATAATAACTCAACAGCTAATGAAAAGGAAAAGGTAGAAGTCCGAGCTGGTCGATATGTATCAGTGATATCGATAAATGTCTGGAGATTAGAGGCTGGTTTCTCTCCATGATATGAAGGGCTTTAATGTGTAGAAATGTTGCTCAACATGTTAATTTCCTGTTATTATTCAACAGAAGGAGACATTCAACAATCATTTAAAGTGTTTTCTTGCTGCATCTTTAACTGAAACATTTGTACCTTCCTCCAGATCTGCTTTCATTTAGAGACACGAAGCTTGGACCATATAGTGTTAATGATCGTGGTATAACTTGTACATTATATCACAGTCTGTTCTTCACAGGCTGCTTCAAACTGGTGTAGTTTCATGTGTTGAACAGACAGATGTTAATGGAGGAAACGTGGTCGGCAGCTGCGATAACAGGGTCCTGGTCCTGGTCCTGGTCCTGGTTCGGGTACTGGAAGGATTAGAAACAAGAGAACACCACCAGAAGAAGGCCAGTTTCTCTGTATTAAAGCTGCTGCATAGTTTTTTGGCGCCATTGAGCAAAAATGACCTCTCAGCATATTGTAATTCAAGTGGTCTGCAGGTTCCTACAGTCTTGGAAAACTGGGAAAAGTCATGGAATTAAGTAAAACTGCCGAAAGTTTTGGAAATCTTCTGGTGAAATCCACCGTTTTCAGATTAAGATGGGTCAGGTTTTTCCCTCCTATTGCAAAAATTGACTGTAAATCCACATTTTATAGTTGATATTTTTAACGTTTTCTTCTGACGGACCGCCCCCAGGGGCTTCGTATTTGTCTGTAATGAAATTCACAAAACAAGGAAGACTTAGATGTTAGATTTAAAGGTTTTCCTCAGGTTTGTGGATGGTTTAGATGCTGCAGTGGCTTTTTGTTGTTGTTTGACTTAAAACACTATATTTTCAGATCTATATTATGACAAACCCATAGAAAACAGCTTATTAAGCCTTATAGTATTTGATGTGAAGATGAAAATAACTGATGGTTAGAGACGTTGATATTTAGTTTTTTAATTGAAATCCACATCTGTTCATGTCCTTAAAGGTTGTGATTGGTCGTGGAAATTATTACTGGTCCTCGAAAAGTCATGGAAAATTTTGGAAGATTTTTCTGTAAAAATGTGTGTGAACCCTGGGTTCTGGTGGAGAACAACGCCTCCTTCTCTGGAGAACAGGTTTGGCGTGCTCTGTGTTTCCAGACAGGTAGGGGTTAAATACGTGATCACGATCTCTGTTCTGGTTCCGTCAGACATGACTCTGCTGTGGATCCACATAGAAGGACCCGAGACGGCGTCAGGTTCATCTATCTTTATATTAAGTCTTTTCATTTGGACCGAGACGAGAAGCTGCAGAAGGACGAGGTGTTTTCAAATTCAGATGAAGGAACATGTTACTAAAACGTGACCATGATTTAATGTGTCACACCTTAAGACATCCCTGGGTATCAGTGGGTCTCAGTACTTTTGTCCTGTGATGGCTTCATCTCGGTGACATCCGCTGGCAGCGTGAGTCCACATCCGAGGCTCGGTTCTGGGTCAGCGACAGCCGGTTCCTCCCTTCAGACCAGCAGGCTACAGGACGTTTCACCTCACGGCTTCCTGTTGTCTTAGCAGGGACTTGACAAGGCGTCCCGCTGTCCCATTTTCATTTATTTTAATTTAGTCCACACGAGACCTGTGTCCAAGTAAACAAAGCAGCCAAAGCGTTTCCTGTGGAGGGACTGTTCCTCAAACTGACCCACGGCGTTGACTCTCATCCACTTCATTCATATGTGGAATGGAATTTGATTGGCTATGAATTTAAAAGTGTTTAATTATGAACACACTTTGAACAAACTCTGACTAGTTCCATCCAGTAAATGTGCAAATTCTGACAGCGTTAAACTGTCGAGACTAATGAAACAATATTAGTTTGTGATTCAATCGCCTTCTCTTTGTAATTTAATATCTTCTCGGATAATTGATTAAGTCGCTCGTGATGGAAGAGGAAGCGCATGAAGCTGAAACCCGAGTCGTCCACTTGAGATGCAATCACCACCGTGCATTTTAATAAAACCTCATGTAAACCGAGTCCAGCAGCTCTGGGATGATCTGGAATCTGGGAGGATCTGGAATCTGGGATGATCTGGGATCTGGGATGATCTGGAATCTGGGAGGATCTGGAATCTGGGATGATCTGGGATCTGGGATGATCTTCAATCTGGGATGATCTGATCAGATGAATCAACATCTGCTGAAAAGCAACGACCTGAGACGAGCAGCGTTGGATCAGTGTTTACATGATTGTTAAGAGAATTGAAAGAGAACTTTAAAATGTTGCAAAAAAAACCAAAAGACAATGTGAAGTTAGTGGGAAGTCAGCACATTTCCAACAACTAGTCTGTGCAGAGTCCGAAGGTGGCGCTATAGCCTACGTTACACATAAACACACAATAAACACAGTAGAACAAGTCAAGACGTTACGGTCTTTTCTTCTGAAAATGGCTGTGATGTTTTTCTCATTTCTGAGCGTTTTCTGGGAAAACGTCGATCAGACACAGTGAAGAATCAGATGAACCCAGCGCTGGAAGCTCTCGTTTTTCAAGATATGAAGTCGTTCAGATCAGTTTGTTCAGATTAACCCCTCACCTGCCAAACAGGACGCACCCAAAGTTTCAGACCCTTGTAGCAGCATCAGCTTCAAACCGTTTTACTTCCAGTGTGCAGCTCGGCTCATGGTTCTGTTGGTGTCATGTGACAGAACATATGGATGATCTACAACATGGTCCAGGTCTTTTTGTGGAACCTTGATGCAGATCTGCAGTAGCAGCCTCTAGATTTACAACCTGCAGCCTTTTCAGCCAAGACACGAGGACCTAAAACTCAGACTTCAGTCTTAAATGTACGTCATATTTTATTCAGATGAAGTGTTTCCGTCTCCCGTTAAGAGCAGTAACTCGTTGATCTAAAACCCAGTGTTTGCTCCTGGTCTGGATCGTCCCATCAGCCCCTGCTCATCCAGCCTGTTTATTTATGGTAGCGGAGACGTTTGAGGAGGTCGGTCAACATCCATGGATGTGACTGCCGGAGAGCATCATGGGACAGTAAATCACACGTAGCTGTCTGCAGAGTCTCTGTGTAAAGGAAGGTCTATCTGATTGGACTTTTAATGGTTTGATCCACATGGAGGCGCTCCACCGCTTCATTCACTGCTGGACCGTAAATCACTGCTGTGGTGGTTTTTAACGCGGCTCCGAAGCTCAGTGGATAAAGAACAGCTTTAAATAAAGTTGGATGTGAAGTCAATGAAACTCATCCTCTGTCCAGGTTTTGTAAATGTATGAGTAGTTATAGAAGAAAAGCAGCATAATGCTTTTCGTGGTGAATTAAAGGCCTGTGGATGAGTGAAGACTGAAGTTAAGTGAAGTTCCACTATCTAATCCGCTTTTAAGACCTGTCAAAATCCAAGAGACATTTTGAGGTTTTAAAACTGGATGTTAGACTTTTTAAGAACCTGTAGAAACATGTAATAAAGTCTGGGACAAACATTCAAACAACATGTCTGTGTGTGTTCCCAGAAAGGTGACTTGGATATTTTATTTCAGCCTGAGGAGAGAAAGCCGACGCCACCAGGATGGTTTAAAACGTGAGGACTCTGGACCAACTAGAGGCTGTTTAACTCACTGTCGCCTACATGTTGTGACCATGTTCTGGTGAAGGTTATAGGTTTCGGAAACAGTTAAAATAAGGATCATATTCTTTAAGATTAAGCATCCAGCTTTGCTCCGGTGCAAACCCTCGTTTAGCCTAAAAACACGACTGTAAAGATCAGAGTTTCACTTTCACATCAGAGTATTTAAATGAGTCCTGATCCACTAAGGTTTATGTCTGTTTACTGCTAATTCCTCCATTATTTAACAGATTAACATCATGTCTTGACCCATTTTCCTCTGACGTTGGTGTGATAGTTTGACCAGAAGGAGGCGCTGCTGAGAACAGACAGCAGGTGTAGAAGAAGAAGAGGATTTTCTCTACTTGTGTTCATTTATTTGAATGACAACAACAACATGTTGATTATAAAACAGGGTCATATTTTAAGAAAAAGGTTTTAAAAATATGAAGCCATGTTTGGTCTAAACACAGATGAAGTGAATCAGTGTAGTTTATTCTATATATAGTGTTTTAGTTTTGTTCTGCTGTTTAATCCTGTCTGGTTTGTTGTTGGTTTAGTTTACGTTGACGTTCACAACATAAAGTGAAAATAAAGAAGATGAACAACATAAGAAGTAAATCATCAAATCAGAGACGTAGTTTTCATCGTATGTTTTTTAGTTCGTTTTCATCTCGTATCTTTTACATGATTTCATATTAAGGTTGTTTTTATCTTATGTTCTTATGTCACTCAGGTCAAAAATCAGCCTTTAAACTGTAAAGAAACAATGATTTGACATTTATTACGATAACATTTTCAGCTCTGTCTCCCAGACCTTGTGGTTCGTTCACTCCAGAACAGTTGAATGAAGACGTGGCTGAAGATGTGTCAGAACAGGTGGTTTTTCAGGAGGAGGTGAAAACACTGAGTCGTGTTTCACTCTGATAAACTGTCCAAGAAGCAGCAAACGCTCCCTGAACAAACACAAGCTGCAGGTTTGACTCATTGTCGACAAGTCAAGACGTTCAGGTTGTAGTTTGTGGTTTTGAATCTTCAGGCTCAGATTAATGCTGTGAATGAAGAGCAGGAGTCACGACTTTCCTTTGAGGACGAGGCTGAGTCGGCGTTAATGCTCGACTGGACGAGGACAAAGACCTGAACAGACCCGGACCAGAACGGGTCAAATATGAACAAACACATCAAACACTCAGCATTTCAACACCTCCATTCTTTTCTGTCACTTTGCTGATGAGAAGCTTTCCTGCTTTGAGCTTTTTGAAAAGGTGTTTATAACAAGCTTCAACTGTTCTTTTGGGTCAATTTGACCCAAGTTCACATGAAAAAAAACAAACTAAATGACGTTTTTTAAAACTTGATGACTTTTCATAAAGTCAAAAATGAAATGAAAATGACAATATTAAAGCATTGTAAACTTTTCAAAATGTTTGTAGTTTTCAAAACATTATTTGTTTTATAAGAAAAGAAATAAATGTTGTTCTTTGTTCTGGAACAAAATGATCCAATTCACAAAAACTGAATAAACATGAGACGTAGATGAAGTGAGAACTGTTTCCGTCTCTGACCTCGACTCTTCTTCATGTTTTCCTTCACACTCATCATGTTTTACAGGCTGTTCGCCGACCTCTCACCTTCATCTTCATCCTTTTTTCTTTTGCTGCTGTAATGAGAAAGAGACGCTGCTGCAATTCATCTTTTTGAACGACTTCCGACAAATAAAACAACGAACAACAGTGATGGATTGTTGAGCGAAGCAGGAGCGATGGCTTGTTCACTGATGATAAACTGGACTCCTCTCAGTGACTAATGGACTAATCAAAGCCCCGGAGGAGGAGGAAGAGAAGGAGAAGGAGGAGGAGAAGAAGGAGAAGAAGAAGAAGAAGAAGACCACCACCTCCTCTTCCTCCTCCTTCTCCTTCTCTTCCTCCTTCTCCTCTTCCTCCTCCTTCTCCTCTTCCTCCTCCTTCTCTTCCTCCTTCTCCTCTTCCTCCTCAGAGCTGAAGTCATGAGAACAGAAATTAAAGCAGCTGTAGAAGCTGTCTATCCATCCATCCATCGTTGATTTCCTACATTACCCACAATGCCCCATCGGTGGTTTTCTTTGAGCAGGACGCAGAGCAGCGAGGAAACCACATCACGTCTCTTAGGTTTAGTTAAATTCAGGATGTTAAATCCTGCTGAGACTGAATCGACTGTGAAGCTGCTGAAGTGAGATTTAATCCATGTGACGGCTTCACTGGGCTTTTTATATTTAATGCTTTGTGCTTTTACTGCAGCAGGAGGGAAGAGAGAATATGGAATTTAAAAACAGAAGAGGATGAAGTGCAGAGCGAGGAAATGAGCTGCTGGAAATGAGAGTGAATTATGAAGG
Organism: Coranthus polyacanthus; assembly: GCA_037367275.1. Classification (NCBI taxonomy): domain Eukaryota; kingdom Metazoa; phylum Chordata; class Actinopteri; order Kurtiformes; family Apogonidae; genus Coranthus; species Coranthus polyacanthus. The sequence goes on from JAPQRN010000002.1 coordinate 4,576,458, forward strand.
AAGATGAAGGAGAAGTGAAGTCAGGAGGAGGATATGAAGAGGAGATGAAGAACAAAGACACTGTACTCAATGAATGAAAACAACCAGACGTTATGTTTGGAAGTAGTTTATATGAACGGAAGTTATGATTCCACACAAGTCCACACAAATTGACTCAACACATCACTTTCTGATTCATTTCATCCTGATCCTGAGTCAACTGTTTGGGATTCATCTATGTCGTGACATTTCTATAATAATCCATACGACGTCCTCAGAGATGTTCAGACACGTGTCCTTCAGACTCTGACAAACCACCAGGAACTGAAGCCGTTACATCGTTCTGTTCAGAACCAACGGACTCATCTGGAAAAACCCTCAGTTGTTCGTCTCTGTCGCTGCTTCCAGTTTAAATCTGATGGATGTTAGGTCTTTCTCAGGTGGTTAAACCAGAACGAAAACTCAATCTAACCCTTTCAGATCCTCATGTGTTTCAGAGGTGTCCCTGAACGTCTCCTGTCTCACATCCAGACCCTCATCACCTCCATCAGACTCTGGAGTCATGTTCAGAATCACAGCGAGGGTAAAGTTATTGACAGTAGACATACTAAACGGTTCCAGTGTTCATTAGGTGGATGGTTCGTTGGGTTCTAGTTCTGGTTTCTCGTTGTTTTTCACGTCGATTGTCGAGGTTTATTTGTAACAGCTGCTGTTACTCCTTTTTTCTCTAAATCTATTTCATCAGTCGTTGCCTCCGTTCATGACGTGAAACATTTGAAAAGACCAGAAAACACTGACAGATTCAACCACGTCCTGAAAACATGGGCTGTTGAAGGCGTTCGAGTCTACAACCAGTTCACGTCACTGTTTATGTCACTGAAGATGACCATGAGAAGTCATCAAAGTATAAGATTTCATTTGCCACCAACATTTCCAATGACATTACATGTTCATCTGTGATACAATGATGAGTTGTCGACCGATTCATGATGCTGTTTCTGAACCTCCTCGACTCCTCTGTCGTCACATTAAACTCAGGTCATTGGTCCTAAAGGCCGAGAGGACGTGACGTCGTCTGATGACTCTCGTACATTTAAAAGATTGAATTTAAAGGCTTAGTTTCTGCTTCATGGATCCATGTCCTGCTCTGTTTGTGTCGTGTATACATTTTATAATCTAAAAAGAAAAAGACAGATTTAACGTTTACTTTGGGTGGTTTGAATAGAAATGATTTATCTGTTTATCTTCATGATAAACATTTGTGTTTATTTTTGTCAGACGTCTGTTTTGAACGCATAAAACTGTTAAAAAGTCGACTTCATGTCACGAGTAGTGTTTGTGAACTTCAAAAACTCTGATGCACAGCGGACACTGACAGTCACGGACATTACATTAATGAGCTTTTTGTCTGGCAGGATATTACTATTTAAAGGCATCGCTTTAATGCAATTACACTGTCATGCCTGTGTTTGTCATGGAACAGCCTGCAGCCACGTCACGCGTGTTGGATTTAAAACATGCTGTAGCTCAGTGTTCAGTGGTTTGAATGTGATGGAAATGAGGCGATAGACAACTTACATGGCTTTATTTGTCATTCTGGGTTTTATTTATGTGCAAGAAAAGAAAGAAGTTGTTAGACTTTGAGTTTTATTTATGTTTTATTTAAAACCAGTAGAGTTTTTAGATGTTCTATAGTAGATGTTCTATAGTAGACGTTCTTTAGTAGACGTACTATAGTAGATGTTCTATAGTCGATGTACTATAGTAGATGTTCTATAGTAGATGTTCTATAGTCGATGTACTATAGTCGATGTTCTATAGTAGATGTTCTATAGTAGACGTTCTTTAGTAGACGTACTATAGTCGATGTTCTATAGTAGATGTTCTATAG